>JARCFY010000022.1:20075640-20103140 GCA_029233225.1 Lepidodactylus listeri
CATCGAGCAAAAGAAGAATCAGCCACATGCCCAAACGCCATACAAATGAAACTGCTCTTTTGTTCACTCTTCCTCATTCCTTCCGATAAGCCCCTCCACCCCCTTTTCCTTTAGGCATGAAAGGGGAGACAACCGGCGGCTGAAATCCAAGGACTCGCACACCTGCGCATTTTAATGCCACCGCTGCTTCAGATGCAAACGTAAAACAAGACAACAAGATGCAAACGTAAAACAAGAACGGCACATCGGGCTCCCTTTTAGTACCTGCAATGTATGAAATCATAATGGAACGGAGGGATGGGGGGTGGGGAACAGTTGTAAAAAAGCATCTTGTGATACCGCATCAGTGCTTTCTGCCCAGCCCACCATTCAGTGGAACTTCCAGGGAAACCTGAATTATGCAATATAATCCCACTGCTGCCGACGACGGTCACCAGAGGTTCCACAAACCCCATGGTTTTCCTGCAGAACCAGGATGAATTATCTTGCCATCTGCAGCTTTGGTGGTGGAGGTGGAAGGGGGGGGGGTCTCCTGACACACGCAAGAAGTTTGCCATCCCCCCCCCACACACACACACAGGGCATGTCACTACCAAAATCCTTTTGACGCCTTCAGAATCGCGGCAGATGTTCCAGATGCATGGCACCATCGGAAGCCATCGTGAGTCTCTCCTTGGGCTAATTCGGGGGGGGGGGAGAGTGCTGCTGCTGTCAGCCAAAGCTCTTGCAGACCAAGAGGAAAGGGGAGAGCCCCAAAATGGCCAGATTCCGGCTCACGATAATTTCTGTTAATAAGAAACAAATCCAGACCATTAAAACCAAAGGACCATGGCGTCAGCCCAGGCTTGGAGGCATTGGAGCGATCGCACGATTTAGTCCCTGTGAAGCTCACATTGTCTGATAAATAAGACGCAGTGGGTTTATTCCACCACCACCACCCCCAAAAAAATATCCCAGCCAGAATATTCTGTTGACAGTGAAAATTGACCAGCCACGAAATTAGAACAGACTTCATTAAGCTTCCCCCAGCTCCACACATTCAAATGATCCATGTCACCCCATTTGCCTCTAACGGCCTACGACGCTTATCTTCCTTTCTGCAGTTGATTCCCCGTGCCCAGTCTGCATTTTAATTCACCTTGTCTTCACGGAGGGCTCTGTGCCAAGCGGTGGACAACAAGAAGGAGGCTGTTTATCGGCTCATTTGCCGGCACGGCTACCTATTGAGATGATCTGGGGGGGGAAACAGGCCAAGCAAAGCGGAATTCAGAAATTCTCTGAGAGGCGCAAGGATCCACTGAGAGGCAGTGAGGGGTAGAGGCGAGAGTGGCTGAGTAGGGCCCTGCGTGGTCCAGGTTCAAATCCTCATGTCCGCCAGGGAAGCTCATGGGGTGACCTCGGCCCTGTCACAAACTCTCAGCATAGCTGACCTCGCAGGGCTGTTGTTATGAGAGAACCAGGGGTCCGATGGAGCGGGAGTGCACAGGAGCGCAGCTCCAGGAGTGAGGAGCCCAGGGGTGGGCACATGACCAAGCCCCGCCCCCTCCTCGGCTTCCCTGAGCAGTGCAGAGGCGCAGCGCCCCGGGGAAAGCCCTGCTAGGGTCTTTATTGTTTTTAATGTTTTGTTTTAATATTGATAATTTTATCCTTGTTCCTTTTATGACTGTGTGCTGCTTTTCCAGAGACTTGCTCAAGAAGGCATATAAATTTTCTAAGTATACCATTTTTTATCTGGGCACATGGCACATAAGTACTGGAGAAATTTCACCAACCCTTCAGCAGCTTCCACCCCATCAGTTTGGTGTAGTGGTCAGGAGTTGGACTCTAATCTGGGAGAGCTGGGTTTGATTCCCCACTCCTCCACATGCAGCTGCTGGTGTGACCTTGGGCCAGTCACAAGTTCTCTCAGAGCTGTTCTCTCACGAGCAGTTCTCAAAAGACCTCTCTCAGCCCCACCTACCTCACAGGGTGTCTTGTTGTGGGGAGGGGAAGGGGAAGGGACGGGTGGTGCACATGTCCTGGGTATCTCAAGTCTACTTGAAACCTGGTGGTTTCAAGGGAGCAGGAAGAGACTGAGGGTGTGTTCTTTACGCTTCTTTTTATTGCACCAAGTATTGGATGGGGAAGGGAAGGGAGGAAGAGCAGGTCAGTTTCACTCACCTGTGGAGTGGAGCCTGAGGGGTGGGTGTTGCCTTCTGACACACTTCCGGTATGTTAGGGGGTGTGGCATATGCAAATGAGTTGTGCAAATGAGTTATGCTAATGAGCTCCTGCACCTCTTTTTCTACGAAATGACCCCTGGAGGGAACAGAAAAGGAGAGAGCAGTGTTCTGGAAGCTGCTGTGAATCTCAGCTGGGGAGGAAAACGGGATATAAAATAAAGAAAGGGATAAATGCAAATGTATCCTCACTGGACGCACCCAGGGACGGAGTTAAAAAAAATCTGAGTGATCGGCAAACATTTGGCAGCAAGGCACTGGTCTTTTGCTAAGCGCCCCAAGTCCAATGCTCTAGACGTGGGGCAACATCAGTGAAGAGGATTTGGGTTAAAATAGTAACAGAGACAGGAAGAAAGCTTTTAACTCCATGGAAATCAAAGGTGCTTAAGACCACCCAAATGCAGCTGCCTTCTTCCAAATCAGACCATTGGTCCATCAAGGTCAGCGTTGTCTGCTCAGGCTGGCAGCAGCTGTCCAGGGTCTCAAATGAAAGTCCATATCACCTCCTGCCTGGTCTTTTTGACTGGAGATGCCAGGGATTGAACCTGGGACCTTCTGCATGCCAAACAGAGGCTCTCCCGCTGAGCCACAGCCCCTCTTTACAGCTCTCCAGGGTCTCAGGCAGAAGTCTGGGAAAACCGGGTTTGAATCCCCACTCTTCCACATGCAGCCGCTGGTGTGACCTGCGGTCATTTACAAGTTATTTCAGAGCTGTTCTCTCAGGAGCAGTCCTCAAAAGAGCTCTCTCAGCCCCACCTACCTCACAGGGCGTCTGTTGTGGGGAGGGGAAGGGAAAGGGGATTGTGAGCCGCTCTGAGACTCCTTCAGGTAGTGAAGCTGTTGTTGTTCAGTCGCACAGTCAAGCCTGACTCTTCGTGACCCCCTGGACCACATCACGCCGGGCCCTCCTGTCCTCTGGAGTTTGCTTAATTTCATGTTCCTTGCATCGTTGACACTGTCTAACCATCTCATCCTTTGCCGTCCCCTTCTTCTTTGACCTTCCGTCTTTCCCAGCATCAGGGCCTTCCCCAGTGAGGGCTCCCTTCTCATTCGGTGGCCCAAGTATTTGAGCTTCAGCTTCAGTCTCTGGCCTTCCAGGGACCAGTCGGGGTTGATTTCTTTTAGGATTGACTGATCTGATTTCCTTGCAGTCCGAAGGGCTCTCAAGAGTGATGGGCAGGATATAAATCCAATCTCCTCCTCCTCCTCTTCTTCTAGATGGAATTGTTCAACGTTCTTATGGATTTGCTATTTAGTGTTATCTTGTCGTGAGCCTCCCTGAGCCCCCTTGCAGGATATGGCCGGGACAGTAGCTGAATAGAATAAATAATTAAAGAGCTGCAATCCCAGAGAAGACCGAAGGAAGCCATGGCCCCTTGAGACACTTGCATGCTTGAGCCGGGAGGAAGATGCAACTTGAGGGCTCCGCCACCACGACTGGCAGCCGAACAGCACGTCGCCTAAATAGACAGAGACGGATTTGATCGGGGAGCTGATTGCATTTTTGTCCCGCCGAGGGATTTTTTTCTTAATGAGGAAGTGCTACCGCATGTGTGCCGCAAGCCAGGAAGGCAGCCGTGCTCCACGTGGACTGGGATTGCGTCACGTGGCTTTTTGTGTCTGTTGGTGCATGTGTGCACTTTCAGAACAAGGGCTCTTAACACCTTCCATGCTGCCCAAGTCTTTCAGGGGCTGTGGCTCAGCAGTAGAGCCTCTGCTTGGCACGCAGAAGGTCCCAGGTTCAATCCCCGGCAGCATCTCCAGTTAAAGAGGATCAGGCAGGAAGTGATAGGAAAGACCTCCACCTGAGACCCTGGAGAGCTGTAGAGAGGGGCTGTGGCTCAGTGGAAGAGCCTCTGCTTGGCATGCAGAAGGTCCCAGGCTCAATCCCCGGCAGCATCTCCAGTTAAAAAGGACCAGGCAGGAGGTGATGGAGAAGTCCTCCACCTGAGACCCTGGAGAGCTGTGAAGAGGGGCTGTGGCTCAGTGGTAGAGCCTCTGCTTGGCATGCAGAAGGTCCCAGGTTCAATCCCCGGCATCTCCAGTTAAAAGCACCAGGCAGGAGGTGATGGGAAAGACCTCCGCCTGAGACCCTGGGGAGCCGCTGCCAGTCTGAGCAGACAGTACTGACCTTGATGGATCCATGGTCAGGTTCAGTATAAGGCAGCTTCACGGGTGGAGAACGTGAATAGATTCCATACCTGTCATCTCCAGTTAAAAGGACCAGGCAGCCAATGACCTGAAAGACCCTTTGAGCCTGTGTGGTGTAGTGGTTAAGGGGGTGTGGACTCTAATCTGGGAGGACCGGGTTTGATTCCCCACTCCTCCATGTGCCACTGCTGGTGTGACCTTGGGTCAGTCGAAGTTTTCTGAGAACTGTCCTCTCAAGGGCAATTCTAGAAGGAGCTCTCTCAGCCCCACCTACTTCATGGGGTGTCTATTGTGGGAAGAGGAAGGGAAGGTGACTGTAAGCCGCTCTGAGACTCCGAGTTAAGGGCAGGGTATTTCTTCTTCCGTCTTCCTCTCCTCCTTCTTCCCTGGAGAACCTCTGCCAGTTAAATAGACAACACTGAACTGGATGAATTGATGATCAGTAGAAGGCAGCTTCACAGGTGGAGAAGGTGAATAGGTTCAATACTCATCATCTCCAGTTCAAAGGATCAGGCGGTCAGTGACGTGAATGAAAGACCCTTCTCTGCCTGAGACCCTGGAGAGCCACTGCCAGTCTAAGTAGACAACACGGACAGTGATGGACCGATGGTCTGATTCGGTACAAGCAGCTTCATAGCCGTTCAGATGTGTCCACTCCCATGCTCGGTTCTGCAGTGAAGCATCACAACGAGGTAACAATGCCCTTAAGGAACAATCAGGAGTTTCCTCTGTTTCGACCAGAAAATGTTTGTCGCAATTTTGGTACCCCTGTCGTGGAAATTAAACCTGTGTTCCTGCAATTTATAGCGTTCTCTGTTTTCTCCTTGCCAACATTTCCCATAAAAGTTACATTTTTTAAATCTGGTTTGTGAACCGACAACTCTGGAGGCATGTTGTGTGTGTGTATAAGCATCCATAGAAGTAATATATTAAATATTTGGCTGTAGTGCAAGTGAATCTAGAAAACCAGCAGTCAAAAGCCAAGAACGGGACCCTGGATTAAAGCATCAGTGACTCAAAAGGAATTATGCCTCTGTGGTTTCTTATCAAAGGTTTCATCTTCACATTTGTATTTAATTGCTTAGGTATCTATGTTCCACTTTTCTCCACAATGCAGTTTATAGGATCCTCCCCTTTTCTATTCTGTTCTCACAAGAACCCAGTGAGGTAGGTTGGGTGGAGAGCGCCTGCCTGGCCACAGATGACCTAGCAAGCTACTCAGGTCTATTCAATGGGTCTTATTCCCAGGTAGGGTTTAATACACTGCCTTGGCAAATGCTAGGAAGTTTGGGGGCAGTGCTTGGGGGATATGATGTCACTTCCGGGTCACACTGCCAATTCCAGCTTGGGAAGTTCCTGGAGATTTTTTTTGGGGGGGGGGGGGTTCCTGGGGAGGGCAGAGTTCAGGGAGGGAGGGAGCTCAGCCAATTCCCTCTTGAAGCCATCCATGCTTGTAGTCGCCACCACCTCCTGTGGCAGTGAATTCCATGATGAGTTAATCCCTCTTTGGATGAAGAAGTCCTTCCTTTTATCTGTTCTAACCCAACTGCTCAGCAATTTCATGGAGTGCCCATGAGTTCTTGTATCGTGAGAAAGGTAGAAAAGTCCTTCTTTCTCTACCTGCTCTATCTCATGCATAATCTTATAAACAATGCTCTCCCTTGACTGGCTTTTATAGGCCTCTGCTGGAAGGTCTTACATGCAGCCAACTGCTTGGGAGAAACCCTGCAGCTACTCAAAACCAGCACACAGCTGGTGTCGGGCCAGGAGACCTATACTTTGCCTTCTCTCCTGGAGCTCCATTCTAAGCCTTCATCTCCGGTGCTCAAAGGGTGTGGGTGAAATTGGAGGGCTAGTAACAACCACCTGGGTTTCATCTGTCAGAGCTGGCTGGAAGATGCTGGTGACACCACATCAGCTGTTGGCTGTGAACTCTGAGGAGCCTGCAGTTTATCTTCTTGCTTGCTGGCTTCTGCTGCTTCAGAGCTGGCTACACAGGACTCCTCTCCTCGTGAGGAGTCCTTTTCTCCTGACTGACCCACAACACTATGGTCTTTACTTAGAGACTTTGGGGAAATCCTAAAACATCCCTGTTTGGGGGCCATCTTTTTTCCTGCATCTCAGTTCTTTGGGGGCAAGGAATAGATGCTGGGGGTGCATAAATCCCCCTCCCCAGGTGGGTAAATAGGATGCCTGCTCCCAGGAAAGTATTCCTAGATGGCACTGTTCAAGCCAGTAGTTGATGTATCAATGACTTTCCCTCCTTCAACACATAAGCCCATGCATCTCCCTTATACTTGGTCCTTCAAGGCCAGTATCATCTTCTCTGACCAGCAGTGGCTGTGCAGGGTCTCAGGTGAAGGTGAAGAAAGGTTCAAGAGACTAGGGCTCTTTAGCTTGGAGAAACAATGATTGAGGGGTGACATGACAGAGGTTTACAAAATTAAGTATGGGATAGAGAATGTAGAGAAAGAAGGACTTTTCTCCCTTTCTCACAACACAAGAACTTGTGGGCACTCAATAAAATTAAGGAGCAGTAGGCTTAGAACCAAAAAAAGGAAGTCCTTCTTCACCCAAGAAGTCATTCATACATGGAATTAACTGCTGCAGGAAGTGGTGGTGACTATAAGCATAGATATCTTCAAGAGCGGATTGGATAAACCAATGGAGCAGGGGTCCATCAGTGGCTATTAACTCCAAGGCAGAGATGGAACAGTCATCTGGGGCAGTGATGCTCTGTGTTCTTGGTGCCCTAGAGTTCTGCCCCCCCCCCACTGGACCTCCATCCTGATGGCCCCTGGGTTTGGCCACAGTGTGACACAGAGTGTTGGACTGGATGGGCCACTGGCCTGATCCAACATGGCTTCTCTTATGTTCTTCTGTCTTCCATATCAACTACAACATGATCCCTTTAACTGGAGATGCCGGGGATTGAACCTGGGACCTTCTGCATGCCAAGCAGAGGCTCTCCCACTGAGCCACGGCCCCTCTTTACAGCTCTCCAGGGTCTCAGGCAGAGGTCTTTCCCATCATCTCCTGCCTGGTCCTTTTAACTGGAGATGCTGGGGATTGAACCTGGGACCTTCTGCATGCCAAGCAGATGCTCTGCCACTGAGCCACAGCGCCTTCCCATCATCTTGAAAGCAAATTCCTAAAGTGGTCCTACCTGAAAAGGCAGCATTTGGCTAATCCTGGAACATAAGAATGTGTTGTATAATGTGGTGAATCTGAGAGAGTTGAGTTGAGGATACAGAAAGTCCTCCACCCACACAGATCGTACAGCTCTTGCTGGCGGCCAAGGAATCACTTTACTTGGTTTCTCTTTCTCATCCATTGAGCATCCACAAAGTTGCTTTCTCTTTTGAAATGGAGATGTAATTTGGAACATCAACAAACTGGCGGGCCTGACCTCGTGAAGATAGCCACATACCCACGGCCTTCTGTAATTACAATCGATTTCCCATCGCCGTTTACATTAGGAACACTGGGTTTCTACACGAGCCAAATACCAAATAAACTTCAGCGCTTGTAATCGTACTCGGCAATCTGTCTTGTATAACTTTTCCTCATTCAGAATGCAGTTGCCAGCTCCAGGTTGAGAAATTCCAGGATATTGGTGGGCAGTGGGTCAAGTGGTTAAGACAATGAACTGCAGACCGGAAGGTCGGCAGTTCGATACCCGAGTGCCGCGTGACGGAGGGAGCTCCCATCTCTGGCCCCAGCTCCTGCCAACCTAGCAGTTCGAAAGCAAGAAATTGCAAGTAGATAAATAGGTCCTGCTTCGGTGGGAAGGTGACAGCATTCTGTGTGCCTTGGTGTCTAGTCATGACAGCCACACGACCACGGAAACATCTTTGAACAACGCTGGCTCTTAGGTCTGGAAACGGAGATGAGCACCGCATCCCTAGAGTCGTATTCAACTGGCTTTTGAGCAAGGGAAACCTAACTGGAGAGGGCAGTGTTTAGAGCGGGGAGGGGACTGGGTGGGGACAAGATGGCGGAAAGCCCCCCCCCTCCAAAGCAGCCATTTCCTCTGGCAGAACTGATCTCTGTCATCTGGAGATCAGTTGTAATTTCAGAAGTTCTCCTGGCCCCGCCTGGGGTCAGCAAGTCCAATTTGGAACTCGACGCACCTTCGTGTTTGCAAATATTTTGTTTGGGGAGGGGATGTGGCTCAGTGGTGGAGCATCTGCTTTACTTGCAGAAGGTCCCAGGTTCAGTTCCCTGCATCTCCAGTTAAAACAAAATAAATGATCAGGTCACAAGTGATGTGGAATGCCTGAACTCATGAGATTTCGGAAGCAAAACAAGGCTGGTTACTAGGATGGGGGACCACCTAAGAAGACTGCAAGGCAATAGCAAACCACCACTGTGTCTCACTTGCCTTGAAAGCCTCTTGCTGGGCATAAGTTGGAAGCTAAGCAGGGTCAATACTTGAAAGGGAGACCACCAAGGAAGGCTCCGCAGAGGAAGGCAATGGCCAACCACATCTGCTTCTCACTTGCCTGGAAAGCCCCTTGCCAAGATTGCTGTTAAGTCTCTCATCAGATCTCGGAAGCTAAGCTGGGTTGGTACTTGGATGGAGACCACCACGGAGGGCTCTGCAGAGGAAGGCAATGGCCAACCATCTCTGCTTCTCACTTGCCTTGAAACCCCCTTGCTGGCGATGGCATAATTCAGTTGCAACTTAACAGCACGTAAATATGTATCAGGAGATTTGAAAAAAACAAAAGTGCAATGAGGCCCTGGAGAACTTTGGCCAGACAGAACAGACAGTATTGACTTCAAGAGACCAATGGCTCTACCCGTGAATCTCCAGGAATTCCCCAACCAGAGCTGGTAACCTTACCTATCAGCTAGCACAGACAGGATCAAAATTCCCAAGACACAGGCAGTAGACAATCACTTAAGGCTCAGCAATAAAACCTGTCTCTGTACCACTCTATTTTCTCTCTTGCTTAAAACTACCCCCCCCCCCCGGGCACCACAAATACCCTTCCTGCCCACTGCAGACATCACGGTAACGCGCAGTTTCCCCTCTCTGCTCCACTTCTCTTCCGATCAATCACCCCGTTTAATTCTCCGTGCTAAGCCCCTTGCTTGCTGAGCAAAGGTAGGTATTATCCCGACTCCTGGCATGTTCTGAAACGCAGCCCATATATTTGATCTCTCAGGGAGCGCGAAATGGTACCATTTTTCTCGGCAAAATCTTAAAAACAAATCCCCCCCCCCCCCATTCTGGGATATTAATGGCGCTGCGTGGCAACAGTGCTCTTATGCTCACTTGTGCTCCCTCCCACAAGTACCTGCCGGGCCTCCACAGAGTAAGAACCTCCTAATGGCTCTTCAGCATAAGCAGAAGATTGCTTCGCCCTTCAAGGGTTTCCATAGAGAAGAGTGCCTGGCGGCCCCTTCCTTTGTGCTTTAAGCCGAACCAAAAACAGACGTGGCTTTCACGGCTTACTTCCTTCAAGGAAGGTCATATGATCTTCTGGGATATATCCTTTATTATAAGTCTATCGGTCCTCAAAGTGGCACATGTGGTCTTTGTGGTGTCTGCTGACACCTTTCCTGGTGCCCACGAAGAGTTTTTACAAAACTGGGCGGGGCCAGGGGAGGCTTTTCCCAGCAAGGGTTCTGATTGGCCCACAGGGGCCGAAATGTGTATGGTCCTTAGGTCACAAGTTTTATCCATCAGTTTGATATGTACTGCAACCAGTTCCTGATGAACCAAGTTTTAATTGTCTGATATTTGGACTGTCTCTTTTAATTTTATTATGTTTTATTTATGTGTACACCCTAATAAATACCTATGTTAGGATTTGAACCTGGGCCTTTCCTGTTCCTAATTTCGACAGCTCAGCCACTAAATCCTACTGGCTCCCTTTTGCATTTCTTGTCAAGAAATGGTAAAAGCGTGGTCAAGAGGAGATCAAGAGGAAAACGATTTTCCCTTCCCTTCCACCATTTTTTTTAAAAAATAGGTGTAATCTTAGGTGAGGGAGGAAGGAAGGCATTGCGTAGCCTGATTTTGCCAGGTCTTGGAAGCAAAGCAGGGTTGGTACTTGGCTGGGAGACCACCAAGGCAGGCTCTGCAGAGGAAGGCAAGGGCCAACCAGCTCTGCTTCTCCCGTGCCTTCAAAGGTCTTTGCTGGGGTCATCATAAATTGGAAGCTAATCAGAGTTGGCGTTTGGATGGGAGACAACGAAGGGAGGCTCTGCAGAAAAAGGCAATGGCCAACCACCTCTGCTTCGCCCTTGCCTCGAAAGGCCCTCGCTGGGGTCACTGTAATTTGGAAGCTAAGCAGGATCGGTGTTTGGATGGGGGGGACCACCAAGGGAGGCTCTGCAGAAGAAGGCAATGGCCAACCACCTCTGCTTCTCCCTTGCCTCAAAGGTCCCTTGCTGGGACAGGCATAATTCGGTTGCAATTTGACCGCACTTACCTATATAATCATCGGTTTCATGCTGAGTCCTACCCTCAGATCCAGTCCAGAATCAGGTGTTTAAACTGTCTTCTGGGCAGGGTTGTTAGATCCCCCCAGCTGCCGGCAGGTCGGGGGGGGGGGTAAGTTTGCCAGATCCAGTTGGGAAACCCCTGGAGATTCAGGGGTGGAGACTGGAAAGGGCAGGGACTTCAGTGGGGCACGATGCCATACCATGCAGCCTTCAAAACATTCTCCAGGGGAACTGATCTCTGTTGTCTGAAGACGAGATGTAACTCCAAGGAATCCCCAGGTCCCACCTGGAGGCTGGCATCCCTACATACCTGGAGATTCCGGGGGTGGAGCCTGAGGAGGTTGCAGTTTGTAGAGGGAAGGGCTTCAATGGAGTATAAAGCCTTACAGTCCACCTTCCAAAGTGGCCATAATCTCCAGGTGAACTGATGCTCAATGCTCCCTCTAAACTGTGGAGCCCTGTGACCAAAAATTCTACTTTGTGAGCCACTGGCATTAAAGCTGTGAGCGAGCGATTTGTCTGCTGCAGAAATTAGTTTGCCCTGGAGCCCTCCTTCCTGAGCGAGGACAAAAAGGGCTGAAGCAGAGGGTAAAAAACAGTGAGCTAAGCTCACACTAACTCAGCTTAGAGGGAACACTAGGGATCTCCAGCCACCCCCTGGAGGTTGGCAACCACACTTCAAGGACAACCCCTGGACTGTTCCTTTCTCAGTTCTGGCTTGCAGCCGGAAGGCATCTTGCTTTCGGCCTGCATTTCTAGAAGCCAAGGGAAGCTATGTAGCCAAAAAGCCGCAAGCATTGTTTGGCTAATGTGCAATGAGCTTTTCTTTTCTTTTTTTTTCCCCAGGAGGAGAAAGAAGAAAAAAAATTAAACGCTAGCCGGCGAAGATCGGTGAAACAAAGAGACCTGGCGTTTAATTAAAAGGATCATCTACCGAGGCCGCGAAACAAATGAGTTCGTGAAGTTCCCCTCTGTGCTGGCTGTTCTGATGGAACAGCCAAAGAGAAGCACTTTAGGCCGCCGTGCAAACCTGGGATGGTTCTCGGCCTTGCTTTTAAATCACCAGACGTCGCAGGGCAATGATCCCTGGTGAGTCTCGACAATCAGATTGCTAATGGTTTATTTCCAAGAACTGCGGGGCTGAGGGAGAGGGGGCTGCCGGCAAACCTCCTGCACTGCGTTCAGACAGGGCTGAGTTCAAGTCCTAAGAAAGGAGTTTGTGGGCTTTTGAAGCCTGTTCTTTTTTTAAAGCAAAGAGATTGCAGGAGTCCAGGGGAGGACCTGGGTCAGAAAAACGAGCCGGTATCGTGTAGCGGTTAAAGTGTCAGACGGAGAGCCGGAAGACCAGGTTTGAATCCCCACTCGGCCGTGGAAGCTCACTGGGTGACCATTGGCCGGTCACTCTCCCTCAGTCTAACTTACCTCAGTTAGGGAGACCAACCTCCAGGCAGAACCTGGGGATCCCCGGAAGAGAAGAGATTGAATTTATACCCCGCTCTTCACTACCCAAAGGAGTCTCAGAACAGCTTACAATCTCCTTTCCCTTCCCCTCCCCACAACAGACACCCTGGGAAGTAGGCAGGGCTGAGAGAGCTCTTTCGAGGACTGCTCCTGAGTACTCACTTAGGCATCCGCTCTCAGGTCCATTCAGCAGAGACAAGCTGGCTCAAAACACCAGGTGTTTATTTGCAAGGAGACCGCTCCAACAACCAGCCACTTTGGCTAACATACAAAACCGGGAAACTGAAACAAGAGCACCGCCCAACATGACCAAACGCAATCACACAGATATTAGGGGAGAAGCAGACTGTTCCATTTGCATGCATACATATACACAATAAGTACACTGCACTTCATTTTCATAGCCCCCATCTTGGATTTCATTTCTTGCCACGAGCCGAACTCGTGCCCTGGAAGCTCGCTGGGTGACCTTGGAGCAGTTGCACACTCTCGGCCTAACATATCTCACAGGGTTGTTGTGCGGTTAAGAATGGAGGGAAGAAGAATGATCAGAGCTGCTTGGGGTCCCCATTTGGGGAGAAGGACAGGACACATGTGAAGTAAATACAATCAAAATAAAAGACGCCTCTCTAAAGAATCCTCGGTTGAGGTATGGATCCATTAGCCGTTAAATAAAACTCTTGCAACTATAAAGATAACATTAAGACAAATGCATCTTCATTTCCCTCTTGGCACTGCGGAGGCTGTCTAAAGTCCATGCTAATTCTAAAACGGGGCATGAAGCGATAGATAACAGAACTCCAATGACTGCTGTTGTTATAACATTAGAGATTAACGGATGGCTTTGTCGGCGTCTGGAAAGGTTACAAGGCCTCCGGCTATTGAGTTCCCTCCAGGTACCTTTCGATGAAGCAATAGAAATGAAGTAGTGAATGCTCCCTTCTTAGCAGCTAATGAGTCAGGGAAGACATTGGCGCTTGGTCCGAGAGCTGCCCATCCAGCCGCCCGCCGTAGTGACATAGCAATCAAATTGATACAGATGCCCCCATGGTTGGAAAGAAGATGTCGCCTTTAGAGACAGAGGAACAGGAGGTGTCACCACATTAGGGTTGCAAGTAACCCAAAATTTGGGGGACGCAGCTTTGGACATCTGGGCATTTAAGGGGGATATCGAACATAGGTTCCAGAAATGGGACCCCCTTAGTTTTGTATTCCCCCAGCATCTTTATTCAGTTCTTGAGAACGGCCGTTTACAGTGACTCCCAAACATGCCTCTGTTTTGATCACTGGACTTCGGCATATCAAGGTCGACATCGTTGGGGGTAAAAATCCCAAAATTTATCTTGATCTCTGCTTTTAACGGGCATGTGTGAAATGTGTGAAGAAGCACCGCTTTAAAACCGGTCACTGAAAGGTCTCATCACTCAATGGCATGTGAAGCTAGTGTCGTTGTGGGGAGGGAATGTCCTTTTTCTGAAATTTACTCTTCAATGAAAAATAGCCATTGCTTCCTCTTATTCTCCCCCCCCCCCCCTTTAAAAGAGCGATTTCTCTCCCATTTCTCTTCGTGGAGAAATGAAGGCATCCTTTTGTAACTTCAGCCCTCGCAGAAGGATAGGATGTTTCTGAGCATGGGGGTTTTGTGTGAAGTGCATTCAAGTCTCTTCTGGTTTATGGTGACCCTATGAACTGATGTTCTCCAAAATGTCCTGTCATCAACAGCCTCACTTGGGTCTTGCAAACTGAGGGCTGCAGCTTCCTTGACTGAGTCAGTTCATCTCCTGTTGAGTCTTCCTCTTTTTCTGCTGCTGTCAACTTTTCCTAGCATGATTGTCTTTTCCAGTGACTCTTGGCGTCTCATGATGTGGCCAAAGCACAATCGCCTCTGTGATGTCCTCTCTTATTGGGGAGACTTTTCCTCCTTTTAAACACACTCTGTGTATCTGAACTTGACAGACTTCTGCTGCCACCGGGAATTAAAAATCCCAACTCTCTCGATTTTGGGAGAACGACCCAGTGTCTGGACACTTCGGAGGACTATGTGGCCCTGAGGAAGGATTGATCTGATTTCTGGGATAAGTTTAAACCAATAATGATTTATTTATACAAGAACAAAATAGGTTTCTGGGAATTTTTGAACTGCTGTTGAAGAAAGGAACTTGTAAATATAACTGGCAAAGCTTGGTGTCACACACAGCCACTCAAACACCAAAACTCAACTCTGACAGGCTTATCTCTCTCTCTTTGTCATATAGCCACACAGGCTAACCTCTTTGTCTTGTTCACACAGAACAGACTCAAACTCCCATAGTCACACAGACTACACTCTCTCTCCAAACTTCACACGCAGAGTCACCTCAGAGACATATCTCCTCCCACACTCTCAGTCATCAGCCAATCATATCACACTTATCTCCCCCAATCGTTCTTCTTACATTACTTCAGTCACACTAAACATTTAAAGAAACACACACACCAAAACATGAAATCATTACCGCCTTAGTTGAGTCATTTGAGCTTCTAGCAAGAGTTCAGGCTTGATTTGATCTAGAACCCACTGATTTGTCCTTTTTGCAGTCCACGTTATCCATAAAACTCTCCTCCACCACCGCATTTCAAAGGAATCTACTTCCTCTGTGTCAGCTTTCTTCATTGTCCAGCTTTCACAACCCCTACATGGTAATGAGGAATGCCATAGCAGGCATTATCTGTATCTTGGTCATCAGCGACACATCCTTACTCTTAAGGATCTTTTCGAGCTCCTCCACGGCTGCCCTTTCCAGTCTTACTCTCCTGATTTCTTGGGTGCAGTCTCCCTTATGGTTGATGAATGAAGCCAAGGAACAGAAAATCTTGGGGTGGGGGGAAGCAGACAGATTGTTGGGTTTCAGGGAGAAATTGGGTAAAGAGAAACTAAGAGAATTTCTCTTAACAACAACAATAGATGAACCATGGAGATTCTCTGATTAGGCACTGAGAACGTGCAATCCCCCCACCCGAAGCTCAAATTACAGCCCCCCTCCCCACAAAAAACACCCCATTGTGTGGTCTAGTTATTATAAGATCCACCACTTGTTTCTTGTTCCTAGTCTATCATTTCAGGAGAAAGATTCTTCTGAATAATAGATGTTCGGGGGGTTCTTTTTTTCCAGACGAAAACAATATGAGGCTTTTGTGCCAAGAATGGATGAAAAATAATAGTGTTCCACTGTTTCCGAAGACAACCCAGCAGAGCTGAGAGGGAATTGGGGAAGACAAATTATAACAGGCGAAACAGAACCCTGGAAAACGAAACGATCTTCCAGTGAGCAACAGCCGCTAATCCGGATATCAAAATTTCACTGTCAGATCATCCAATTTCTGTGCAAAATGGGAGGGGGGGGAATAGGGGGGGAAATCTTGTTGAGTTACTGATGGTCTTGGCATTGTTGCTCCACTCTTTTCTCTGAACATACACATTCAGTAACATTCCCTCTAATCTTTTCGAATTATGGTGCTGGAGAAGACTCTTGAGAGAGTCCCTTGGACTGCAAGGAGATCAAATCAGTCTCTGGAAGCTGAAGCTCAAATACTTTGGCCACCAAATGAGAAGGGAGCACTCACTGGAGAAGACCCTGATGCTGGGAAGGATTGAAGGTCAAAGAAGAAGGGGACGGCAAAGGATGGGATGGTTAGACAGAGTTATCGATGCAACAAACATGAAAATAAGCAAACTCTGGAGCACGACGGAAGACAGGAGGGCCTGGCGTGATGTGGTCCATGGGGTCGCGAAGAGTCGGACTCAACTGTGCAACTGAACAATAACAACTTCTTCAAAGAAACAGGAAAGTCAACATAATAGACAGGTCTATAATATAAACGCTGCATGTTTTATATTTATAAGTCAAATATTAGAGAGATCAGTGCCCAGCAGAAGGCTTTATTTTTGCCCAAGGCTCTTTCCCAAGATTTTCAACATGAGATCATGACATAAGTGTCTCTGAACATGCAGAGTTCCCCCTTACTTACTCTCAAGGTAGGGTTGATAGCTCCAGCTTGGGAAATACCTGGAGATTGGGGGGGGGGGGGTAGAGCCTCAAGAGTGTGGAGTTTGACCATAACACCATGGTGACCATAACACCATGGTGCCGAACTGGTCACTTTCTGCAGGCGAACCGATCTCCATCGCCTGGAGATCGGTTGTAATGGTGGGAGATCTCCAGCTGCCGCTTGGAGGCTGTTACTACAACAGAAGGACCATGGTATAGAAAGCAATTACCACCTGGAGGCTGGCCACCGTTTCTCAAGGCCATCTGTTCAGGTGCCATGAACAACACATTGAATGCCACCGGCTTTATTCTAGGGAGGAAGTCGTATCAGTCTGGCACTGCAGGAAGCAAAAGAAAGTTGGATGGCTCCAAACAGGTCGATTGTGGCCAATGCTCCCTCTAAGCTGTGGAGTCTTGTGAGCAAGAATTCTACTTTGTGAGCAACTGGCATTAAAGCGGTGAGCGAGCAATTTGGCTGCTGCATAAACTAGTTTGCCCTGAGCGAAGACAAAAACGTGTGAGACGGAGGCTAAAAAACTGAGCTAGCTCACGCTAACTCAGCTTAGAGGGAACACTGATTGTGGCAGACGTTCTGCGGACTACAGCCCATTTCATAGCTTGCATGATGTGTCCTGCCGTCATTTGGTATGCATTTTATAAGAAAGGTGTTGGCGAGTGCCATCACTGATTGATTGATTGCATTTATATCCCGCCCTGTCCCATGATGGGTTCCGGGCGGCTCACAACAGAAACAAAACAATAAATACAGGATTAAAAACCAGTTAAATAAAACAGGCTGGCAGCAAAAAATAACATCAGTCCAGAGCCGCCTACCACGCTTCCTGTTAGGCGTTAGCAGGACAGTGGGCATCCCTAGGCCCGCTATGGGCAGGGGAGGCCGAGATGGTAAATAAACACCTGCCACCTTAACCAAAGGCCTGGCGGAACGGCTCAACTTTTTACAGGCCCTGCGGAATTGTAGCAAGTCCCCCAGAGCCCTGATCTCAACTGGGAGCGTGTTCCATCAGCCAAGGGCCAGGGCAGAGAAAGCCTTGGCCTTGGTTAAGGCTAAGTGGACAACCTGGTTCACTTATTTATTTTATTATTGGATTTTTATCCCACCCTCCCCGCCTCACGGCAGACTCAGGGCGGCTACCAGCATAATACATAATACAGTAAAATTCGGTGAAACAGTCACATTAAAACATATAGAATAAACTTTAAAACTACATTCCAAGATGGCACTTCTTCACCCCCACCCAGGTGGCGTCACCGGGCACTCTTCAGTTCTCGCTTGGTGCCGATGATCCTTGGCGGGTTTCAATAGCTGGGCCAGGGCTATGAGATCGGGGCGGCCCCTACCCGAAGGCCTGGCGGAAGAGCTCCGTCTTGCAGGCCCTGCGGAACTGTAGAACCTTTGGGCCGGGGACTATTGGTGGGTGTTGTTCAGCGGAGCACAAGGGTCTCTAGGGTATATATGAGGAGAGACAGGTATGCCGGTCCCAAGGGAGCCATACTGGGGACGCCTGTCCTCGCTTAATTGTATAACTACTATTCCATACTGGCGACAGATGTTTTAAAATGCATAAACAACATCTCAGCCTTTAAATAAATTGTTAATTGACGTGGCTGTGGTGGGAAGAGGAGGGAGGCTCTAAAGAGGGGAGAAAAGTAAGATGAAAGGTCTCTTAGGGCAACTGAATATTTCATGGACCCCTTTTACTCGGAAACACGAGCCTCATCGCTCGCCATCTTCCCTCAGCCAGGAGAGGAGGGAACTGCTCCCTCGTCCATTACCGAAACCAGACGCGATTGGGGAGGTTAATAATTCTGCCTCTCTCTTAGTCGTCTCTCTATTATTTACGAGTTCAGCTGTCAGTTCTAGCAGCTTGACAAACTCTTTGACCGAAACCCTTTGGCGCGAATCCCTCGCCGTTTGACGTTTCGCTCCGGGAAAATGCCTGCCTAACTTTTCGAGACGTTCAATTCTTTTGGAAAATCCACCGAGGTAGGGAGATCCGACCCAGCCTTCAAGAGAAACCTCGCCGCAATCAGCCAACGCAACCCTTCACCCCCTGTCTTTTCCACTGAAATCATACGAGCACTCACCCGAGGAGAACTCTGGCAGGGACCACAGCAAGCCCTTTTCTGATGTGGCCTCATGGCAGAAATGCCTGCTCTCTCCTGCAGACCCCACCCCACCCTGCCCTCCTTGGGGGTTCCCAGCTCCCTGGAGGAGGAGGAGGAGAAGAAGAGAAGAAGAGATTGGATTTATATCCTGCCCTTCACTCACTTGTAGCCTCAGAGTGGTTTACAAACTCCTTTCCCTTCCTCTCCCCACAACAGACACCCTGTGAGGTGGGTGGGGCTGAGAGAGCTCTGAGACAACTGCCCTTGAGAGAACAGCTGATACAGAGCTACGACTTGCCCAAGGTCATCCAGCCAGGTGCAAGTGGAAGAGTGGGGAATCAAACCCGGTTCTCCCAGATTAGAGTCCGCGCACTTAACCACTACACCAAATTGGCTCGTTTCCTTTTACTCTCAGGGAGCTTTTCCTTTTCCTTTCAAGTAGCAGCTATCACCACCTGATCAATATAGGGACTCCCCACTGAGGTGATCAGGTGCCTCAGCTTCCTTTCACAGCTCAAGAGGACTCGCCTCTATGTCTCCCACTAGCTTAGCACCTGGCTACCATGGGGACGATTTACTGCTTTGTGTGCCCTTGGG
Source organism: Lepidodactylus listeri (assembly GCA_029233225.1). NCBI lineage: Eukaryota > Metazoa > Chordata > Lepidosauria > Squamata > Gekkonidae > Lepidodactylus > Lepidodactylus listeri. The sequence goes on from JARCFY010000022.1 coordinate 20,094,686, forward strand.
GGGGGGATAGTCGCTTGCCGACCAGTGCTCCCTCTAAGCTGAGTTAGTGTGAGCTAGCTCACAGATTTTTAGCCTCTGGCTCACACGTTTTTTTTTTAATCTCAGCTCAGGAAGGATGGCTCTGAAGCAAACTAATTTATGCAGCAGCCCAATCGCTCACTCACAATTTTAACGCCAGTAGCTCACAAAGTAGAATTTTTGCTCACAAGGCTCCACGGCTTAGAGGGAGCATTGTTGCCCACCCCCTCCCTGGAGTTCTCTTTATAATAGTGTGTCCGTAACAGTTGGAAGTCTATGTGGTACAGCGAACCACTGCAAGCACTGAAAGCTTGAAACGCTTATTAAAAAAGAAAATGTTTACAAACATACTTTCAGCACAGCACCAGATTTGAGCAAGGGGAAACTGGAAGGAAAACGCAGATCCTCTGTCCCTTTGCTGCATGCACTTTAACTGATGGGAAAACAGGATAGGCTCTTTAACTTAATTTTTAAAAAATTCCCTGCAGAGTTTCCGTTACCTTCAGCCTTGCTCCAGCACTCCAGGCCAGCTGCATGGTCAAAGATGGCTGACGGCTTGCAGACCAGAGCTCAGAGTTGTCCTCAACGCAGCATTCCAAGAAAAAGAGAGCAACTTCTTCTTGCAAGGAAGTTTTATTAGCTCTGTGTCTCCACCCACTTGACCCCGGTCAGCCCAGGTCAAGACTTCATTTCCTGTTGTCTCCAGGAAGCTATTCCTGAAGAAGACAGTCTAGCATTTTACACCTCCAAGCCCCTGATCTTTGCTTGGGGAGGGGAGGGGGGAGAAGAGGGACATCTGAGCAGCCTGTTGCCTCTAGATAGTCCCATCAATATTTCTTAAGAGGTGTGCCTGGAAAGCCATTGACAGATTTCCTAGCAGCCTGTAGAAAAGGGGTGAAAAAACCCTATTATAATGCCGAGGGGAGGCTTGCTGCTTGCCAGCCTCCCTCCAGGAGAAAAGGCATCTCTTCACGGGTCTCAACATGCTCGAATTCATAGCCCAAGATAAAGCCCAGAATGCAACAGCGTTCACAGAATCATAGAGTGAGAAGGGACCTTCAGGGTCATCTAGTCCAACCCCCTGCACAATGCAGGGAATTCACAAAAACCTCTCCTTCTACACCCCCAGGGACCCGTTCCATGCCCAGAAGATGACAAAAAACCCTTCCAGGATCCCTGGTCAAACTGGCCTGGAGAAAAGTTGTTTCCTGACCGCAAAGTGGTGATCGGCATTTCCCTGGGCGTGTAAGAAGGGCCACAAGAATTAAGCAGTGGGGCAACCCTCCCTGCCCTTCCTCTCATGATCTGCCTAAGCGAGTCACAGAATCAGCATTGCTGTCAGCCTCTGTTTGAAAACCTCCCAAGAAAGAGAGCCCACCACCTCCCAAGAAAGCCTGTTCCACCAAGGAACCACTCTGTCAGAATCTGACAATAGCAGCTCTATAGTTTGCTTTCGTTTTCAGTGTTACCATGAATTGCATGCCTTGAAACCGTTATCAAAATCCCCTCCTCCTTTTGCAGCTGTATATCTTCCTTTGAAGTATATTGCCTGCTCTGTTTAATGTTACTTTTCTCTAGGCGGGAGGATGGCGACTCGCATTCCTGAACGTCATTTAAACAGATGGCCTGTCCAGCCATTCTCTCCTCCTCCTCCCTTTGAGGCTCCGAGAATGTTATCTTGTTGTGACAACCTTGAAGCTAGTGTAGTGTTGCAATCCGGAATGTTTAGCCTAACTTTCACACATGTGGGTCACCAGGATCAGGAAGGGAATTTTTATAACTTTCTCACCTTGCTGTGGGAACCTCAACGGTCGCCCTCCATTTTTCCCGCATTAATACACTGACTCTGATTGGTTACATGTCTGGGTTCAATTGTGACTCGAGGGTATATTAACCATGACAGCTTTCTATCATGTATCTCTAACAAACATTCGAGAACCTGTTCCAGTATTAGAAATAAAGAGCTTTGATTAAACCCAAAGGTCTGATCTATTGCTGTTAGTACAGAAGCCTCACACACTCTAACGGTCAGGAAGTTCTTCCTAATGTTTAGCCAAAAACCCTTCTGATTTAATTTCAACCTGTTGGTTCTGGCCCGACCTTCTGGGGCAGCGGAAAACAACTTTGCACCGTCCTCTAGATGACAGCCCTTCCAGGACTTGCAGATGGTTCTCATATCCCCTCTCCTTTGTCTCCTCTCTAGGCTAAACACACCCAGCTCCTTCAACCTTCCCTCATAGGACCTGGTCTCCAGACCCCTTACCAGCTCCGTTGCCCTCCTCTGGACACGTTCCAGCTGGGATCCCTGGGGAGAGAACTTTAAAAGAACTGGAGCCCCCCCTTTAGAAAAATAACTGAGTGCAGCAGTTCCAAAGGCCCTACAACAGAGATACTATCAGACGGAAATGGCAGGTGGGAATGTTTACTTGCAAGTAGACCCACTGCCAAGGAGGTGTTCCAAGCCTGCCAGGTCAAACAGAGAGCCGAAAGCAGCTTTTCTTCAGGAATATTGCTACAGAGACCGACTTGGTCGGGGTCTTGATACCTCCTCCCCCTCTTTGACACGGGGCCAGCGGGGTGCTCAAGTTAAAAGGATGACCGGTGAGTAACACAGAAGATACTTTTTCATGTTGCTCGCAGGAGGTCCATTGCATCGGGTCACAGAGCTGCATCGTGGCGTAGAAAGGTGCGCCGACCAGTTATAATTCCACACACTCTGTTTCCCAAATGACCATGGCATTTGCTTAAAACAAAAAGGGATTTGTTAGCTGAGGAAGGCCCTTGGATGGGAGGGGAGGGTTGCCAGGAAACGCCTGGAGTTTTGGGGGTGGAGCCTGGAGAGGGCAGGGTTTGGGGAGGGGTGTGTGGCCTCTGTATGGTGTAATGCCACAGAGTCCCCCTTCCAAAGCAGCCATTTTCTCCAGGGAAAACTGAACTCTGTTGCCGGGAGATCAGTTGCAAAATCAATGTTCCCTCTAAGCTGTGGAGTCTTGTGAGCAAAAATTCTACTTTGTGAGCTACTGGCGTTAAAGTTGTGAGTGAGCCATTTGGCTGCTGCATAAATTAGTTTGCTCTGGAGCCATACTTCCTGAGCTAAGACAAAAATGTGTGAGCCAGAGGCTAAAAAACTGTGAGCTAGCTCACACTAACTCAGCTTAGAGGGAACACTGGTTGCAATTCCAGGAGATCTCCAGGTCCCACCTGGAGACTGGCAGCCCTGGGAGGGGGGTGAGACACCAGCTGTCAAAACAGAACTTTTATAAACACACGGCTAAAGAAGAAAAGCCATCGCTTCAGAAAACAAATCTATTATCAAGACCAGCAGAGATGTGCCCCCCCCCCCCCGAGATCTTCTCTGGGATAATAATAATAAAAAAGCGCGCTGAGATAAATGGTCTGGTTTTCAAATAAAAATCGCCACATGCCCGGTTTCTTAAATATAATGAAACTATACTTTCAGAACGCTGCACTCAAAACCAAAAGCCACGTCGCCCCGGGTGGGAGAGTGAGGGCAGCCAGTTGGTAAAAACACGAACCGGATCGATGGAAGCAGGCCTGCTCAAAAGTAAGCCCCATTTGATTTAGCGGGGCTTACTCCTGGGAAACTGTTCTTCGGACTGCAGCCTAAGCTAGGGAATTCAAGGCTCAAATGCCACCTCAGCCTCAAAATAGTTTTGGCAAGGTGCTTCTCTTGAACCCAGCTCTGTAGCCAGGAGGAAGAGGAAGAAGAGGAGGCGGAGGAGGAGTGTGGTTTGATGGCTGTTAAGAACAGAAGAGAAGCCAATGTTGGATCAGGCCAGTGGCCCATCCAGTCCAACACTCTTCTGTCCCACAGTGGCTAAAAACACCAGGGGCCCTCAGGAGGTCCACCAGTGGGGCCAGAACTCCAAAAGCCCTCCCACTGTTGCCCCCCCCCCCATCAAGCACCAAGAAGACAGAGCATCACTTGCCCCAGACTGAGAGTTCCTATCTATACCTTGTGGCTAACAGCCACTGATGGACCTCTGCTCCATATCTTTATCCAATTCCTCTTGAAGCCATCCATGCTTGTAGCTGCCACCACCTCCTGTGGCAGTGAATTCCACGTGTTAATCGCTCTTTGGGGGGAGAAGTACTTCCTTTGATCCGTTCAAACCCAACTGCTCAGCAATTTCATGGAGTGCCCCCGAGTTGGGAGATTCCTGGAGGTTTGAAAGAGGAATCTCCCAACTGCCATGGGGAGTGTGTGGCTACAGGAGGGACCTCAGTGTGGTATAATGCCATCGAGTCCATCCTCCAGAGCAGCCACTTCCTCCAGGGCTGCTGATCTGTCCTCTCTGGAGATCAGTGGAAATTCCAGGAGATCTCCAGGCCCCAGCTGGAGGCTGGCAACCTTATCTGCTCAGAGCTGCTTGTGAAAATCCAAAGTGCCACCAACCGTGGTCTTGAGAGCTGCAGTAGTAAGAACAGGCACTGGAAGCTTCACTCAGGTAGATTTTTGCCTGTTGTTTCAAACCGCAGCCCCCAGAGCATCACTTCTCCTCAAATCCCAGCTTAAGAAGGGAACAGAGGTCAGCGAAGCATCAGTGCGGTCTTCCTGACAGCAATGGGAAATCGATAATCTTCAGCCTGGAAAATAAGCCCCAGGAGTTTTGTGTCCGCTGCATCAGCAACTCCGGCGCTGGCTTCCAACTTGCAAAATGCACCCATGACACTGTCTGGCAATCCGGATGATCTCTGCCTCAGCAACAAAGCAAAGCGCAGACCCTCCATCAGCGAGGCATTTTTATCCAACCCGTTGCCCTGCCCACTGTCTGCCCTGCAAGGTAGGCCAGCGGAGACAGAGGGAGAGAGGGAGACTGGTCCAAGGTCAAATGGCAAGCTCTGAAGTCGGGATTTGAACCCAGGTCTCTGAACACAGCACTCTGACCATGATACATGATCACGTGAAGCTGCCTTACACTGAATCAGACCCTTGGTCCATCCAGGTTAGTGTTGTCTACTCAGACTGGCAGTGGCTCTCCTGGGTCTCAGGCGGAGGTCTTTCACATCACCTCCTACCTGGTCCTTTTAGCTGGAGATGCTGGGGATTGAACCTGGGACCTTCTGCATGCCAAGCAGAGGCTCTGCCAGTCAGCCACGGTTCCTCCCTCATAAAGGGACAGAGTCCACCCTCCAAAGCAGCCATCTTCAGGAATGTCTCGTTCTGGAGTTGGCAACCCTGCTTATATATTGAATCAGATCTTGGGCAGTCAAGATTAATATTGTCTACTCTGACTGCAAGCAGCTCTCCAGGGTCTCAGGCTGAGGCCTTTCCCATCACCTGGTCCTTTTTAACTGGAGATGCCAGGGATTGAACCTGGGACCTTCTGCATGCCAAGCAGAGGCTCTTCCACTGAGCCACAGCCCCTTTTGACAGTTCTCCAGGGTCTCAGGCGGAGGTCTTTCACATCACCTCCTGCCTGGTCCTTTTAACTGGAGATGCCGGGGATTGAACTTGGGACCTTCTGCATGCCGAACAAATGCTCTACCACTGAGCCGCAGCCCCTCTTTACAGCTCTCCAGGGTCTCAGGCGGAGGTCTTTCCCATCACCTTCTGCCTGGTCCTTTCTAACTGGAGATGCCGGGGATTGAACCTGGGACCTTCTGTATGCCAAGCAGAGGTTCTACCACTGAGCCATGGCCTCTATCCCATGCTGGCTCTGTCTTTGCCAAGGTGCTGGGAAATCCGGAAGCCGAGCAAGGGAGCAGATCTCATTGGGGCCCTTCTTCTAGGGATGGATAGCCATTTGCGCTGCCACAGCTAGGAGGATGTCTCTAGCCATCTTGGGGAAGGGGGGAGGTAATCGAATACTCTTATGGCCAGGATCCTTGGGATCCAGGTGTGGCCCAGAGCCAGCCTCTTGTTTGGCCGACATGAACGAGCAAGTCGATGGCAGATTATCCTCTTGCTGACTAGGCTGAGATTTGAGGGTGGAGTCTGGGGAGGGCAGAGTTTGGGAGGGTAGGGACCTCAATGGGGTACAAAGCCATAGTGTCCCCCCTTCTAAAGGAGCCGTCTTCTCCAGGGGTACTGCTGTCCATCCTCTGGAGATCAGTTAGGGATGCCAGCCTCCAGGTGGGACCTGGGGATCCCCCAGGATTACAGCTCATCTCCGGACTACAGAGATCAGTCCCCCTGGAGGAAATGGCTGTTTGGAGGGTAGGCAACCCCCACCCTCCTGGGTCTGCACCCCCAAACCTCCAGGAATTTCCCAACTGTGATCTGGCAACCCTCAGATCAGTTGCAGTTCTGGGGGGATCTCCAGGAGCTACCTGGAGGCTGGCAACCCTATCCTCCATGTGTCTGAAGAAGTGAGCTTACGGTTGCTGGCTTGGAGTTTGGAAAACCCTGGAGATTGGGGGTGGGGGTAGCCCGGGGCCGCAGTGGCTCAGAAGTTAAGACGCTGAGCTTCAGACTGAAAGGTCAGTAGTTCGGCAGTTCGAGACCCGAGTGCCGCGTGACGGAGTGAGCTTCCGTCTCTGGCCCCAGCTCCTGCCAACCTAGCAGTTCGGAAGCAAGAAACGGCAAATAGCTAAATTTGTACTGCTTCGGTGGGAAGGGAACAGCGTTCCGTGTGCCTCGGTGTCTGGTCATGCCAGCCACATGACCACGGAAACGTCTTTGGACAACGCTGGCTCTTTGGCTTGGAAAAGGAGATGAGCACCGCCCCGTAGAGTTGGATTTGACTGGCATTCGAGCAAAGGAAGCCTTTACCTTTACCATACAGACCAACTTTGAAAGTAGCCACTTTCTCCAGGGGAACTGATCTCGTTCAACTGGAACCCAGCTGTAATTTTTGGGAGATCTGGGAAATCTCCAGCCCCCACCTGGAGGCTGGCAACCCTCAGGGATCTGCAACTCATAGAAACTCATATTGAAACAAACGTTGTTCATCGCTAAGGTGCCGCAGAGACTGTGCGTTGTTGCGTCATCCGTTCTGCCAGTGATCTCTGGGGCCGGGCACCGTGTTCTCGGTTGGGATGGGTCACACAGACCCACCGAGAAGGAAGACATCTCCGCCAGGTCAAAGGTCAGCCCCCCCCCCCCCGTGAAAGCAAGCGGGCCTTTCTTTTCCGGCAGAAGACAACCGGCAAGTTTGGAGCTGTCGCTTGAGAGACTATAAAAGGGACCAGAACGGGTTTCTCTTCCCACCCATTTTCGCGAGGCAGCGCATGAGTCAGCGGCGTAGGTGGGTGGAATTCTCTCGCTGAAAGAGGAACTCCTCGGAGCGGTTATCTAACCACGACGCCGTCCGTTCCCTGGAAGCATCTGGTCCGCCTCTCCCTTTCAGCTCACCCCAGCGCCGGAGCACGACCGCTTTTCTCTCTCGAGCAAACGGAGGGCATCTTTTGAAACGAACACAGGGGAAGGTTCCACTGAACAGCATCTCAGCTGGCAGCCGCATTGGTCTGCAGTAGACACGGCTAGATTCAGGTCCAGTCGTGACTTAGAGGCTGATAAGATTTTTTGGGGGGGGGAGGGGGTATGAGCTCTTGAGAGTCAAAGCGCCCTTCAGAATTCCAGCTAATATCTGACAAAGGGAGGTTTGATCTCCGAAAGCTTTTGCTCCCCCCCAAAATCTTGCTGGTATATTTATTTACTTTATTTATTATTTACATTGATACCCCACCTTTCCAGGCAAGCTGGCTCAAGGCGGCTTCCAACAGTTAAAACACCATGAAACGACGGTTTACCATTTTTAAAAACATAATGAAGTTACAGGTAAAACAACAGATACTGGTGGCGAACAGAGTCGCACAGTGATAAACGGCGGCAGAGGCTCAGCCAGCTAGTTCCAAGGTGATGTTGTCCTTAATCCCCCCCCCCCCCCGGTGGCGGTTCCTATTCGAAAACCTGGCGGGAGAGCTCCATCTTGCAGGCCCTGCAGAACTGTAATAGGTCCCACAGGGCCCTGATGTCATCCGGGAGCTTGTTCCACCGGTATGGGGCCACCACTGAGAAGGCCCTGGTTCTGGTACTGGCCAACCAAACATCTTTCAGACCAGGGAAAGTCAAGTGATGTTGTGAGCTTGACCTCAGTGCCCTCTGGGGAACATATGGGGAAAGGCGGTCCCTCAAGTAGGCAGGCCCCAGACCATGTAGGGCTTTAAAGGTCAGTACCAGCACCTTGAACCAGATCCGGTATCCTATAGGCAGCCAGTACAGGGACCTCAGCGCAGGCTGGATGTGGCCCCACGTAGAGAGACCCATCAACAGCCTGGCTGCGGCGTTCTGCACCAGCTATAGCTTCCGGATCTGAGACAAGGGCAGCCCCATGTAGAGAGCGTGGAGAGAACCCCAGAGTATCTAGGGTTTCCAGTCTCCAAGGTGGTGGATAGAAATCTCCCAGAATTACAAGTGGTCTCCAGACAACAGAGACCAGTTCCCCTGGATAAAATGGCTGCTTTGGAAGGT
>JARCFY010000022.1:20105640-20213140 GCA_029233225.1 Lepidodactylus listeri
CCACTCCGTCTTGTTTTTGGAAACTTTTGGCTGGGATCCAAAGGGCCGCGCCAGTAGGGATGTGATTGGTGTGTGTGTGTGGGGGGGGGAATTTGGTCTCTCACCAGAAATGTTTAGGAAATAAACATACCGCTTCAGACATATTCACAGGGTTGCCAACCTCCAAGTGGGGCCTGGAGATCTCCAACTATTATAATCTCTAAACTGCAGAGGTCAACCCCCCCTGGAGAAAATGGATGTTTTGGAGGGCGGGTTCCATGACATTATAACCGTCTGAGGTCCCTCCTCTCCTCAAACCTCGCCCTCCCCAGGCTCCACCCCCCACATCTCCAGGTATTTCCCAACCCCAGGGATGGCCAGTTTGGTGTAGTGGTTAGGAGCACGGAGTCTAACCTGGGAGAAATGGATTTGATTCCTTATGCCTCCACGTGCAGCTGCTAGTGTGACCTTGGCTCAGTCGCAAGTTGTTTCAGAGCTGTTCTCTCAAGGGCAGTTCCTGAGAGAGCTCTCTCAGCCCCACCTACCTCGTGGAACGGTGTCTGTTGTGGGGAGGGGGAGGGAAAGGAGATTGTAAGCCGCTCTGAGACTTCTTTGGGTAGTGACGAGCAGGGTATAAATCCAATCCCTCCTCCTCCTCCTCCTCTTCTTCTTCTTCGACAATTTTAAAACATAAAGCCCAGTCCCTTAAGACAATATAACAATTCAGGAAAACAAATCACACGAAGAAACAATTTTCCCACACTTTCACCCGCTCCGGGTGAATGATGTCTGTATCCACTCTTTCGGCCTCATTCATACTATTACAAAGCTCTATCACGTCCGTCCTCACCCCGCTCCGCTTTTTCTCCTGACTAAAAATCCTATATTCCTTTCCTCAAAGGGCAGGTGGATCAATGTATCATTCACAGCATACCCAAAACGCAGGCCAAGTTCATAAAAAAGCACACCTTCCGTTTCTCAGTTTTCGTGTCATTTCGGAATGAGTTTCTCCCATCCTTTGGATCATCAGCAGTGTCCCCTCTAAGCTGCATTAGTGTGAGCTAGCTCACAGTTTTTTAGCCTCCGCCTCATACCTTTTGGTCTTAGCTCAGGAAGGAGGGCTCCAGAGCAAATTAATTTATGCAACAGCCCAGTGGCTTGCTCATAGCTCTAATGCTGGTAGCTCACAAGGTAGAATTTTGGCTCACAATACTCCACAGCCTAGGGGGAGTATTGATTGTCAAGCTCCACATGGGGTTGCCAACCTCCAGGCAGGAACTGGAGAACTCTGGGGTTTAAATGTACTCTCCAGACTACAGAGATCAGTTCCCCTGGAGAAAGTGGCTGCTTTGGAGGGTGGAGTCTACGGCATTATATTCCGCTGAAATCCCTCCCTTCCCCAAACTCTGCCCTCCGGGGGGGGGGGGGGGAGGTCGATCCCCAAAATCTCCAGGCATTTCCCAACCGGGAGCTGGCAACTGTATCTGTACTGACATTAACTTGATGGGGATAAAATGGGAATGCTTTTACTTGTACTAGGGTATAAAATTTAATAACACAAGAAAGAACGTTAGAAGAGCCCTGCTGGATCAGACCCGTGAGGGTCCATCTAGTCCAGCATCCCGTCTCACACAGTGGCCAGCCAGTTCCTCTGGAGGGCCAACAACAGGGCAGAGAGGCCGAGGCCTTCCCCTGAGGAGAACCTCAGAAGAGCCCTGCTGGATCAGACCAGGGAGGGTCCATCTGGTCTAGCATCCTGCCTCACACAGGGGCCAACCAGTTCCTCTGGAGGGCCAACAACAGGGCAGAGAGGCCGAGGCCTTCCCCTGAGGAGAACCTCAGAAGAGCCCTGCTGGATCAGACCCGTGAGGGTCCATCTAGTCCAGCATCCTGCCTGACACAGTGGCCAACCAGTTCCTCTGGAGGGCCAACAACAGGGCAGAGAGGCCGAGGCCTTCCCCTGAGGAGAACCTCAGAAGACCCCTGCTGGATCAGACCAGGGAGGGTCCATCTAGTCCAGCATCCCGTCTCACACAGTGGCCAGCCAGTTCCTCTGGAGGGCCAACAACAGGGCAGAGAGGCCGAGGCCTTCCCCTGAGGAGAACCTCAGAAGAGCCCTGCTGGATCAGACCAGGGAGGGTCCATCTAGTCCAGCATCCCGTCTCACACAGTGGCCAGCCAGTTCCTCTGGAGGGCCAACAACAGGGCAGAGAGGCCGAGGCCTTCCCCTGAGGAGAACCTCAGAAGAGCCCTGCTGGATCAGACCCGTGAGGGTCCATCTAGTCCAGCATCCTGCCTGACACAGTGGCCAACCAGTTCCTCTGGAGGGCCAACAACAGGGCAGAGAGGCCGAGGCCTTCCCCTGAGGAGAACCTCAGAAGAGCCCTGCTGGATCAGACCAGGGAGGGTCCGTCTAGTCCAGCATCCCGTCTCACACAGTGGCCAACCGGTTCCTCTGGAGGGCCAACAACAGGGCAGAGAGGCCGAGGCCTTCCCCCGATAAGAACCTCAGAAGAGCCCTGCTGGATCAGATCAGTTAGGGACCATCTAGTCCAGCATCCCATCTCACCCAGTGGCCAACAATTTCCTCTGGAGGGCCAACAACAGAGCAGAGAGGCCGAGGCCTTCCCCTGATGTCGCCCTCCAGCACCGCGATACAGAGGTGTGCTTCCTCTGTGTGCTAGCGATGCCAGGTATCCTGCTAGAGTGGTAGACCACCCACCAGCACCCCCCCCCAAACTCCCACAGCCACTCAATAGGCCGGGAGGAGAGAAAATACAAGAGGGGAGGGGAGTCCTCACTGGATCAGTGGCCCCGATTTCCTGCCATTTTTACTTACCCTTCTCTTTTGCATCTCTCCCTGGAGAAAAGAGTGTGTTTTTTTTATTTTAAATATATATTTTTTAATTTATCCATCGCCTTTCTCCCCAATTGAGACCCAAATCCACTTCCATCCTTCTCTGCTCCTCCATTTTATCCTCACAGCAACCCTGCGAAGTGGGCAAGGTGGAGAGCGTGTCCCCGGCCCAAGGTCACCCGGCGAGATTCCATGGCATGAGTGAGGATTTGAATCCAGGCCTCCCAGGTATTAGTCTGGCCCTCTAATCACGACACCACGCTGCCTCTCCACTTTCGGAGCATGTGCACTGGTACAGGCCGGGTGATCCCGGTTTCCCTTCCGAAGAACAGAGCGTAAGTAAGAATTACTGGAGGAACAGACCGAGCTCGTCATGTTCTGCCACGCGAGTCAATCCCCTTCCCTTTCCATGCCAATGCAATTTAGTCAGCCCAGCTAACGATGCATTGTTAACTTCAAATGAGCAAGGAGCGGTCTCCAAAGACAAAGCCACGCGAGCGGGCACATTTTGTTCCTCAAAATGTTCTCTCCCTCTTTTAAAAAGCCTAAATGCATACACACCTCATTTTGGGGGGGGGGGGAGGGGGGAGGGAAGCTCGTTCCTAACAGGTGCATTTGCGGCCCTCCATGCTCAAAAAAGCGCATGGATTGGAATGCTTTCGCTAAATGTCCCCAGACGGCATTTCCAGCCTTACCGCCTGCCATTAACATGAGTCAGTTCTCAAGAAAGTCAGGCAGTTGGAGAGCTTTGAACATTTCCGTGCACGCATTAAAAGTATAAGACGAGTCCTACTGGATCAGATCAGTGGTCCATGTAGCCCAGCATCCCGTCTCACACAGGGGCCAACCAGTTCCTCTGCAGGGCCAGCAACGGGGCAGAGAGGCCGAGGCCTTCCCCTGATGAGAACCTCAGAAGAGCCCTGCTGGGTCAGACCAGTGTGGGTTCCTCTAGTCCAGCCTCTTGTCTCACACTGGGGCCAGCCAGTTCCTCTGGAGGGCCAACAACAGGGCACAGAAGCCAAGGCCTTCCTCTGATAAGAACATCAGAAGAGCCCTGCTGGATCAGACCAGTGAGGGTCCATCTAGTCCAGCATCCCGTCTCACAGAGTGGCCAACCAGTCCCTCTGGAGGGCCAACAACAGGGCAGAGAGGCCCTGAGAAGAACATCATAAGAAGAGCCCTACTGGATCAGACCAGGGAGGGTCCATCTAGTCCAGCATCCCGTCTCACTCAGTAGCCAACAAGTCTCTCTACAGGGCCAACAGCAGTTGATCGAGGCCAAGGTCTTCTCCTGATATTGCCTCCTGGTGCTGGGATTCAGTGGTGTATAATGCCATAAAGTCCACCTTCCAAAGAATCCATGTCCTCCAGAGGAACAGATCTCTGTCTTTAGAGGATCAGTTGTCATCCCAGGGAGATCTCCAGCCACGACCTGGACTTTGGCAACCCTACTGCCTCCACCTGCTGAAACAGAATCCTGGTGTTTTTATTTCCGAGGTAGAAATGTTGCCTCCCCATCTGCGCTTGGAAACACCGCATCTCCTTACCAAATGAATGGGAAAAGCCCCATCTGTTTCATTAATTACGGTAATGAAAATGAAGGGGAAAACTAATGAGTGAACGAAGACGATGCGTTCATTCATTATTCCCTTCGCCTTGTCATCCTCCCCTCTCTTGCCTTTTGCCTTTCCTCGGCTGGTGCTGCTGGATAAGTGGAGAGCTAGACTTGCCCACTCTGGCTTGGGAAACATCTGGAGATTTGGGGGGTGGAGCCTGAAGAGGGCGGGGTTTGAGGAGGGGAGGGACTTCAGTGGCGTATAAATGCCAAAGAGTCCACCTTTCAATGTGGCTGTTTTCTCGAGGGGAACTGCTCTCTGTTATTGATTTATTGTTTGTTTGTATTTATCAGCCGCCCATCCCGCGAGCGGGCTCAGGGTGGGCCACACCGTAGAACAAGACAAGAAAGACAGTTAAAATCTAAACCATTTGAAACAATCACAGACATTAAAACACGGTCGCAGTTCAGACAAGTCAGCTGGTTGGGGGCAATGCTCCCTCTAAGCTGTGGAGTCTCGTGAGCAAAAATTTTACTTGGTGAGCTACCAGCGTTAATGATGTGAGCGAGCGATTTGGCTGCTGCACAAGTTAGTTTGCCCTGGAGCCATCCTCCCTGAGCTGAGACTCAGCCGGAGGCTGAAAAACTGTGAGCTAGCTCACACTAACTCGGCTTAGAGGGAACATTGGAACTTGTGGGCGGTTCCCTGGCATATTATTTGGTTTGGTACATAAAAAGCAGAGACATCACCCTGCCAACAAAAGTCCATATGGTCAAAACGATGGTATTCCCAGTAGTAATGTATGGCTATGAAGAAGAAGAAGAAGAAGAAGAAGAGATTGGATTTATACCCCGCCCTCCACTCCCCAAGGGAGTCTCAGAGCGGCTTACAAACTCCTTTTCCCTTCCCCTCCCCACAACAGACACCCTGTGAGGTAGGTGGGGCTGAGAGAGCTCTTTCCCAAGCTGTCCTTGAGGGAACAGCTGGTACAGAGCTATGGCTTGCCCAAGGTCATCCAGCCAGGTGCAAGTGGAGGAGTGGGGAATCAAACCCAGCTCTCCCAGATTAGAGTCCGCGCACTGAACCACGACACCAAACTGGCTCTATGAGAGTTGGACCATAAGGAAGGCCGAGCGCCGAAGAATAGATGGTTTCGAATTATGGTGCTGGAGAAGACTCCTGAGAGCCTTGCTGGCTAGGTGGGGTACAAATCCAAATAAATAAATAAAAGAAAGAAAGAAAGAAGAGTTCCTTGGACTGCAAGGAGACCAAATCCATCAGTCCTAAAAGAAATCTACCCTGATTGTTCCCTGGAAGGCCAGATCCTGAAGCTGGAGCTCAAATACTCTGGCCACCAAATGAGAAGGGAGCACTCACCGGAGAAGACCCTGATGCTGGGAAAGACTAAAAGTCAAAGAAGAAGGAGATGGCAAAGGATGAGATGGTTAGACAGTGTCATCCATTCAACAAACATGAAACTGAGCACGACAGAAGCACGACGGAAGACAGGAGGGGCCTGGCGTGATGTGGTCCATGGGGGTCGCAAAGAGTCGGACTGGACTGTGTGACTGAACAACAACAACAGGTGGGCAACAACTACCTCAGGGAGGCCATACCTAGATGCCCGCTGCCTCAGACAAAAGCCAGGTGGAACAGCTCCATCTTGCAGGCCCTGCGGGACTGAAGAAGATCCCGCAGGGCCCTAATCTCGACTGGGAGCATGTTCCCCCAGGCTGGGGCCAGGACAGAGAAAGCCCCGGATGAGGCAAGACGACACCAGGAGATGTCGGTCCGTGGAGTGTGACGCTCTTCGGGGTACATATGGGAAGAGACGATCCCCCAGACATCAAGACATCCCTGGGGATCAGTTGTAAAAGTGGGAGATCTCCAGCCACTGCCTGGAGGTTGGCAACCCTGCTAATGGTGGTGAAGAATTTTTTCAGTTTTGGCACAAATCTCTCTTTTTTAAAAAAAACATTTTATTAAGTTTTACGTATTCTTAATATTACATCGAGTTACATTTCTTATCAACATTGAGCCACACGCTTATTTTAACCAATCATACAATTTAGACCAGACCGCCGCTGTATCCAATTTTGCTTGTGGGTTCAGGAGATATCCTAACTTATCCATCTCCGCCCAGTTCAACAGTGCATTAATTATTTCTTCTTCTCGTGGCATATTCGTTGATTTCCAAGCTTTCGCCCGTAAAATGCGTGCTGCAGTTGCTATATATGATAACAAGCTCTGGTTTTCTCTAGTTAGATCATCCGGTATCAAATTCAACAGAAATATTACAGGATCTAAAGGAATCTCTATTTCCATGATCTCATTCAACATGTTTTGGACCATTAGCCAATATGCTTTTACCTTTTTACACGTCCACCACATATGCACAAATTTGGCACAAATCTCTTGAACTGGAAATCCAGCAACAGGATCTACGTGGCTGACCCCCTCCAGTAACAGACCCCCAGCTCTCCACACAACCAGTTGCGATGCCTGGGTTTGGAAAAACTTGGAGATTTTGAGGACGGAGCCTAGAGAGGGTGGGATTTGGGGTGGGGATGCGGGGTTCCCTCTAAGCTGAGTCTGTGTGAGCTAGCTCACAGTTTTTTAGCCTCTGGCTCACCCATTTTCGTCTCCGCTCAGGGAGGACGGCTCCAGAGCAAACTGACTTATGCAGCAGCCAAATTGCTCATTCACAACCAGTGTTCCCTCTAAACTGAGTTAGTGTGAGCTAGCTCACAGGTTTTTTAGCCTCCGGCTTGCACATTTTTGTCTTAGTTCGGGAAGGAGGGCTCCAGAGCAAACTGATTTATGCAGCAGCCAGATCGCTCGCTCACAACTTTAACGCCAGGAGCTTACCAAGTTGAATTTTTGCTCACAGGACTCCACAGCTTAGAGGGGGCATTGGCGGGGAGGGACCTCAGCAGGGTATAATGTCATACCCTCCAAAGCAGCCATTTTTTTCTCCAGGGGAACTGGTCACGGTAGCCCGGGGATCAGTTGTAATAGCAGGAGATCTCCAGGTCCTGCCTGGAGGTTGGCAACCCTGCCAGGCTGCAAGCGGGGCTCCTTTCGCCATCCCTGACCGAGCCCGCGTCGACGCTTCCATGTCCACTCCTGATCTGTGTCCCAATATGCGTCTCCGGCTGATGAGGTCTGCACATTTGGGCGCAGGCAAGGGGGGCACGGAGATTGTTCTCATTTGTCGGAAATAAAGCCAGGATTTCCCCTGTGTTCAATTAAACCAATGCGTTTTTGGGAGCCGCAGCAATTTTCTCTTTCCCTTTCTCTCTGCTTTCCCTTTCCGGCGATGTCCGTATTTAACTGAACGGCCCCCTGTACATGCAGACACACAAAGAAGAAGGGAGGGAAAAAACCCACGCTTGATGCTTTGCAGGGGAAACTGAAACGTTGCAGCAAAAATCGGGAGCGACTCTCTTTCCCCGAGGTTCTGCTGCCACCTATACAAAGGACGGGGAATCGACTGAATCTGCAGCACAGCGAGTGGGATTTTCATGGAATGTTAAACTCTTATCGATTTATTTGCGTTATTCTTCCCGGGGGGGGACCCAAAGCAGCTCAGGTGGTTCTTCTCCCCTCCATTTTATCCTCGTGACAACTCTGTGAGGTAGGTGAGGCTGAAAGCGTGTGACGGGGAAAAGGTCGCCCAGCGGGCGCCCGTGTCAAACTGGGGATTCGAACCCAGAGCGCCTGGGTCCTGTGTGTGTCTAAAATTCCCTTAAGTTGCAACCAGCTTATGGCGAGGCTGGAGGGCTTCCATGGCAAGAGAGGAGCAGAGGTGGTTTGCCATGGCCTGCCTCTGCGTAGCAACCCCGGACTTCCTTGGAAGTCTCACATCCAAACGCTGACCAGGGCCGACCCAGCTTAAGCTTCTGAGACCTGATGAGATTGGGCTAGCCTGGGCCAGCCAACATTCTAACTACAGCCTAACGTACCTCACAGGGTTGTTGTGAGGATAAAATGGAGGAGCAGGGAAGGATGTAAGCGGCTTTGTGTCCCCGTTCGGGAGAAAGGCTGGAGTACAAATGAACTAAATACTGGAGATGCCGGGGATTGAACCTGGGACCTTTTACATTCCAAGCAGAGGCTCCGCCACTGAGCCACAGTCTGTCTTTACAGCTGTCCAAGGTGGAGGTCTTTCCCATCACCTCCTGCCTGGTCCTTTTTAATCAGATATGCCGGGGATTGAATCTGGGACCTCCTGCATGCCAAGCAGATGCTCTTCCACTGAGCCACAGCCCCTCTTGACAGCTCTCCAGGGTCTCAGGTGGAGGTCTTTCCCATCACCTCCTGCCTGGTCCTTTTTCACTGGAGATGCCAGAGATTGAACTGGGAACCTCTTGCATGCCAAGCAGAGGCTCTTCCACTGAGCCACAGCCCCTCTTGACAGCCAGTTTGGTGTAGTGGTTAAGTGTGCGGACTCTAATCTGGGAGAACCGGGTTTGATTCCCCACTCCTCCACTTGCACCTGGCTGGATGACCTTGGGCAAGCCATAGCTCTGTACCAGCTGTTCCCTCAAGGACAGCTTGGGAAAGAGTTCTCTCAGCCCCACCGATCTCACAGGGTGTCTGTTGTGGGGAGGGGAGGGGAAAGGAGTTTGTAAGCCGCTCTGAGACTCCCTTGGGGAGTGGAGGGCAGGATATAAATCCAATCTCTTCTTCTTCTTCTCTCCAGAGTCTCAGGTGGAGGTCTTTCCCATCACCTCCTGCCTGGTCCTTTTTAATGGGAGATGCTGCCAGGGACTGAACCTGGGACCTTCTGCATGCCAAGCAGATGCTCTACCACTGAGCCACGGCCCCTCTTTACAGCTCTCCAGGGTCTCAGGCAGAGGTCTTTCCCATCACCACCTGCCTGGTCCTTTTTAACTGGAGGTGCCGGGGGTTGAACCTGGGACCTTCTGCCTGCCAAGTAGATGCTCTACCACTGAGCCACAGCCCCTCTTTACAGCTCTCCAGGGTCTCAGGCAGAGGTCTTTCCCATCACCTCCAGCCTGGTCCTTTTTAACTGGTGATGCCGGGGATTGAACCTGGGACCTTTTGTATGCCAAGCGGATGCTCTTCCACTGAGCCACAGCCCCTCTTGACAGCTCTCCAGGGTCTCAGGCAGAGGTCTTTCCCATCACCACCTGCCTGGTCCTTTTTAACTGGAGGTGCCGGGGACTGAACCTGGGACCTCCTGCATGCCAAGCAGATGCTCTACCACTGAGCCATGACCCCTTTGCAGCTCTCCAAGATCTCGGGTGGAGATCTTTCACATCACCTCCAGCCTGGTCCTTTTTAACTGGAGATGCCGGGGATTGAACCTGGGACCTTCTGCCTGCCAAGCAGATGCTCTACCACTGAGCCACAGCCCCTCTTTACAGCTCTCCAGGGTCTCAGGCGGAGGTCTTTCCCATCACCTCCTGCCTGCTCCTTTTAACTGGAGATGCCGGGGATTGAACCTGGGATCTTCTGCATGCCAAGCAGAGGCTGTACCACTGAGCCACGGCCCCTCTTTACAGCTCTCCAGGGTCTCAGGCAGAGGTCTTTCCCATCACTACCTGCCTGGTCCTTTTTAACTGGAGGTGCCGGGGACTGAACCTGGGACCTCCTGCATGCCAAGCAGATGCTCTACCACTGAGCCATGACCCCTTTGCAGCTCTCCAAGATCTCGGGTGGAGATCTTTCACATCACCTCCAGCCTGGTCCTTTTTAACTGGAGATGCCGGGGATTGAACCTGGGACCTTCTGCCTGCCAAGCAGATGCTCTACCACTGAGCCACAGCCCCTCTTTACAGCTCTCCAGGGTCTCAGGCGGAGGTCTTTCCCATCACCTCCTGCCTGCTCCTTTTAACTGGAGATGCCGGGGATTGAACCTGGGATCTTCTGCATGCCAAGCAGAGGCTGTACCACTGAGCCACGGCCCCTCTTTACAGCTCTCCAGGGTCTCAGGCAGAGGTCTTTCCCATCACCACCTGCCTGGTCCTTTTTAACTGGAGGTGCCGGGGACTGAACCTGGGACCTCCTGCATGCCAAGCAGATGCTCTACCACTGAGCCATGACCCCTTTGCAGCTCTCCAAGATCTCGGGTGGAGATCTTTCACATCACCTCCAGCCTGGTCCTTTTTAACTGGAGATGCCGGGGATTGAACCTGGGACCTTCTGCCTGCCAAGTAGATGCTCTACCACTGAGCCACAGCCCCTCTTTACAGCTCTCCAGGGTCTCAGGCAGAGGTCTTTCCCATCACCTCCTGCCTGCTCCTTTTAACTGGAGATGCCAGGGATTGAACCTGGGACCTTCTGCATGCCAAGCAGAGGCTGTACCACTGAGCCACCAGCCCCTCTTTACAGCTCTCCAGGGTCTCAGGCGGAGGTCTTTCCCATCACCACCTGCCTGGTCCTTTTTAACTGGAGGTGCCGGGGACTGAACCTGGGACCTCCTGCATGCCAAGCAGATGCTCTACCACTGAGCCATGACCCCTTTGCAGCTCTCCAAGATCTCGGGTGGAGATCTTTCACATCACCTCCAGCCTGGTCCTTTTTAACTGGAGATGCCGGGGATTGAACCTGGGACCTTCTGCCTGCCAAGTAGATGCTCTACCACTGAGCCACAGCCCCTCTTTACAGCTCTCCAGGGTCTCAGGCAGAGGTCTTTCCCATCACCTCCTGCCTGCTCCTTTTAACTGGAGATGCCGGGGATTGAACCTGGGACCTTCTGCATGCCAAGCAGATGCTGTACCACTGAGCCACCAGCCCCTCTTTACAGCTCTCCAGGGTCTCAGGCAGAGGTCTTTCCCATCACCACCTGCCTGGTCCTTTTTAACTGGAGGTGCCGGGGGTTGAACCTGGGACCTTCTGCCTGCCAAGGAGATGCTCTACCACTGAGCCACAGCCCCTCTTTACAGCTCTCCAGGGTCTCAGGCAGAGGTCTTTCCCATCACCTCCTGCCTGCTCCTTTTAACTGGAGATGCCAGGGATTGAACCTGGGACCTTCTGCATGCCAAGCAGAGGCTGTACCACTGAGCCACCAGCCCCTCTTTACAGCTCTCCAGGGTCTCAGGCGGAGGTCTTTCCCATCACCACCTGCCTGGTCCTTTTTAACTGGAGGTGCCGGGGACTGAACCTGGGACCTCCTGCATGCCAAGCAGATGCTCTACCACTGAGCCATGACCCCTTTGCAGCTCTCCAAGATCTCAGGTGGAGATCTTTCACATCACCTCCAGCCTGGTCCTTTTTAACTGGAGATGCCGGGGATTGAACCTGGGACCTTCTGCCTGCCAAGTAGATGCTCTACCACTGAGCCACAGCCCCTCTTTACAGCTCTCCAGGGTCTCAGGCGGAGGTCTTTCCCATCCCCTCCTGCCTGGTCCTTTTTAACTGGAGGTGCCGGGGACTGAACCTGGGACCTCCTGCATGCCAAGCAGAGGCTCTACCACTGAGCCACGGCCCCTCTTGACAGCTCTCCAGGGTCTCCCCTGTCAAACTCTCATCCGTTCCCAACGTCTCCGCCCGCCTGCCAGCTCTCTCCCTTGCCTGCGTCCTGATTCCAGGCCCTGCGGTGATGTCGCTTCGCCCGCTTAATCATCCAATTACACCAATTAATATCTGCGGCCCTGCAAACGAGCTCGGCTTTCAGGTTCAGCCAGAGGGAGTCCACTTGTTCCTGCCAGCCGGCTTGAGCTTCCCCCCAGAACGATGCCAGGATGAAAAACTGGAAGGAGCCATGGGCTCATCCAGTCTACTGGACTTCCATTCCAGAATGCTGCCGGGGTCAATCGCATCGCCTGCGGTTCAAAGTTCAGAAGCCCATGGGGATGCCAACGACCTGGTGAGACCTGGAGTTCTCCTGGAATTATAGCTGATCTCCAGGCTACAGAGATCAGCCCCCCTGGAGGAAACGCCAGCTCTGGAGGGCAGCCTCTCTGCCACCTGACATCCCCTCCTGGGGCTGCCAACCTCCAGGTGGCTCCTGGAGATCTCCCACTGTTACAATTGATCTTCAGACAGACAAGGTCAGTCCCCCTAGAGCAGTGGTGGGCAAACTGTGGCTCGGGAGCCGCATGCGGCTCTTTCACATATATTATGTGGCTCCCGGCAGGGCGGCTGGGGAAGCTAAAGATCAGTAGCAAACAAATATCATTGGACAAATTAATATCATTATCAATATCTGCTTCTACTCCTTTTGTTATTATTTTTGGCAGTCTCATTTAATGTTAATAAAAAGCAAATTCGCTTATTTTCCAATAAAAGCAGGTGATATTTGTTCACGTCTTGTGGCTCTCAAACATCTGATGTTTATTCTATGCGGCTCTTACGTTAAGCAAGTTTGGCCACCCCTGTTCTAGGTGGCTCTTACGCTGAGCAAGTTTGCCCACCCCTGCCCTAGAGAAAATGGCTGCCTTGGAGGATGGATTGAACAAAATAAATAGAATAAATGCGATGACATTATGCCCTGCTGGGATCCCTTCCCCAAGCTATTTCCCCCTTGCTCAGGCTCCACCCCACTCCAGGTCTTTCCCAACCCAGAGGTGGCAACCCAAGTCCCTCTCCCAATTTCCAGGAACGGGCAACCCTGGTCTAGTATGGCTGGCTAGAAATCTGTTGTGGGTGGAGGCCAGGTCCTTCTACTGTCTGCTGAAGGTAGCCTCAGAAATCCGGGTTGCCAACTCCAGGGCGGGAAACTCCTGAAGATTCTGGGGAGGGTAAGATTTGGGGAGGGGAGGGACCCCAGTGGAATATGCCCTGGCGTCCACTCTCCAAAGTAGCTGTTTTCTCTAGGAGGATAGATCTCTGTGGTCTGGAGGTCTCCAGGTCCCACTTGGGGGTGGTCTCCCTAACTCATCCGTAACACCTGGCCTCCTTGTTTGATGTAGTGGTTAGGAGTGTGGACAAACCAGGTTTGATTCCCCACTCTTCCACATGCAGCTGCCGGCATGACTTTGGGTCAGTCACAAGTTCTCTCAGGAGCAGTCCGCGAAAGAGCTCTCTCAGCCCCACCTGCCTCACAGGGTGTCTGTTGTGGGGAGGGGAAGGGAAAGGAGATTGGAAGCCGCTCTGAGGTTCCTTTGGGTAGTGAAGGGCAGGGTATCAATCCAATCTCCTCCTCTTCTTCTAATCTGGGAGAACCAGGTTTGATTCCCCACTCCTCCACATGCAGCTGCCGGCGTGACCTTGTGTCAGTCACAAGTTCTCTCAGAGCTGTTCTCTCAGGAGCAGTCCTCGAAAGAGCTCTCTCAGCCCCACCTGCCTCACAGGGTGTCTGTTGTGGGGAGGGGAAGGGGAAGGAGATCGGAAGCCGCTCTGAGACTCCTTTGGGCAGTGAAGGGCAGGGTATCAATCCAATATCTTCTTCTTCAGTCACAAGTTCTCTCAGGAGCAGTCCTCGAGAGAGCTCTCTCAGCCCCACCTGCCTCACCGGGTGTCTGTTGTGGGGAGGGGAAGGGAAAGGAGATCGGAAGCCGCTCTGAGACTCCTTTGGGCATTGAAGGGCAGGGTATCAATCCAATATCTTCTTCTTCAGTCACAAGTTCTCTCAGGAGCAGTCCTCGAGAGAGCTCTCTCAGCCCCACCTGCCTCACCGGGTGTCTGTTGTGGGGAGGGGAAGGGAAAGGAGATCGGAAGCCGCTCTGAGACTCCTTTGGGCATTGAAGGGCAGGGTATCAATCCAATATCTTCTTCTTCAGTCACAAGTTCTCTCAGGAGCAGTCCTCGAGAGAGCTCTCTCAGCCCCACCTGCCTCACCGGGTGTCTGTTGTGGGGAGGGGAAGGGAAAGGAGATCGGAAGCCGCTCTGAGACTCCTTTGGGCATTGAAGGGCAGGGTATCAATCCAATATCTTCTTCTTCAGTCACAAGTTCTCTCAGGAGCAGTCCTCGAGAGAGCTCTCTCAGCCCCACCTGCCTCACCGGGTGTCTGTTGTGGGGAGGGGAAGGGAAAGGGAAAGGAGATCGGAAGCCGCTCTGAGGCTCCTTCGGGTAGTGAAGGGCCGGGTATAAATCCAATCTTTTCCTTGTCCTCCTCCTTCTTCTCATCCTCAGATTTAGGAAGAGACCCCCCTAAAGGCGGAGAAAGGAGGATGTGGCTGTGTGAATACGAGTTCGGCCGTTTGCCTCCCCAGCAAAGAGATAGCCCAACAATGCTTGGTAAAAATAGAACGCACGGAAAAGGTGGGCGACTGTTCCAGCCGGGTTCGCCAGCAGAGGTTATGGTAACAGAGAGACGGCTCCCTCTTTAAAAAAAAGAAAGAAAAGAAGAAGATGTTGGCGAAAACAAGGGGCTTAAGAACTAGCTGAGCCGAGGGAATGAGGCAGAGAACAGAAAAGAAAGGTCGCTCGCCATGAATACCAGTTCCCTGGCTCAAAAATACTCTCACCCGGCCTGCTGGTACATGTTTCATCCATTAAAGGAGATTATAAGCCTTAGATTTTCATAAGCCACCTTGTCCCTGAAGTGTTATTTTCAAACACTGGTATACCACTTATCACTAAATGTCAAAATGCTGTACTTCGAATCTCTCTCTCTCTCTCTCTCTCCCCCCATGCCCCCTATAGATAGACAGTAAGACAGTTTCTTCAGCACAAAATGTTTCAGTCTTGCTTGGGTCTCGACAGATTCAGGCGAAACACCAGAACGGCATCGGAGTCCCTTGGCACCTTGAAGACCGACAGAGTTTCGTGCTGATTCACACTTTGTTGGTCTTCAAGGCGCCACTGGATTTAAACTTTGTTCTGTGGGGTCTAGACCAACCCAGAGGGGTGGCCGTGTTAATTTGTCCCCCACAGGAGAAAAGAGCCAGAGTCCAGGAGCACCTGAAAGATTAACAGAATTTGTGGCAAGGGAGGAGCTTTCGTGAATCACTGCTCACTTTTTTCTGGACTTCCGGTTCTGGCGGCTTAATGGCGGGCACGTTCCAGCAGAGCTCCATATGGAACGCCCCGCAACCTCGGTGAACGGGTGGGGGATCGGCTGGATTCGGGTCCCCCCCCCCGGAGCCCTTGCAGGGGGCTCCCAGCCTGGGGCACGAGAGACGCCTCTCCTGAGGCGACAGCCAAAGGATTGAGGTGTCTCTGTGCCCCGTAAGGTCCCGTTGCTGCGTCACTGCGTCGTGAGTCACTGCTTTCGTGAGTCACTGTTCACTTTTTCTCGGTCTAGGCCGACTGTGTGGTGTAGCAGTTAGATTGGGATCTGGGAAGGCCGTGGAAAACTCACCAGGTGACCTCAGGCCACTTTCTCACTCTCATCTTAGCCTAACTCACAGGGTTGTTGTGATGATAAAATGGAGGAGGATTATGTTTTGGGTTCCATTATGGAGAAAGGCAGGAAGTAAATGAAGTAAAATAAAAGAGAAGAAGAAGAAGAAGAAATATTAGATTTATATCCCGCCCTTCACTCGGAGTCTCAGAGCGGCTTACAAACTCCTTTCCCTTCCCCTTCCCACAACAGAGGTAGGTGGGGCTGAGAGAGCTCTGACAGATACTGCTCTTTCAAGAACAGCTCTGACAGAACTATGGCTTGCCCAAGGTCATCCAGCCAGGTGCAAGTGGAAGAGTGGGGAATCAAACCCGCTCCTCCCAGATTAGAGTCCATGCACAACCACTACACCAAACTGGATAGATGTCCAGTCCTAAAACAATGCAAAAAGGCCAATTTAGATGCAATGGTGGGTTGTGCCAAGGTTAGTTTTGTATGCGCTGTACACATGTGCCCAACAGACTTCTGGGCCTTACTAAAAAGCTGCATGAATAGAACTTATGACGATGTCAGGAGGATTGCTTTTCTTGCATGGTCCTACCAGTGTCCATCATCATGGCATGAAGAAAGATATATCAAGTGAAATTGAAGAAGGAAAAGCTGCTACAGTGAACTGTGCCTGTTCCTAATTTGGAATTCACTTTAGAATGTCTTCTGCTTAAGGAAATAAGAAGAGCCCTGCTGGATCAGGCCAGTGGACCATCCAGTCCAGCCTCTTGTCTCATACAAGGGCCAGCCAGTTCCTCTGGAGGATCAACACAACAGGGCAGAGAGGCCGAGGCCTTCCACTGAGAAGAACCTCAGAAGAGCCCTGCTGGATCAGACCAGTGAGGGTCCATCTAGTCCAGCATCCTGTCTCACACAGTGGCCAACCAGTTCCTCTGGAGGGCCAACAACAGGGCAGAGAGGCCGAGGCCTTCCCCTGACAAGAACCTCAGAAGAGCCCTGCTGGATCAGACCAGTGAGGGTCCATCTAGTCCAGCATCCTGTCTCACACAGTGGCCAGCCAGTTCCTCTGGAAAACCTACAACAGGGCAGAGAGGCTGAGGCCTTCCCCTGAGAAGAACATCAGAAGAGGTCTGCTGGATCAGACCAGTGAGGGTCCATCTAGTCCAGCATCCTGTCTCATGCAATGGCCAGCCAGTTTCTCTGGAGGGCCAACAACAGGGCACAGAGGGTGAGGCCTTCCCCTGATAAGAATATCACGTGAACCCTGCTGGATCAGACCAGTGGTCCATTTCGTCCAGTGTCCTGTCTCACACAGCAGCCAACCAGTTCCTCTGGATGGCCAACAGCAGGACATAGAGGGCAAGGTCTTCCCGGGAGAAGAACATCAGAAGAGCCCAGATGGATCAGACCAGAGGTCCATCTGGTCCAGCATCCCATCTCACACAGTGGCCAGCCATTTCATCTGGACAAACAGTAGCAGTGTAGAGAGGCCGAGGACATAGCCAATGCTATGCTGGGTATTATTTGGAAGGGAACTGAAAGCAAATCAGCCAGTATCGTAATGCCCCGGTATAAATCGATAGTGAGATCTCATTTGGAATACTGTGCAATTCTAGTCACCACACCTCAGAAAGGATATTGTAGCATTGGAAAAGTGCAGAAAAGGGCAATTAGAATGATAAAAGGGTTGGGACACTTTCCCTATGAAGAAAAGTTAAAGCACTTGGGGCTCTTTAGCTTGGAGAAACGACGACTGAGGGGTGACATGATCGAGGTTTGCAAGATTATGCATGGGATAGAGCAGGTAGAGGAAGAAGCATTTTTCTCCCTTTTTCACAATACAAGAACTCGAGGGCACTCCATGAAACTGCTGAGCAGTCGGGTTAGAACGGATAAAAGTAAGTACTTCAGAGACAGTACTCCAGAGCCAACTGATTTATGCAGCAGCCAAATCGCTCACTCACAACTTTAAGGCCAGTGGCTCACAAAGTAGATTTTTTGCTCGCAAGACTCCCCAGCTTAGAGGGAGCATTGGTTCCAGTAACTCTTAAAAAGGCTTAAAAAGTGCTGTGAGGGAACAGGTGCTTGTTTTTGAAACACGCCTTCCACCTTTCGGTCATTGAGAAGAATAGCACAAGATCCAAGAACCTCCATGCAGAAATGGTTTTCATAATCAAACAATATTCAAAGTTAGACTCCAGGGGCCCTTTTAAGACCAACAATGTTCTACTCAAGGTGTGAGCTTTCGTGGACACGCACACTTTGCCAGACAATGCAGTGTGCGAGCACACAAAAGCTCACACCTTGAATGAAACTTTATTGGTCTTCAAGGTCCGTCCGGACTCTAACTTTGTTCTGTTGCTTCAGACCAAGATGGCTGCCCACCTCAAACAATGTTCATTTGATTAAGATTAAAAAGCATCAGATGTTTATATTGTATAGCCACAGGCATTAAATAAATGTCTTTCTTTCTTTTTTTTTTAGTCTTAGCGTGACATTGATCAGAGCCGAATTGGCTGTAAGAGCAGTATCATTGAAATATCTTCCCCCCATAATCAAACAATGTTTACCTTCAACGATGCATTTGGGACGGTGGAGAATGATGCAGGAATCGAAGGAAACAAATGTCTCTGTAGGAGAAATGAGACCATCAGATCTCACCAAAACAGACGACTTGTTACCACAGTTTGAGCTGCGTTCTTCTGTCACCGCTCCCGCCCCACACACAACCAACCCTGCAGTGTCTGTCTGTAATAAGATCAATCTCACTTTAATGAGCTGACTCAAGTAGACTCTATTGATGGGGAGGACATAAACAGACTAAAATAAAGTCAAATAACACATTTTATGTCTTTGGTGGTGGGAAGCGATGTCAAGCCGCAGCTGATTTACGGGATGCCTGTAGGGTTTTCAAGGGCAGAGGTGCGCAGAGGTGGTTTGCTGTCGTCTGCCTCTGCGTAGCAACCCTGGACTTCCTTGGTGGTCTCCCATCCAAGTACTGACCAGGGCCAACCCTGCTTGGCTTCTGAGATGTGACAAGACCTTCTAGGGCTTTCAAGGCAAGAGATGTTCAGAGGTGGTTTGCCATTGCCTGCCTCTGCGTAGCAACCCTGGAATTCCTTGGTGGACTCCCATCCAAGTACTGACCAGGGCCGACCCTGCTTGGCTTCTGAGATGTGACAAGACCTTCTAGGGCTTTCAAGGCAAGAGATGTTCAGAGGTGGTTTGCCATTGCCTGCCTCTGCGTAGCAACCCTGGAATTCCTTGGTGGTCTGTCTCCCATCCAAGTACTGACCAGGGCCAACCCTGCTTGGCTTCTGAGATCTGATGGGATCAAGCCAGCATGGACCGTCCACGTCAAAGCAAGAGACATTCAAAGGTGGTTTGCCATTGCCTGCCTCTGCGTAGCAACCCTGGACTTTCAGTGGTCTCCCATCCAAGGACTAACCAGGGCTGGCCCTGCTCAGCTTCTGAGATCTGATGAGACCGGGCTAGCTTGGGTCATCCAGGTCAAGGCGAGAGATATTCAGAGGTTGCGTGCCTCTGTGTAGCAACCCTGGACTTTCGGTGGTCTCCCATCCAAGGACTAACCAGGGCTGGCCCTGCTCAGCTTCTGAGATCTGATGAGACCGGGCTAGTTTGGGTCATCCAGGTCAAGGCGAGAGATATTCAGAGGTTGCGTGCCTCTGTTTGGCAACTCTGGATATCTCTGGTGGGCTTTCATCCAAGTACCAACCAGGGCTGGCCCTGCTCAGCTTCTGAGATCTGGCATGGTCAGGCTAGCCTGGACCACCCAGGGCATCCTTTGTTAGGAAATAACTCCCCCGATGATGATGGTGGTGGTGGCGGTAGGGGGGTGCGATAAAGTCACGACCAACTCACGATAACCCCACAAGGGGTTTTCAAGGTGAGAGATGAGCAGAGCTGCTTTACCATTGTGGCTTACAAGACAGGCAAAGATTAGAAATGCGAGGACAGTTGAAACGCGTTGCTGGCCTCCAGGTGAGGCCTAGCTCATCTCCAGCCTACGGAGGCCCAAACCAGACAACTCTTCAACCCCGAGTCCACCACAGGGACACCGGGGTCACTTAGAGAACCTGCTTACACCCTGCCTTTCTCCCTAATGGCCCCCAAAGCCGCTTACCTCATTTCCTTTCCCTCCATTTTATCCTCACAGCAACCCTGCGAGGTCGGTCAGGATGAGAACCCTGACTGGCCTAAGGTGACCCAGAAAGCTTCCATGGTAGATTGGGGGTTCCAGTCTGGGTTTCCCAGAAGCCAGTCTGATACTCTGATGTGACTTTTGTACTATTGAATTCTTGGGCCTAATAAAGGCCACTTGCTGGGCAAGACCTGAACTCAGAGCGACAGAGATACCCCCTCCCATCGGCACCAGCCTGTTCTTTATCCCTATTTCCCCCCCCTCGGCTACCTAGATCATCTTGACTGGCATCAAATGCAAAATTTAAACTATCTGATCTGCTATTCAGGTTTCCTGAGGCATTCTCCTCCACCAATTATATGTTCTGATCATAATCTTTCATGTCCCTTTGGAATTTATGGAATATTTGATCTCCCCATTTCGGATCCTCGGTTCCTAATTTTATCTCCAGCGCCGCTGTCCCATCTTTGCGCGTCGTCTTTTTTTTTTTTTTTTTGCACCCAAAAATGAGTCACCGCCTGCTTTTCATCCACTTTCGTACTTCGCAAATTAATTTGCACTGAGGTCCAGGTGCCGTGGGGACAATCGGCAACCCAGATGCTCTCACTCCCCACCCCCCGCATCTAGAAAACATGAAAAAGGGAACAAGGATTGTAAAAAGAGAGTGATTGATTTCCTTGTGGGGAGGGGGGGAGCGCGTAGTTACGAAATGCCACCACGCATAAGTACGCTCAGCTGGAGATGGCGCCGCAAACCAGCCAGTAATGCATGGCAAAGTGGTACCCATGGTGTCATGTCACCCACCAGTATTTCACTCAGCACCTGTTGGTCTAGATGGACCTTCAGTGGTCTGATCCAGCAGGGCTCTTCTGATGTTCTTATCAAGGGGAAGGCCTTGATCTCTATGCCCTGTTGTTGGTCCTTCAGAGGAACTGGTTGGCCACCGTGTGAGAGACAGGAGGCTGGACTGGATGGACCCTCACTGGTCTGATCCAGCAGGGCTCTTCTGAGGTTCTTCTCAGGGGAAGGCCTCGGCTTCCATGCCCTGATGTTGCCCTCCAGAGGAAATGGCTGGCTGCCATGTGAAATAGGATGCAGGACTAGATAGACCACTGGCATGATCCAGTAGGGCTCTTTTGATGTTCTTCTTAGGGGAAAGCCTCTGTGCCCTGTTGTTGGCCCTCCAGAGGAACTGGCTGGCCATTGTGTGAGAGAGGATGCTGGACTAGATGGACCCTCACTGGTCTGATCCAGCTGGGGTCTTCTATCATTCTTATCAGGGGAAGGCCTTGGCCTTTATCCTGTATTTTTGGACCTTCAGCCAAAATGATTGCCCAGTCTCCAAGGAAGGATATGTAGCTATATGTACCTTCATTAGTCTGATCCAGCTGGGCTCTTCTAGTGTTGCTATAAGGAAAAGGTCTTGGTCTCTGTGCCCTGTTGTTGGATCATCAGAGGAACTGGTTGGCCACTGTATGAGACAAGATGCTGACCTAGATGAACCACTGGTCCTATTTAGCAGGGCTCTTCTGATGTTCTCATCAGGGGAAGGCCTCGGCCTCTCTGCTCTGTTTTTGGCCCTCCAGAGGAACTGGTTGGCCACTGTGTGAGACAGGATGCTGGACTAGATGGACCCTCACTGGTCTGATCCAGCAGGGCTCTTCTGAGGTTCTTCTCAGGGGAAGGCCTCAGCCTCTGTGCCCCATTGTTGGCCCTCCAGAGGAACTCATTGGCCACTGTGTGAGACAGGATGCTGGACTAGATGAACCCTCACTGGTCTGATTAGGGTTGCCAGCTCTGGGTTAGGAAATACCAGGAGCTTTCGGGGGTGTTGCCTGATGAAGGCGGGGTTTGAGTCATAATCCCATAGAGTCCAACTTCCAAAGCTCTGTCACCGGGAGATCTTCAGCCACCACCTGGAGGTTTGCAACCATAGGCTTGATCCATCTGGGCTGTTCTTAGGTTCTTTTCAGGGGGAGGCCTTGGCCTCTGATCTGATCCAGGGCTCTTCTGATGTTCTTATGAAGGTCTTGGCCTCTCTGCCTTGTTGTTGGCCCTCCAGAAGAACTGGCTGGCCACTGTGTGAGTCATGATGCTGGACTAGATGGACCACTGATCTGATCCTGCAGGGATCATCTGATGTTCTTATCCCCAAATAAAACTAAAGATAAAATGGAGGGAGGGAGGGAGGGAGGGAGGGAGGGAGGGAGGGAGGGAGGGAGGGAGGGAAAGAAAGAAAGAAAGAAAGAAAGAAAGAAAGAAAGAAAGAAAGAAAGAAAGAAAGAAAGAAAGAAAGAAAGAAAGAAAGAAGAGGAGGGAGGGAGGGAGGGAGGGAGGGAGGGAGGGAGGGAGGGAGGGAGGGAGAGGGAGGAGCCCTGCATGAAGAACATCACTTGTGAATTTCACAACTTTTGTGGGGCAAAGATGGCACAGCCCGAGATTTCGGAAGCCACTAATGAAGAGCTGCCCGTGGCAACTTCAGCGTTTGAAATCCCAGAACCGTCACCAGAAAGCACGGTATTCACCCGCGCCTTGGGTTTGTTTTGAGACCAAGTGGTAACCCTTCTTGCATCACTGATTTTTAAAAAGGAGGCCTAATTACCACAGCAGGCGCAGCTCTCATGTTCTTGGCTTGCCTGTTCACCAGGGGAGCTGTGGCTTCCGGCTTCTCGGCAGCTGGAAAGTCCACTTGGATTAACTCTCCTCTTCACCGTCAGAGGCGCCAGGAGTTCTTCCTCAGTTTCCACTTCGTTTTGGAGCTCTGCTGGCTTCCAGTGTGTGGCAACTAGGAGGAGAGAAGCAGTAAAGGGGGGGTGGGGGAGATTTTCAAAGACCTGCCTAGAATTTGTAGTGTTCCAAATGGCACCATTTTTGAAAATTAATCCTGCAGTGCCATCTACTGCCCGAAGATATATTTGTCATGGGAAATATTTCTCCCCACCACCACCTCCACCCCCAAAGCCTGACGCTTCTCAGGATGCCTAAGTTAATATATTGATGCCCTGACCTGGTCCATGCTAGCCCAAATCTCATTAGATCTTGGAAGCTAAGCAGGGTCCGCCCTGGTGAGGATTTGGGTGGGAGACCACCAAGGATATCCAGGGTTGATACGCAGAGGCAGCCAATGGCAAATCGCCTCTATTTGTCTCTTTTACCTGGATGGCCCGGGCCACCTGGAGCTCATCAGATCTACATAGGGCTGGCCCTGATGAGGACTTGGATGGGAGACCACCAAGGAAGTCCAGGGTTGCTACACAGAGCCAAGTGATGGGAGATCACCCCTGTTCATCTCTTGCCTTGACCCGGATGGCCCAGGCCAGTCGGAGCTCATCAGATCTCTGAAGCTAAGCAGGGTCTGCCCTGATCAGTATTTGGATGAGAGACCACCAAGGAAGCCCAGGGTTGCTGTGCAGAGGCGGACAATAGCAAACCACTTCTGTTTGTCTCTGCTCTGACCCGGATAACCCTTGGGCTAACAGGCAAAGCTGGGTTTAGGATATGATGGGCCAGATGAGAACGGGAGAGAAGGGCCCGGATATACGGCTAAATGTCGCCCCCCAGAATTAAAATCACCGAAAGCCAAACAAATTATCTAAAGTTAACGCACGTATTGAAATTAAAGAGATAACCTGCAGAGAGAAATTATCCATGACACTTGATAACATGCAGTGTTTATACACAGACAACTGGGGCACCTGCGGGGACTCACGGGGGGCGTCTCATTTCCTCCTTTCCCACTAGGTAGGTTAGGCTGAGAACATATAACTGGCCCGACTTCACCCAGTGAGCTTTTATGGCAGAGAGATGATTTGAGCCTGGTTCTTCCGGGCTCTCTGACCCAGGAGTATCAAACCTATGGCCCACGGGCCAGAACCGGCCCGGCCAGGCCTTTAACGTGGCTCTCTTCTCTCCCCCCCTCCTCTGCCCATCCTCGCTGTTCTGAGCTTGAGCTGCCTTGGAGTATAAAGAGCAGAGGGCGGGGCTGCCAAACTACCCAGACACTGACCCTGAAATCTCTCACACAGGTAGGAGCTGGGGAGGGGGGTCCTTCTGCTGTGACCCTTGTGCGTCTTTTTTATTTAAAAACTTGCTTTGCAAAATTCCACTATTCCCCACCTTTCCAATTAAGACAGGTTTTAAGGGGGTGGGTGGGTGGGTGGAGGTTTGGGACTAGCCAGGTTTAAAATATAGCGTTCTGCAAACTCCAGGGACTCCAGTTTTGCAGAGAAATATTAGTTTTAACACACACACACACACACCCTCCTAATGCGCTGCTCCAATGGAATAACAGCAGAACAAGTCCTGAAGAGGACACCCAAAATTATCACCTCAAACCACCATGTCAAAAAAACACAAAACCCTGAAACCCTGGAGAGCCACTACTACTCGGAGTAGACCCGGGGTGGGGGGAGGCTTTCAATGCTCAGCTATTTCATGTTCATCCCCTGGGTCCTATGCTCAGACCATTTATATTTGTAGTTTATATTTGGGGGGGGGGGGAGATTAGGGACTAACCACAGTTAAAATACAAAGTTCAACAAACTCAAGGAACTTCAGTTTTTCAGGGGGGGAAATATTATTTTTAACGCACACCCTCCTAATGTGGGGGCTCCAATGGAATAGCTGCTATAATATCTTTGTGTTTGTGTCCTTTACAAAGTTTATATCTCTGCTACTTGGCATTGCATTTTATGACGTCCATGGACCGGCCCAACAAAGTCCAATTTATGTCAAATCTGGCCCTCATAACAAATGAGTTTGACACCCCCGCTCTAACCCCTACACAACACTGGCTTTTGTGAGGTGGCTTCCGTTGATCAGTCTTGGATGGATCAGGGAAGCTGCAAGGATTTCAAGTCACTCAGTGGTTGCTGACAGGCCTGGCCCCAATGAGTCCTTCCTCAAAAAACCAAAACTGCTCTGGAATGGTCCTCTTTCCCCAATTACTGACAAAAACCAAGGCTTGAAGTCTGGCAATATTGTTGTGGTTGTTTGTTGTGGTTGCTTGGCTCCAGGGCAAACTATGTTATGCAGGAGCCAAATCGCTCACTCCCAACTTTAATGCCAGGAGCTCACGAAGTAGAATTTTTGCGCATGAGATTCCACAGCTTAGAGGGAGCATGAGTCTGAGCATGCCTCTAAGTCACTGGTTCCCAAAGTGGTGCTGGAACGATCCAGG
This sequence comes from Lepidodactylus listeri, assembly GCA_029233225.1. Classification (NCBI taxonomy): domain Eukaryota; kingdom Metazoa; phylum Chordata; class Lepidosauria; order Squamata; family Gekkonidae; genus Lepidodactylus; species Lepidodactylus listeri. The sequence goes on from JARCFY010000022.1 coordinate 20,130,581, forward strand.
TGGGCAGTAGGAGCCTTGGGTACAATTGGGGAGCATTCAATTAAAAAGGGGGGGCGGTGGAAGCATAAAGAAAGATGCTATCTAAAGCAGCCTTTTCCTGCCTTCTCCTGGTCTTCCCTGGGATCAGAGAGGGAGGTGGACAGGGGTCCCCACAGCCAATCACAGCCATGCATTTCCAAATTGCAAATTGCAAATGCCTGTGCACCCTTGTAAGGCTGGTGTTGCTGCTGGGCTCTTATGTGGTGGCTGCTGGTGGTCTCTGGCTTCAGGCCTTCATCTGCTGCTCCTCTGGGCCTGCCTGGCTGCATGGATCATGGTGGACTCTACCTGGACTGAAGAAGACATCTAAATGGTAAGATTTGGAGAAATACTTCTTTTTTTTTTTTTAAGGAGGATATTAGTAAAAGGACCTTTTAAACTGGGCAGCCTGCTTGGGGTGGCTTTGGGTTATGGTTCAGGTGGGGGTTGGGTGGGGGTTGGCTAATAGGGTTGCCAAGTCTGGGTTGGAAAATACCTGGGGACTTTGGGGGTGGAGCCAGGAGAAGGTAGGGTTTGGGGAGGGGAGGGGCCTTAGCATAGTACAATGCCATAGAGCCCACCCTTCAAAGCAGCCATTTTCTCCAGGGGAGCTGATCTCTGTCAGCTGGAGAGCAGTTGTAAAAGTGGGAGATCCCCAGGCCCCACCTGGAGGCTGGCAACCCTATTGGCTAAGCCTTACTCTCTTACAGTTAATAATTTGGGGGGGGGAGAGTTTAAAAGTATTTCTGTAGGATTGTTTTTAAATTAACTGTAGTTGCTTGTTGGGGAAGGGTGGGGTTTGGCTTAGTAGTCGTTTAACATTAAAAAAAATCAGGAACAGTTTTAAAAGTTTGGTTTGCATTTGAAAGTATTTCTGTTGGATTGTTTTTTTTAAATTAACTGAAGTAGTTGCTTGTTGGTGCGACGAGAGTTTTTGCTCAGTCTTTTTAATTTTGTGATTCAACTTTTGTTATTGGTTGTTTAAATATTGTCATTTTCGGGTTGGTTTTAAAATACATTTCTTGAGCTTGTACTGCTGTTTCATTTGTGTGTTTTGGTTAGCTGGGGGGGGGTCTGTCAGCTGCTGTTTGTGGGTTCAGTGTTGTGCATTTGTTGTCCCTGAGAGTGCTCAGGTGTTGTTCTGTTGCGGTTTTCTGTTGTGATTTGTGCAGGTCTTGTTTTTAAAAGAGTTGCTTTATTGCTTTTGGTTGCTTGGGAGGGTCTTGGTGGTGGGTGTGCGAGTGTTGTTGCCAGCATCCTCATCCTGGACCCAGGGTGGTCTTTCCCAAGAGATACACCCCAAAACGACCTCTGAACCTCCTCCCTGTGAGGCCTCCCTATGAGGCCAGGCTTGGCTTCAAACAGTAGCTTTTGCTGGGAGGCCAGGAGAACCACATCTTGGCTGAGAAAACTCAGGCCGAAGAGAAGATTCTCCAGGATGGCTGCACTGCCAAGCATCCTCCATTCAAGCAAAGCCCCCCCCCCCCAAAATCTATCCTGTCATCTTAGTCCGAAAAGGATTAAGAATGGGCAAATATCTGTTCTTGCCTCAAGCATCTTCTGCTGACCAAATGGCTAGTCTTTTGTCTCTCAAATGTACAGGCAGGCAGGGAGAAAGAGCTTCTGGTCTGTGCTGTTGTTAGGAGTTAAACATGTTATGTGTTTCTATCCCCCACTCTCCTGTTTCACCTATATGTCAGGAAATACCATTGGAATAATGTTCTCATTCCTGTCTCCATATATTTGTCTAAGTAAGACATTGGAATTTCAATTCAAAGATGGCTACCAACAGTTCTGGCTGCAAAAGCAGATACCTCCACTTTATCCTGGGTTGTGAGCTATAGTACAGAACTTTCTAATTACATTTCCTTCAACATATTTAGTGGAATGTGGGTTCAGTGCGGTCCCAAATATGTTAACTAAAAAAGAAAACCAACTGCAAATAGCTAATCACAGTGATTTAAAATTGCTGCAGACAAAATAGAGCCAAACATTAATAAATTGATAGCTGTGCACCAGGTCCATCCTTCTCATTAGGATTATTTTAAATGCTGTTTGTGATTTTTATTTTAATATTATCCTTTGTTGTCTTAATTTTCTGTTTGTATGCAAATGTTATTTCAGTTGATTTTATAAAACACTTTTATGATTTCGAGCTTCAAAGTGTCTTATTCACAACAACATCTGTCTTTACTATATGCAAATTTGTCATGGCATCTTTTTGTCCACTTCTTGAAGGTAGATTTCCAGGGGGGGCGGAGTAATTCTTTTCTGGCAAGGGGGTGGTAGGCCAAATAAATTTGGGAACCACATCATGTCAGACCCTCCTGTCTTCCGTTGTACTCCGGAGTTAGCTTAATTTCATGTTTGTTGCATCGATGACACTGTCTAACCATCTTATCCTTTGCCATCCTCTTCTTCTTTGACCTTCCGTCTCTCTCTCTCTCGCACTCTCTCTCTCGCGCGCGGTCTCTCGTGGTCTCTCACGTGCTCTCGCGCACTCTCTTGTGCTCTCTTGCGCGCGCGCGCTTTCTCTCACTCTCTCTCTCTCTCTATCGCGCTCTCGCACTCTCTCTGTCGCTCTCTCTTGCGCGCACGCTCTCTCTCTTTTGCGCGCTCTCTCTCTCTCTCGTGCTCTCTTTCGCTTTCTTTCTTTCTCTCTCTCTCTCTCTCACGCTCTCTCTCGCGCTCTCGCTCTCAACTCTTTTTTTTTTTTAAGAACGGAGGCTAGGTCTACTCCTATTGATTCCAATAGGGACCTGGGAGGTGTGGTCTACTCCCGTTTTTTTTTTTTTAATGTTCAGAACGGAGGCCAGGTCTACTGCCATAGAGTCCAATGGGGACCCGGGAGGACTGGTCTTCTCCTGTTTTGTTTTTCTAAGTGCAGAATGGAGGCCAGGTCTACTGTTATTAAGTCCAATGGGGACCCGGGAGGCCTGGTCTTCTCCCGGTTATTTATTTTTAAAAAAAATAAGTTCAGAACGGAGGCCAGGTCTTCTCCCATAGAGTCCAATGGGGACCCAGGAAGCCTGGTCTACCCCTGGTTTTTTTCAAAAGATGTTCAAAATGGAGGCCAGGTCTACTGCCATTAAGTCCAATAGGGACCCGGGAGGCCTAGTCTACTCCCATATTTTTCATAGGTAAAATGGAGGCCAGGTCTTCTCCCGCTTTGTTTTTTCTTTTCTAAGTGCAGAACGGAGGCCAGGTCTACTCCCATAGAGTCCAATGGGAACCTGGGAGGCCTGGTCTACTCCTGTTTTGTTTTTCTAAGTGCAGAATGGAGGCCAGGTCTACTCCCACAGAGTCCAATGGGGACCGGGGAAGCCTGGTCTACTCCCGGGTTTTGTTTTGTTTTTTTAAAAAAGAGGTCAGAACAGAGTCTAGGTCTACTCCCATACAGTCCAAAGAGGACCCAGGAGGCATGATCTACTCCCTTTTTTTTTTTTAACAAAAAGTTCAGATCAGAACAGAGGGCAGGTCAACTCTCATAGAGTGCAATAGGGACCCGGGAGGCCTGATGTACTGCCTTTTTTTTTTTAAAGGTTAAGAACGGAGGCTAGGTCTACTCCTATTGATTCCAATGGGGACCCAGGAGGCGTGGTCTACTCCTTTTTTTTTTTTAAATGTCAGAACGGAGGCCAGGTCTACTTCCCTAGAGTCCAATGGGGACCCAGGAGGCTTGGTCTACTCGCGTTTGTTTTTTTTAGCAAGAACTTCAGAACGGAGTCCAGGTCTACTGCGGTAGAGTCCAATGGGGACCCGGGAGGCCAGGTCTACTCCCATAGAGTCCAATGGGGACCCAGGAAGCCTGGTCTACTCCCATTTTGTTTTTCTAAGTGCTGAACGGATGCCAGGTCTATTCTCATAGAGTCCAATGGGGAACCGGAAAGCCTGGTCTACTCCCGTTTCGTTTATCTAATTTCTGAACAGAGGCCAAGTCTACTCCGATAGAGTCCAATGGGAACACAGGAGGCCTTTGCTACTCCCGTTTTGTTTTGTTTTTCTAAGTACAGAATGGAGGCCAGGTCTACTCCCACAGATTCCAATGGGGACCCAGGAGGCTTAGTCTAATTGCGTTTTTTTTTTTAAACAAGAACTTCAGAACGGAGTCCAGGTCTACTCCCATAGAATCCAATGGGGACCCAGGAGGCCTGGTCTACTCCCGTTTTGTTTTGTTTTTCTAAGTGCCGAACGGAGGCCAGGTCTACTCCTGTTTAGTTTGGTTTTTTTTTCCAATCAAGTGCCGAATGGGGGCCAGGTCTACTCTCATTTGGCTTGGGTTTTTTGCAAGTGCCAAACGGAGGCCAGGTCTACTTGGAGTCTTCCGATGGGGACCTGGGAGGCCATGTCTACTCCCCTGAGGGAGTGTTAGACTCTTCGCTCACGCATGTTAGACTCCTTGGTCCGTGTTTCAAGACGGATCGGGTGGGAGGCCAACATCACTGCGGACCCCGGTCACCCGGCGTGGTGGCCTCCCCACCCAGTGGCATGATGCGGTCGGGGCGCACTGAGGGCAGTCCGCCCCAGTTGGGACAGTCGCCTGAGCGGGCGTTGGGGGTGTGGGCCATCACCGCCCCAGACCAAAAGGGCTTCTGCAGAGGGGGTCGGTGGCACTCCCGTGCCACCCGAGCAGCGACTCCTGACGGTCCCGTCGCCTCGGCCATCGGTGTCAATGGAGGGGCTGGGGGACAGGCGGCCCGAGGGGGCCGGCCCACACCAGCACATGGGGGCCAGGGAGGCACATTTGGGCGGATCGCAGGGGCCATGCTGGGCACCCATTCCGGAAGGCAGGCCCGGATGCGTGGACCCGAATGGACACCCACCCCGAGAGGCCACGAGCACCACGCCCGGAGAGCCGCCCAGAATGGGGCGGTCATCCCACCGCCGGGGCGGGGAGGACGGACCTTGCCGGACGGCGGCTTCGGCCGCCGGCACAGCACTGGGGGGACACACCCAGGAGAGGAGCCGGCACCCGCGCGGGCAGCGCTGTGTCCATCCACAGACAGCCACGCGGGGATGGACCCTCCCAGCCACCGCCCTGGCTGCCGGCCACCTACTGCCATGCATGCACACGGCCGCTGCCTGACCCGCGCCACTGGGGGCGCGGGGGGCGAAAAGCCCCATCCGACACGATGGTGTGCCACGGTGAGGGACAAGCCTCCCCAGAGCAGGCGCTCTCGGGGGGTATCGCAGGTCTGCCTTTGGGGGGACGGGAGCCTGCCTAAGCGGAAGGGAGGGCACCTGTGATTCCCCCAGCCACGCCCGCACCGGCCCGGCAGGGACCCGCGACCAGCCTCCCCCAGAGGGGCGAGGCGCACTGCGTCTCCCACTCCCCCCCTCGCACGGGCCGCTGGTAGGAAAGCGGGAGGCGGGTCGGGGGACAGGCAGCCCGAGTTTTGTTTTTCTAAGTGCCAAATGGAGGCCAGGTCTACTCCCATAGAGTCCAATGTGGAAACGGAAGTCCTGGTCTACTCCCGCTGTTTTTGTTTTGTTTTTTTTTAAAAAGGTCATAACAGAAGCCAGGCTTCTGAGTGCATGCCCATTTCTTCCGATACATTGAAGTGGACCTTAAACAGTGCATACAGAAAGGCAGATGGCAAGCAGCCAATTAGCATACAACATAATGAAGGTGTTTTCACAGATACAAAGACCAAACAGGAATAACCGGCTACGTTTATATGGTCACCGTTTGTTTGGATTTGATTACTTTGTTCTACTGATTCAGACTAAACCGGTTGCCCACCTGGATCTAACCAGACGTCAGCATCTGCATCTATCCTGTCTTTGTGATGCGTCTTTTTAATTATACTTCTTCACCCAAAGAGTGATTAACACATGGAATTCACTGCCATGGGAGGTGACGGCGGCTACAAGAGGGAATTGGATAAACATCTGGAGCAGAGGTCCATCAGTGGATATTAGCCACAAGGTCTAGATAGGGCCTCTCAGTCTGGGGCAAGGGATGCTCTGTATTCTTGGGGGAGCAACCGTGGGAGGGCTTCTGGAGTCCTGGCCCCACTGACGGACCTCCTGATGGCATCTGGTGTTTTTGGCCACTGTGTGGCACAGAGTGTTGGACTGGATGGGCCACTGGCCTGATCCAACATTGGCTTCTCTTATGTTCTTATGTTATCCATTTCTTAGCTTAGCTGTTCACTTTTTCTGAATGTGACCGCTAGATGGCAGCATCTCCAAGGGTTTCTGAGCCAAAGAGGTAGACCAAAAACCATAGCACGACCAGCCATATACACTTCCGGTCCCAGTCTAAGAGGGGTGTCGCTCAGGGCTCTCTGGCCTCCATTTTGCCTGTTAAAAAAAATACTGGAGTAGACGAGGCCTCCCGGGTCCCCATTGGACTTAATGGCAGTAGACCTGGCCTCCATTCTGCACTTAGAAAAACAAAACAAAACGGGAGTAGACCAGGCCTATGAGAGTTGACCTCTGTTCTGAGCTGAACTTTTTGTTTAAAAAAAATGGGAGTAGACCACGCCTCCTGGGTCCTCTTTGGACTGTATGGGAGTAGACCTAGCCTTCGTTCTGACCTCTTTTTAAACAAAAAACAAAAAAAACCCAGGAGTAGACCAGGCCTCCCCGGTCCCCACTGGACTCTGTGGGAGTAGACCTGGCCTCCGTTCTGAACTTATTGTTAAAAAAAGGGAGGAGACCAGGCCTCCTGGGTCCTTATTGGCCTCTAAGGGAGTAGACCTGGCCTCCATTCTGCATTTAGAAAAACAAAACGGGAGTGGACCAGGCTTCCCGGGTCCCCATTGGACTCTACCACTGTAGACCTGGGCTCTGTTTTGCACTTTGAAAAGAAAAAACAAAGCGGGAGTAGACCTGGACTTCATTTTACCTATGAAAAATACGGGAGTAGACCAGGCTTCCTGGGTCCCCATTGGACTCTATGGGAGAAGACCTGGCCTCCGTTCTGAACTTTTTTTTTTTTTAAATAAATAACCGGGAGAAGACCAGGCCTCCCGGGTCCCCATTGGACTTAATAGCAGTAGACCTGGCCTCCATTCTGCACTTACAAAAACAAAACAGGAGAAGACCAGTCCTCCCAGGTCCCCATTGGACTCTAGGGCAGTAGACCTGGCCTCCGTTTTGCACTTAGAAAAGAAAAAACAAAGCGGGAGAAGACCTGGCCTCCATTTTACCTATGAAAAATACGGGAGTAGACTAGGCCTCCCGGGACCCCATTGGACTTAATAACAGTAGACCTGGCCTCCATTTTGAACATCTTTTGAAAAAAACGGGAGTAGACCAGGCCTCCCGGTTACCTATTGGACTCTATGGGAGTAGACTGGGCCTCCGCTCTGAAGTTTTTGTTAAAAAAAGAAAAAAGGGAGTAGACCAGGCCTCCCGGGTCCCCATTGGACTCTATGGGAGAAGACCTGGCCTCCGCTCTGCACTTTGAAAAGAAAAAAACACTATGGGAGGAGACCTGGCCTCCATTTTGCCTGATAAAAAATATACTTGAGTAGACGAGGCCTCTCGGGTCCCCATTGGACTTAATGGCAGTAGACCTGGCCTCCGTTCTGCACTTCAATAAAACAGGAGTAGAACAGGCCTCCCGTTAGAGAGAGAGAGCACACGAGAGAGAGAGCGCGACAGTGCGAGAGAGAGAGAGCGCGCAAGAGCACGAGAGAGAGAGCACGAGAGAGCGCGAGAGAGAGAGAGTGCGAGAGCGAGAGAGCGCGCAAGCCACGGCCCCTCCACCTTTAAGCCCAACAAGATTTTCTGGGTGTGAGCTTTCAAGAGTCAAAGCTGCTCCCTTCCTCAGACTCGAATCTCGCTCTTCTACCGCAGATCAATGGGGGCCACCATCCTAAAACCATCAGCGGCTGTTCCCACTGGGAGACTGCACATGTGGCTGCGATCATTCTGAGTCCAGCTCGGACCCATGGACACACAGCGCTGCCTTATATTGAGACACTGGGTCCATCAAGGTCTGTATTGTCTAAGACTGGCAGCGGCTCTCCAGGGTCTCAGGCGGAGGCCTTTCTCATCACCTCTCACCTGATCCTTTCTGATTGGAGATGCCGGGGATTGAACCTGGGACACTCCGCATGCCAAGCAGAGGCTCTGCCACGGAGCCATGGCCCCACCCTGAAGGGAACTTTAAGGGGAAACGGTGGGATGCTGGTGGACGGACCCTCCTAGTAGAACTTCTGCCTGACACCAACTTGGAGAGGGCTAAACTTATTGCCGTTCCTGTCCTTCCAGCTGAGCCAAGGTGCCCCTTTAACTGGGGCTCAGCTGTGGGGGGGGGGGAAAGGGTGTTGCCTGCCAGCAGGGGACATAGGTTTGCCAACCTCCAGGTGGGGCCTGGGGATCTCCCACTTTTACAACTGGTCTCCAGCTGACACAGATCAGCTCCCCTGGAGAAAATGGCCGTCATGAAGGGTGGACTCTGTGGCACTGTACCATGCTGAGGCCCCTCCCCTCTCCTTCCCTCCCCAAGCCCCGCCCTCTCCTGGATCCACCCCCAAAGTGATATTTTCCAATCCAGTTAGGTTGGTTCAGTGAGGACAAGATCAGTCACTTATTAATTCATGTGCTTCATTTTTACCCTGTCTTTCTCCCCAGTGGGGCCCCAAAGTTGCGTATATCTTTCTCCTCTCTTCCATTTTATCCTCATAACAACCCTGCGAGGCAGGCTGGGAGAGTGTGACTGGTCAGCCGTGGCAAAGTGGGGATTCGGACCGGGCTCTCTCAGGCCCTATCCTGGCACTCTTAACAACTGCTCCACACTTGCCTCAGTGCTTTGGCACTGAGGCAACGAATCTCAAAGGGGAGGGGAGAAGGGACAGCACATGGAATTACCCCGCCTGCCTCCACCCTGTTCCCCCCAGCTTCCAGGAGGACACCGTATCAAGCCTTCATGTGAAATGCCGGACCGTTCGACAAAACTGCCCTTGGCAGCACACGCCACTGCAAATCGACAACACCATGCCAATATCAGTGGGTGGAAGACTTCAAGCGTTCCTTTCTCGGGTTCCGTTCCCGGTTTTCCGCTTCACCTTCCCATTTATCAGCTAAATTCCCCCCACCGCCACGCCACTCGCGGCAACATGGGGCTCTTTTTTCCTCCACAGGGATATCCCAGGAATTGCACAAACTAAGGAAGACGCACAGCACCTGTCACAGCTAATAAAAGTTCAGGTGTTTGTACAAGATGGCTATTTAGATGCAAACGTTCTGCCCCGGGGACCAGCCCCGGCACCTTCGAGGAGCTGTGAGACCTGTCTGTACATGGACTATATGCCTTTTTTAAAACTGATATCAACATATATCTTAACTGGGGTTTTTTTAGGAAATCCTATCATGGCCCGATCTGAATAGCCCAGGCTAGCCATATCTCCTCAGTTCTTGGAAACTAAGCAGGGTCCGCCTTGGTCAGTACTACAACTGATCTCCAGGTGACAGAGATCCATTCGCCCGGAGAAAATGGCCACTTTGGAAGCTGGACTCTATCGTAGGGTCACCAGGTGTCCCCCCCCCCCCCACCCAGCCACCAGCAGGGGATGGATGGGGTGGGTTAGGATGGCTGGAACCAGGCTTGGAAACTCCTGGAGATTTTGAGATGGAGCCTGGAGAAAACAGGGACCTCAGAGGGGTCCACCCTCCAAAACATCCATTTTGTCCAGGAGAAATGATCTCTGGAGATGAGCTGCAATTCTGGGAGATCCAAGGGCTGCAAGATCCCCTGGGGGGCAGGGGTTTGCCCCTTTGCCCTGGCTTTGATCCGGCCGGCGGGGGGAACCCTGCCCCCAAAGTGCCTGGACCAGGCCGACGTGAGCCCGGTGCAATGATGTCACCCGGAGTTGATGTCATCACACCAGGCATGCTGTCGGGGGAACGCTCTAGCATTTGGGCCTGAAAACTCTATGGTATCATAGAGTTTTCGGGCTGAATGCTAGAACATCTTGGCAATGGGCCTAGCATGGTGACGTCCCTTCTGGGTCACATCATCGCGGCTCACGTGCATAGCACGCACGCACGAAACTCCTGGACAAGGAGCTTCTCCCACCTGCTGAACAAGAGATAGAGACCTGGCAACCCTAGGGGATCCCCAGGTCCCACCTGGAGGCTGGCATCCCTAACTCTATGGCATTATGCCCCAAGCCTCGCCCTCCTTAGGCTCCACCGCCCAAATCGCCACCTCCCAAATCTCCTGCAGTGGGCAACTGTAGTTGTCGGGCTGACTCAAGCCAACCGAAAGATCTCTATAAAGTTCACAGTGAGCCAGGACTGCGGGTGGGGGTGATCGCATTTGCCAGTCTGATCTTCTGCTTCTTATAAGGTTGGCACCCCATCACTCAGCGGAGAAGTGGTAAAGTTGGCAAGAATGCTCTGTATGCCCTAGAAACTCCTACCATTAGAGGAGAGGGAGTTGGTTGCAGATACTCACTAATTCGCTGCTAAAACAGCCGAGGCAGAGCTGCCCCCTTCTAAACCCACTGACCCGCAGTGGATTTCCCAGGGCATAACTCTGTTCAGAATTGCACTGAGCAGCAGCGTGGGCACACAGATGTGTATTTGTGCCACATCCTGTCTCACACCTTCTCTCTCCCTCCTCAATGCCTCCTTCATTTTGTTTTGGCTTCCCCCCCCCCCCCAATTTTACCTTTTCTTTGCAAAAACCGACCCGTTTGATCGCTCCTGGAGGGGCTCTGAGCTAATTTGTTCCGATCAAGAGGTGGCGTCAAATTTCAGCTGCTTTTATTGAAAGAGAAAGGGAATTTTCAAAAGCCGGCACACTGCTATTTTAAGATTGGCAGCGTGTGTGTGTGTGTAGCACTTAAACTGCTCAATTAGAAGCATTAAGACGTCCATTTTTTAAAAAAAATCCTGCTTTCAATAGATGGTCATTTGAATCTGGAACAACCAGACCAGGTGTTGTTATAACCCCAAATCCTCTGTCTTCTGGAGCTGTTCCAAGGGGGAAGAAATGATCAAAACACACTTCACAAACAAGGCCTTGGAAGTGCCAAAAGCAGCCTTTTGATCCAGGATTCCATTTTCATCCGAAGTCTTTTTTTTGTGTGTGTGTGACTGGTTTATTTAATTTCTTCAATGATTGCCTGCCTTTCCCCTAGAGCAGGGGGTCCCTTCATAACCTTTTTGAGCCTGCAGGGGCCGGTGGGCTCAGCCACAAAACGGCTGTCACAGGAGGCGGCGCCAACCACAAAATGATTGCTGTAACTTTACTTCAGTCACACGGCGAAGAGACTTGTGTTGTGGTGGCGGCTGCTGCTGAAGCAACGTTTTTAAAAATCTGCGCAGCCACTCAGAAGAAGAGGAGATTGGATTTATACCTGCCCCTTCACTCGGAGTCTCAGAGCGGCTTACAAACTCCTTTCCCTCCCCCTCCCCACAACAGACTCCCTGTGAGGTAGATGGGGCTGAGAGAGCTCTTTCCAGAACTGTCCTTGAGGGAACTATGGCTTGCCCAAGGTCACCCAGCTGGGTGCCTGTGGAGGAGTGGGGAATCAAACTTGGTTCTCCCAGATTAGAGTCCGTGCACTGAACCACTACATCAAACTGGCTGGGAAAGAGCTTTGCCTGGCCTCACCCCAGGCCCGAAGCTACAGTGGGGCCACTTGGGGCCCAGCCCCCCGACTTACCACCAAGCCCCCCCCCCAACTTCCCATCCAGCCCAGGCCCCCCAACTTCAAGCCAAAAGGTGAGCTGGCACCGGCAGAAGGGATGTGTGCCCGCCGGCTCCAGCTCTCCCTGCCGACCATTGATTCAGTACTTGGAAGTTTCTTGTGCTTCCTGCTCCAGCAAGAGGAATGAACAAACTAAAGGAATTCACAGACCCAGTCAGGGAAGAGGGTGGCAATCAGTGTTCCCTCTAAGCTGAGTTAGTGTGAGCTAGCTCCCAGTTTTTTAGCTTCCAGCTCACACATTTTTGTCTTAGCTCAGGGAGGACAGCTCCAGAGCCAACTAATTTATGCAGTAGCCAGATCACTCGCTCACAACTTTAATGCCAGTACCTCACAAAGCAGAATTCTTGCTCACAAGACTCCACAGTTTAGAGGGAACTTTGGTGGCAATCCGGAGAGATCAAAGCCAACGGTTTCAGCAGTGGCGCCAGTTCCTCCTCCTCGTCCTCTTCCCTTCGGCCATTCAGTGTGTGCAGGGGTGCCCCCCAACTTACTTAAAGGTCCCCTGAATTAAAAAAAAAACCTGCTCCACCCACTTCCTAAAAACACTCGGTGGGCACCAGAAACGGTTTCTGTGGGAGTCAGTGCCCGCGGGCCCCACTTTGGGGACCCCTGTCCTAGAGACTCAAGGTTTCTCTTGCATTGTTTCACCTGCTTTTCAATTCGGGGCACTGTATTAGGGCCGCGGTGGCTCGGAGGTTAAGATGCTGAGCTGCCGACCAGAAGGTCGGTAGTTCAGCAGTTCGAGACCCGAGTGCCGCGTGACGGAGTGAGCTCCCGTCTCTGGCCCCAGCTCCTGCCAACCTAGCAGTTCGAAAGCAAGGAATTGCAAGGAGATAGAGAGGTACCGCTTCGGTGGGAAGGTTTCCGGGCACCTCGGCATCTAGTCATGCCGGCCCCATGACCACAGAAACGTCTTCGGACAGCGCTGGCTCTTTGGCTTGGAAACGGAGATGAGCACCGCCCCCCAGAGTCGGATTTGACTGGCTTTCGAGCCAGGGAACTCTTTACCTTCGAACCTTATTAAAGGGAAAACCACCTTAAAGTTTAAAAAGTAAATCTATAGACACAATTAAAAAAAAACATTACTTTTTTCCCCTAGAACAGGGGTGGGCAATTGTTTTGGCTCGGGGGCCACTTTGTGGGAGTGAAGGTTAGCGGAGGGCTGCACCTTTTAAAATGATTGCATTCATTAGTTAACTTTGCATTTCAGAAAAAGTATAAATTGTATCATAAAAATCAATAAATATAAATTAAATTAAATAGTGGTAGTTTTATTCAATTTATGTATTGTGCTAATTTCATATCATCTATAGCTGCAAGCACATTAATTTTAGAATCAGTTTAATGAGACAAATGTACCCTATCACACCACATGGCCGACTATCTTGGCGGGCCGCAAAAAACTCTGTGGCGGGCCGCATGTGGCCTCCGGGCCGCAATTTGCCCACCCCTGCCCTAGAAGGTTAATCTTCATGAAGAAAATAATTGTGTATTTTACAACGTATGAAAATCATACAGTTTGTCACTGGTGTACAGGTGAAATACAATGATCTCCAAGTTGGAGGGGGGACCCATGTATGCCCAGGCTAGCCCAATCCCGTTAGATAGCGGAAGCTAAGCTGGGTCAGCCCTGGCTAGTAAACTGATGGGAGACCTCCAAGGAATACCAGGGGCATGACACAGAGGCAGGCCATGGCAAGCCACCTCTGCTCATCTCTTGCCTTGAAAACCCTACGGGGCCGCCATAAGTCGGCTGTGACTTGACGGCAATTGCCACGAAGTGTCTGGAAGCTGGATTCTTTACCGTCGGTTTTCTTCCTTGGCCCATCCTTGGCCAATCAGCTACGAACAATCTGACTTTCAGTTTCTTAAACACAAGAATGTACTCACCCACTCCCTGTCTGAAAGGGGAAAGGGCAAAGTTCTAGTGTGGTGTTAATGAAGCTCTCTGGGTAACCTTGGACAAGTTATTTACTCTCTCTCTTAGCCAAACTTCCCTCACAGGGCTGTTGTCAGGGTAAAATGGAGGACGAGAGAACGATATTGTAAGCGGCTTTGGGACCCCATTGCAAAGAAAGGCGAGGTATAAGGCGACCTTAGCATTGCCAACTCCTGGAGATTTGGGGTTAGAGCCTGAGGAGGGTGGGGCTTAGGGAGACGAGGGACCCTACTTGGGTATTTATACCACATAGTCTATCCACCAAAGCAGACATTTTCGTAAAAGGGGGTCTGATCGCCGTCATCTGGAGAGCCATTATAATTCCAGGAGAGTTCCCGGCCATAAGTGGAGGCTGGCAAGCCTAAAACGTCTCAATAAATACAACAGTCGCTTTCACTGGAGTTCATTCGGGGGAGACACTTTGCCACAATGAGCGATACTCAGGCGGAAAAAAGATGCCGTTCCATAACAGGCATCCAACAGCCAAAGAAGAACAAAAGATTGGATTTATACCCCGCCCTTCACTCGGAGTCTCAGAGTGGTTTACAACCTCCTTTCCCTTCCCCTCCCCACAACAGACACCCTGTGAGGTAGGTAGTGCTGAGAGAGCTCTTTCGAGGACTGCTCTTTCTAAGAACGGCTCTGAGAGAACTGTGACTGGCCCAAGGTCACCCAGCTGGCTGCATGTGGAGGAGCAGGGGATCAAATCTCTCAAGGTTTCTCTTGCATTGTTTCACCTGCTTTTCAATTCGGGGCACTGTATTAGGGCCGCGGTGGCTCGGAGGTTAAGATGCTGAGCTGCTAGTTCGGCAGTTCGAGACCCGAGTGCCACGTGACGGAGTGAGCTCCCGTCTCTGGCCCCAGCTCCTGCCAACCTAGCAGTTCGAAAGCAAGGAATTGCAAGGAGATAGAGAGGTACCGCTTCGGTGGGAAGGTTTCCGGGCACCTCGGCATCTAGTCATGCCGTCCCCATGACCACAGAAATGTCTTCGGACAGCGCTGCCTCTTTGGCTTGGAAACGGAGATGAGCACCGCCCCCCAGAGTCGGATTCGACTGGCTTTCGAGCCAGGGAAACCTTTACCTTGGAACCTTATTAAAGGGGAAACCACCGTAAAGTTTAAAAAGTAAATCTATGGACACAATTTAAAAAAAACATTACTTTTTTTCCCTAGAACAGGGGTGGGCAATTGTTTTGGCTCGGGGGCCACTTTGTGGGAGCGAAGGTTAGTGGAGGGCTGCACCTTTTAAAATGATTGCATTCATTAGTTAACTTTGCACTTCAGAAAAAGTATAAATTGTATCATAAAAATCAATAAATATAAATTAAATAAAATAGTGGTAGTTTTATTCAATTTATGTATTGTGCTAATTTCATATCATCTATAGCTGCAAGCACATTTAATTTTAGAATCAGTTTAATGAGACAAATGTACCCTATCACACCACATGGCCGACTGTCTTGGCGGGCCGCAAAAAACTCTGTGGCGGGCCGCATGTGGCCTCCGGGCCGCAATTTGCCCACCCCTGCCCTAGAAGGTTAATCTTCATGAAGAAAATAATTGTGTATTTTACAACGTATGAAAACCATACAGTTTGTCACTGGTGTACAGGTGAAATACAATGATCTCCAAGTTGGAGGGGGGACCCATGTATGCCCAGGCTAGCCCAATCCCGTTAGATAGCGGAAGCTAAGCTGGGTCAGCCCTGGCTAGTAAACTGATGGGAGACCTCCAAGGAATACCAGGGGCATGACACAGAGGCGGGCCATGGCAAGCCACCTCCGCTCATCTCTTGCCTTGAAAACCCTACGGGGCCGCCATAAGTCGGCTGTGACTTGACAGCAATTGCCACAAAGTGTCTGGAAGCTGGATTCTTTACCGTCAGTTTTCTTCCTTGGCCCATCCTTGGTCAATCAGCTACGAATAATCTGACTTTCAGTTTCTTAAACACAAGAATGTACTCACCCACTCCCTGTCTGAAAGGGGAAAGGGCAAAGTTCTAGTGTGGTGTTAATGAAGCTCTCTGGGTAACCTTGGACAAGTTATTTACTCTCTCTCTTAGCCAAACTTCCCTCACAGGGCTGTTGTCAGGGTAAAATGGAGGACGAGAGAACGATTTTGTAAGCTGCTTTGGGACCCCATTGCAAAGAAAGGCGAGGTATAAGGCGACCGTAGCATTGCCAACTCCTGGAGATTTCGGGTTAGAGCCTGAGGAGGGTGGGGCTTAGGGAGACGAGGGACCCTACTTGGGTATTGATACCACATAGTCCATCCACCAAAGCAGACATTTTCGTAAAAGGGGGTCTGATCGCTGTCATCTGGAGAGCCATTATAATTCCAGGAGAGTTCCAGGCCCCAACTGGAGGTTGGCAAGCCTAAATCGTCTCAATAAATACAACAGTCGCTTTCACTGGAATTCATTGGGGGGGGGGACACTTTGCCACAATGAGCAATACTCAGGCGGAAAAAAGCTGCTGTTCCATAACAGCCAAAGAAGAACAAAAGATTGGATTTATACCCCGCCCTTCACTCGGAGTCTCAGAGTGGTTTACAACCTCCTTTCCCTTCCCCTCCCCACAACAGACACCCTGTGAGGTAGGTGGTGCTGAGAGAGCTCTTTCGAGGACTGCTCTTTCTAAGAACGGCTCTGAGAGAACTGTGACTGGCCCAAGGTCACCCAGCTGGCTGCATGTGGAGGAGCGGGGGATCAAATCCGGTTCAGCCTGATTAGCGTCCGCTGCTCTTATCCACCACACCAAACTGGCTCTCTGTTGATAAATGTTAATAAAACTGATAGTTTCATGAGGGGACAGTTTGGTTAAAGTAGAGTTACTGCTACCAGCGCAAGCGCTGACATAAGAAACCACCTGGATAGTGAACTGCAGGAATCACAAAATGAGCTAATCTTGGCTCTTCGGAGGAAGAGCAAGGTAGAAATATACATCTTTTAAAAGAAGAAGAGGAAGAAGAGATTGGATTTATATCCCGCCCTTCACTCACTAGGAGTCTCAGAGCGGCTTACAAACTCCTTTCCCTTCCCCTCCCCACAACAAACACTCTGGGAGGTAGGTGGGGCTGAGAGAGCTCTGAGACAACTGTCCTTGAGAGAACAGCTGTGCCAGAACTACAACTTGCCCAAGGTCATCCAGCAGGTGCAAGTGGAGGAGTGGGGAATCAAACCCGGTTCTCCCAGATTAGAGTCCGCGCACTTCACCACGACACGGAACTGGCTCTCTTCCTATCTTTGTATAATCCAGAAGTCTCCTTATGATATAACGTTATTTACAACAACAGGCATCCAGAGAGCGGCACACGTACCACATCTAGTACATTCAGAGAGAGGAAACCCCCACCCCCCAACTTCAGGAGTAGTTTTGGGGGCAAACAACCTTCCAGCAAAGAGGTACGGTTGCCAGCTTTGGGGCGGTAAATTCCTGAAATATTTTTGGTGGGAGGGAGCTCAGTGGGGTGGAATACCATCGAGTTCACTCTCCAAAGTGGCCCTTTTCTTCGGAGGGGGGGCTGATATCTGTCATTTCGAGATCAGTGGTAATTTGGGGAGGTCTCCAGGGCTAGGGTTGCCAGCTTCCAGGGGGCACCCGGAGAGCTCCCACTGTTACAACCCACCTCCAAACGGCAGACGTCTGTTCCCCCAGAGAAAATGGATGCGTTGGAGAAAATGGATGCATCATGCCCACTTTGGCCCCTCCCCTCCCTAACCCCCCTTTCCCAGGATCCCCCCCCCCCAATCTCTAGGTATTTCCCCAACCAAGAGCTGCAACTCCAGGCCCCACCTGGAAGTAGGGTTGCCAAGTCTGGGTTGGAAAAAACCTGGAGACTTTGGGGGTGGAGCCAGGAGAGGATGGCGTATGGGCAGGGGAGCGGCCTCAGCATGGTACAATGCCATAGAGTCCACCCTCCAAAGCAGCCATTTTCTCCAGGGGAGCTGACTGCTGTCAGCTGGGGATCAGTTGTAAAAGCAGGAGATCCCCAGGCCCCACCTGGAGGCTGGCAACCCTACCTGGAAGACTGGCAACCCTAGCAAAGGGATGGGGGAAGGCCGGCTCTGCAAGCAGGCGCAGAAAGCTGAAGGCCAAGGTGAAGAGGCAGGTACCTTCCCCTCTGAGAAAACAATTAAGCTTTACAAGGGCTTGGGAACCGGATATCCAGCGACCACGCCTCCCCCTGCAGGGAGGGGGGAGTCTCAAGTCCACTTCTTGCGCCTTTACTGTGAATCACCGCAGTTAAGGAGGGCGGGCAGGGGAGCCCCCCGGCATTTCACAAGACAAAAGGCAGAGGTATTTCGTGAGGAAGAAGTCTTTCACAGCCAGACCATCCAAGGAAGGGCGGAGACGGTCTCCCCACCCCAAATATCTTAACTAGGGTTGCTCCAGGTTGAGAAATATCTGGAGATTTGGGGGGGGGGGGTGGAACTTGAGGACGGGGTTTGAGGAAGGGAAGGCTTTCAATGGGGGGTAATGCCACAGAGTCCTCCTTCCAGAGTGGCCATTTCCTCCGGGTGGATTGCTCTCCGTCACCCGGAGAGCTGTTGTAATAGCGGGAGATCCCCAGCCAGCCGCCCCCTGGAAATTGGCAGCCCTGATCTTTACCCTTCCTCGTGTGCGACACGGCATGACAAGCCAGTGGTCCGTGGGAATCGACCTTGTCCTTTCTTTTCCTCCCAAGCACACTGAAACAGTGTGCGATTGTTTTATGCTGGGTTTTACCCACAGAGCCATGTCTGATTGCCTGTAAAATTTTAAATATGAATAAAGGTGTGGCGGAACGGGGCTGTTCCACCCTGCCCTCCAAGGTTTTCCCAACACCTGGAGAGGCTTTTCTCTCTCCCTCTGGTAACCCGACACCTGACCTTTGTAGGAATTGCCCGCTGGCAGGGTTACGAGTCCCAGCTTCCCTTCCAAGTTCTGAGGCCTCGCCTGCTGCCCGGCGCCCGGTCACTACAGCGACCCTTTACTGCCTTGTGCGCCCCTGGAGAAATGGCCCCTTGCCAACGGCCTGCCTTCCCCCAGCGCTTCTGTAAGAATAGCATGTCCAAGATGGTGGAGTTCTACGTGGTACAGAGAACCACTACTAGCATCAAAAGTTATAAAGTATTTATTAAAAAGGAACTGTCCGCATGCATACTTTTAGCACAGCACCAGACTGAGCAAGGGATTCAAAAGGAAAGCGTAAAACGCAACTCCTCCGTTCCCTCAGCTGTACTTTCGGGAAGATTCAAAAAAATCCCCTACAGAGAGAGATTTTGCCCATGTGGGATGGGGGAAATCGAATCTATTGGTCATGTGCTTTTACACTGTAGGTTGCATAACGATATTCGACTCGCTTATACTGAAGCGGTGATCGTCCCCCTCCAGGATCAATCTGAGGAGTCATTATTGATGCTTTGTTGTCATCTCTGAGTGCTGAGATTCTTGAGACTGTAGCAAGTTTTTTATATGAGGTGTCTAGGAGGAGAGCCTTGAATTAGGTTGGACTGCAAAATCTTGCTCTACCTGGCTATTTTGGGGTATATCGCTGGGTCCAATGTACCGTTTTTATGCCAATAGAGGTATTGTTGTTGTTGTTGTTGTTAAAACTCCTCTGTCCCACTCTCTATACATGCCCTATCAGATGTTAAGAGTATAGGACAGGCGCCTTAGTTTAGGAAGTTACAGATCTCTACAGAATGTTCATTACCTTGAAGCTTCCTCCAGCTCTTCAGGCCTGCACATGGTTAAAGGCCGCCTCCTCCAGACCTCAGTTAAGAGTTCTGTCTCCTCTGATGGACTCAACACCAAAAAGAGCTTCCTTCTTGCTCCTTTTATCACCTCTCTTTCCACCCATCCGCTGACCAGGTCAAGCCAGTTCAGAGAAGCTGTTCCTGAAGTCTCTAGAATTTCCTTCCTGAAGTCTCTCTAGTATTTAGCACCTCCAAATCTCTGTTCCCTGATTGAAGCGGGGGGAGCTTGACCATCCCACTGTCGAGACCTATTAGCATTTGTATGAAGGTGGGCTGAGGTAAGTCTGAAAAGCAATTGAACTGAATTCCTCCCTTCCTGCCTGTTCTCTGCCCAGAGAGGAAAAAAATATTTTCTGAAGATTTTGCTCATTCCAAACCTCCAAGGAAATAATGCATTTCTTCACAAAAGGACAACTTCTTCCCTCACAGGACTACCTGAACACTTAGAATCTGCGCTACTATCCGAGATACTTATTTATTTACTCTCTTCATTTCCTGCCTTTCTCAGGGAGACTCAGGTACAATGACCAAATACAGAAAACAGTTCTATCAGTAACGACGTAACAGGACTAGCACCGCAGACGTTACAAAACAATGCAAACAGAAAACTGTCTAAGCCATGATATACTGTACACAATAAACGTTGCAATATGGGTTGCCAACTCCATTTTGGAAATTCCTGGAGATTTGGGGGAGGGAGTCTAGGGAGGGCAGGGATCGGAGAGGGCAGGGACCTCAGCAGGGCGTAAGGCCACAGATTTCACCCTCCAAAGCAGCCATTTGCTCTAGGGGAACCGATCTCTGTCGTCTGGGGATCGGCTTCAGTTCAGGGAGCTCTCCAGGCATTTGCAAACACAGAGTTGGCAACCCGAAGGTGGGAGCCATTGCAGAGAATGCACATGCGCAGGGCTGTTGCTGATCTTAACCAGTTTCCATGAGGGCGCACTCAAAAGGATCCACACAGATAAGTGAAACTGTTCTGGGGGAGCACAGCGGGAGGGCCAGCCCTGCAGGCGTGCGGGACAGAGGCCAATGAGGGCTTTGTAGGTGATGGCAGCCGATAACTGATGACTCCCTGGAATGGAAGCTGATAACTGATGGAGTGACCGCAGAAGGCATGTGAGAGGCGCGCTCTGCCTACCTCCAAGCAGGAACCAAGCTGCAGCAATTAGTCACGCAGGCCCCATGGCTTTTTCGTGAGCAGCACCAAGACACCTTCCCGAAGAAGATGCGCTTATCTTTACTGTATCCCTCCTAGCATTTTGTTAGAAAGCAAAAGCAGGGGATTTCTGGAGCGCTTTCAGGGTTTCCTGACTCCCCCTGTATGTGTTTTACCAGCCTTCGACTGATGGGGTTCCCCCCTTCTACGATTGGCTTGCGTCATTGGTCCTGACATGGATCGCCCAGGCTGACCTGATCTCATCCCCTCTCGGAAGCGAAGCAGGGTCGGCCTTGGTTAGTACGTGGATGGGAGACCACCAAGGTTGATTTGCAGAAGCAGGCAACGGCAAACTACTTCTCCTGACCTGGATGGCCCAGGCTAGCCTGAACTTATCAGATCTCAGAAGCGAAGCAGGGTCGGCCCTGGTCAGTCCTTGGATGGGAGACCACCAAAGAAGTCCGGGGTTGCTATGCAGAGGCAGGCAACAGTAAACAACCTCAGTTGGCCTCTTCCCCTGACCTGGATGGCTCAGGCTAGCCGAAACTCATCGGCTCTCAGGAGCTAAGCAGAGTCGGCCCTGGTTAGTACATGGATGGGAGACCACCAAGGAAGTCCAGGGTTGCTACACGAAGGAAAGCAACAGCAAACCACCTCTAAGTGTCTCCTGCCTACAAAACTGGCCAGGGGTCCGTTGGAGTGGGAGCGCACAGGAGCGCAGCTCCGGGAGTGAGGAGCCCAGGGGGCGGGCACATGACAAAGCCCCGCCCACTCCTCGGCTTCCCTGAGCAGTGCAGAGGCGCAGCGCCCCGGGGAAAGCCCTGCTAGGGTCTTTATTGATTTTAATGTTTTGTTCTAATATTGATAATTTTATCATTGTTCCTTTTGTTACTGTGTGCTGCTTTTCCAGAGACTTGCTCAAGGTGGCATATAAATTTTCTAAGTTTACCCTTTTTTATCGGGGCACATGGCACATAAGTACTGGAGAGATTTCCCCAACCCTTCAGCAGCTTCCACCTTATCAGTTTGGTGTAGTGGTCAGGAGTTGGACTCTAATCTGGGAGAACCGGGTTTGATTCCCCACTCCTCCACATGCAGCTGCTGGTGTGACCTTGGGCCAGTCACAAGTTCTCTCCGAGCTGTTCTCTCATGAGCAGTTCTCAAAAGACCTCTCTCAGCCCCACCTACCTCACAGGGTGTCTTGTTGTGGGGAGGGGAAGGGAAATGGATGTGTGGTGCACATGTCCTGGGTATCTCAAGTCTACTTGAAACCTGGTGGTTTCAAGGGAGCAGGAAGAGAATGAGGGTGTGTTCTTGACGCTTATTTTTATTGCACCAAGTATTGGATGGGGAAGGGAATGGAGGAAGAGCAGGTCAGTTTCACTCACCTGTGGAGTGGAGCCTGAGGGGTGGGTGTTGCCTTCTGACACACTTCTGGTATGTTAGGGGGGTGTGGCATATGCAAATGAGTTATGCTAATGAGCTCCTGCATCTCTTTTTTCTAGGAAATGCCCCCTGCAAAACCCCATGGGGTTTCCATAAGTCAGCTGTGACTTGATAGCCCTTTCTGCCACCAGTGGCTTGTAATCTGATTTTCGTGGGTCATTTTGAATGATTCATGTTCTCTTTTCTCCATTTCTACTTGGCTGTGCTTTGAGGCTTCAGTGAATCAGAAAACGGGATAAGTAGCCACATGCATTAAAGAAGAGTTACGTGCCTAGAGCGGGTCTCTGAACACAGGACACGGCCATACTTACCTGTGATGCACGAATACAAGGAACGAAGACATCTTGATTTCTCTCCATCGGCGCACAGGCCAAGGCAGTTGCTTTCCTGGCTCTCACTTGACTGCGTCGGACAGGGGAGAGACGGAAGCGTTAGCCGCCTCAGTGAAGGCCGATGCCAGCCAGCCTAGCAGAACATTTGTCAATTATTTTTTAGTGAGGAGACGGGCCGCCTCAGCGGAACTCCTCCACCCATGAAAAGGACTGAATGGAACACTTGCCCTTGTGTGGGTGGCGGGCAGATAATGAAGGACGGACGGGGAAATGAAGACGAGAGGCCGAACCGCTGAGAAAGTTGTTGGCAGCCCTACAGGGTCCCAGAGTAAAATCCGGAACAGTCACATAACATTTTTTTTTTAATTGGTGGTGGAAAGTGCTGTCAGGTTGCAAGGTGACTTATGGCAAAGCTGTAGGGTTTTCAAGGCAAGAGACTAGCAGAGGTGGCCTGCCTCTGCGTAGCAACCCTGGACTTCCTTGGTGGTCTCCCATCCAAGTATTAACCAGGGCTGACCCTGCTTAGCTTTTGAGGTCTGACGAGACTGGACTAGCCTGGGCCATCCAGTTCAAGGTGTTTAGCTATTGCCTACCTCTGCATAGCGACCCTGGACTTTCTGGTGGTCACCAATGCTCCCTCTAAACTGCGGAGTCTTCTGAGCAAAAATTCTATTTTGTGAGCTGCTAGCACTGAAGTTGTGAGCCAGCGATTTGGCTACTGCATCAGTTAGTTTGCTCTGGAGCCCTCCTTCCTGATCGGAGACAAAATTGTGCAAGCTGGAGGCTAAAAAAACCATGAGCTAGCTCACACTAAACTCAGCTTAGAGGGAACACTGGTGATTACCCATCTAAGGACTAACTAGGGTGGACTCTGCTTAGCTTCCAAGATCTGACAAGATTGGGGTAGCCTGAGCCATCCAAGTCAGGGTGAAAAACATGGTTTGCCATTGCCTGCCTCTGCATAGCAACCCTGGACTTCCTTGGCAGTCTCCCATCTAAGTACAAACCAGGGCTGACTCTGCTTGCCTTCCAAGATCTGGTAAGATGGGGTTAGCCCAGCCAAATGACACATAACGGCATGTGAGCTTCAGAGTTTGTAAGAACAATTTGTCAGGCTAGACTTTACCAAAAGGAAAAAAAACGGATTGCACTTGAGAATCTTCAACTAAAGGACTGGCTTCTTGTGCTAAGACTGTAAATGTACGAAGGGTTGTATTTGTTAACTTCAGAAGCCAGCAGCAAGGGCTTACCAGAGTCCACGTGTTCGCTTCATTGCAAGACAGGAGAAAGGATATGTAGGGTCAGATCCTCCCCCCCCCCCCGATGGAATTCACAATCGTCATTTTTTGTTTATTTAAAAAGTACACCCTGCACTTTCTCCCACAAGAAGACCGGAGGCAGCCGACAGAATACCAAGAGTATACAATCAAATAAATGTACATTTGTCATCAGGGGTCATTTTGTAGAAAAAGAGGTGCAGGAGCTCATTTGCATAACTCATTTGCATAACTCATTTGCATAACTCATTTGCATATGCCACACCCCCAAGCATACCGGAAGTGTGTCAGAAGGCAACACCCACCCCTCAGGCTCCACTCCACAGGTGAGTGAAACTGACCTGCTCTTCCTCCCTTCCCTTCCCCATCCAATACTTGGTGCACTAAAAATAAGCGTCAAGAACACACCCTCATTCTCTTCCTGCTCCCTTGAAACCACCAGGTTTCAAGTAGACTCGAGATACCCAGGACATGTGCACCACCCATCCCTTTCCCTTCCCCTCCCCACAACAAGACACCCTGTGAGATAGGTGGGGCTGAGAGAGGTCTTTTGAGAACTGCTCATGAGAGAACAGCTCGGAGAGAACTTGTGACTGGCCCAAGGTCACACCAGCAGCTGCATGTGGAGGATTGGGGAATCAAACCCGGTTCTCCCAGATTAGAGTCCAACTCCTGACCACTACACCAAACTGATAAGGTGGAAGCTGCTGAAGGGTTGGTGAAATTTCTCCAGTACTTATGTGCCATGTGCCCAGATAAAAAATGGTATACTTAGAAAAATTATATGCCACCTTGAGCAAGTCTCTGGAAAAGCAGCACACAGCCATAAAAGGAACAAGGATAAAATTATCAATATTAAAATAAAACATTAAAAACAATAAAGACCCTAGCAGGGCTTTCCCCAGGGCGCTGCGCTTCTGCACTGCTTGGAGAAGCCGAGGAGGGGGCGGGGCTTGGTCATGTGCCCGCCCCCTGGGCTCCTCACTCCAGGAGCTGCGCTCCTGTGCGCTCCCGCTCCAACGGACCCCTGTTTGTCATATCAACCAATACATCTGATTGAGTAAAAGATGACTTATACTTAATTAATTGGGCAGCAAAGCTGAGAAAAATTACCTAGTTAATGGTCCCATCAGAACAGCTTATTTCCTAAGCAGCTCTCAGTAAAGACCCCTACCTGCTGTACCACCAAATGAAACAGTCACGTCCCATAAATGGCTGAGAACAGAGAGGTAAAACCTTGTAGTTCTTATAATAGCAGTACGGGAGACTAATATTTATAACCATACTGGAGGCTTGTCAGAATCAGTTAATTCTGTCAATGTAATCTTGCATGCACACTATGTATTCTGTTATGTCTTTATGTATTGGACCTGTATTTTCTCCTTGCTGGGTCGGGAGGGTGACAACCCCTAGGGTGAGAACAACGAGGCCTCTCATTCCTGCCTCCGCATTCCAGCTGCCCCGGCAGTAACTTCAAGGGGAGGAAAGGCTCTCATCTCTTATCTATGCTAAAGAACCTTGGAGCCATGAATTGTTATGTGAACGGAGGGGTCTGGTTTGGGAAGGGAAATTTACTGCTTAACACCTCACTTTTTTCCTGTGTGAACCAAACGGTCAAGACACCTTTTAGCCCGCCAATTTTCCCTCCTGGGGATTGGCTACCTATGGGTAATTCAAACTCCTTGGAATGGTATAATAGACCCGCTTGTATTATTTGTCTCATCTCTGACAATACCCCGAGACGCTGTACTAATGTAGGAATAGGCAATAAAGAACTGTGGTTAACCAACCGAGATCTGATCCTTGACTACTTTGAACAGGACTCTCACAGATTGTCAGAGATCCTTGATTGGGATTCAATCGTTCCTGACCATGTCAGAAGACGATCTCGTCCCCCTCAAACCTACCACTCCAGAGGAGGCCCCGGTTACCCCGACGGATCCGGGGAACGGGGGTGGCGGCGGCGGAGGAGGTCCCGAGGTGCCGGTGACCACGAGCCAGGGGGCTTACTACATCCCGCGCCGCCCGATTACCCATCAGAGCGTGACCCCCCAGTACACTTGGAGCCACTTCGGAGGCCGATCCGTGACTTCGTGGGTGCACGACAGGAAAGGGGTGAGAGTTCCGCTCACCGGCGACCAGCTCGATCGCGGGAGACCGAGCTACCTAGGAGACGACCGCGAGCCAGTCCGCCGTGGAGGACCGCGTCGCCAGCCTCCCGAAGAGGAGACACTGGATTTGTATGGGCCCGATCCGTATCGAGAGGAGCAGACGGTCCCGCTGGATCAGATGATGGGAGACCTGAGGCTACAACTCACCTCCGAGCTCCGCGAGCTGGCCCTCGATCTCCAGCACCAATTTCGAGACGCTATGGTGGCGATGCAAGGCGCCCTCCTCGGTCAAGGAGTCGGAGCCCCACAACAGCAGCCAGCACCCGGAGGGGTTCCGGCTCAGCCACAGGCGCCCGTTGTACCCGCGCAGCCGGCTCAGCCGGTCGTCCCGGTTCCAGTCCCGGGGCCCGTCCCCGCACCGGCCCCAGTCCCGGCCGCGCCGGCCGCTCGCCCACCCCCTTCCGACCCGCTGACGACTACTTTCGATGGGGACCCCGAGAAGCTACGTTTCTTCACGCTCGAGATCGGGAGATTCCTGGACAGTTGGGGCCACCTGTATCCTACCGAGAAGGATCGCATAGGCTACATCGGATCCAAACTGAAAGACACCGCCAGCGATTGGTATGTGAGCCTGCACGACAACCCTGGCCCTGAGCTGCGTTCCTTGAACAACTTCATGTGGGCTCTTCGGCACCAGTTCGAAGACCCGCTGGGTGAGGAAAAAGCCAGAAATCAGCTGAGGAAGCTGTTCCAGGGAAGATCGTCAGTGAGAGAATACACTGAAAAATTCCGGCGCATCGCTGCCAAGATCCACGGATGGCCGGAGGAACTCTTCATGGAGAAGTATTGGGAGGGTCTAAACCCGGAAATCTACGAGACTGTGCTGCTGGGAGGCCGCCCGGGCACGCTGACTAGCTGGATGAGGGCGGCCACCGACATGGAAGAACGTTTCGCCCTAATCAAGATGGGAGCATCCGCAACCGCCGCTATCAGAGCGGGCCCACGAGCGAAGCCCCGATCCAACGTACAAGACGTCCGCGACTCGAGGTTCCGGCAAGGGTTGTGTATGAAGTGTGGGGAAAGTGGCCACTTCGCCTCGGCGTGTCCAAGAGGAGGGGGGAAGGGCCCGAAGACCTCAACTCCAGGACCTGCAGGCACCCCGACTCGGGGGAAGACCCCCATGAAACCCCGGGCTTTGCAGCTGGAAGGGGCAACGAGTGAGCAGGGAGAGCTGGAGCTGATGGAAACCCAGATGTCGGGAAACTCCAACGGCCTGCAGTGAGCGGCGCAGAACTGCAGGTCCCCCACAACGAAGCGCCATCTCCGGTGAGCATCCCCGGCCCCTTGTTATATATGGTAGTGACTGTGGTGACCCCAGGATCAGGTACCCACATGAGGGTCCGCGCTTTAATTGACTCTGGGTGTGCGCGAGACCTAATCAGCCCCCTAGTAGTGGAGGGGCTGGGACCCAAAGTCACCCCGTTAGCGGAACCCCTGAAATTTACCCAGATGGACGGGTCCGAAATGAAGGAGGAGTGCATAGCAGAGACTGAGAACTTAATTTTGGGAACGGGGAACCACTGGGAGAAGAGAGCTTTCGTCATAACCCCTAATGCCCAATTCCCTATGGTGTTGGGTAGCCCTTGGCTCGGGGCGCACGACCCCTATATAAAATGGAGCGAGGGAAAGATTTCGTGGGTAGACGAACGCTGCCAGAGCCACCGCTGGGACCCAGGATGGGGTCCCGGGCCCCCCAGCCCGCCGTCTCCCGCGGCCGCCCTCGCTCTCGTCCCGGCCATGGTGCCTAAGGAATATAGAGACTTACTGGAAGTGTTCAGTGAGACCGAGGCGGACGAGTTGCCCCCCCACCGGTTGTCGGACTGTGCCATAGAGCTCCTCCCGGGCGAGAAACTCCCAAAGGGCAAATTGTATTCCATGAGCCCGGCGGAGCGAGAAGAACTGCGGAAGTTCTTGGACAAAAATCTGGCCAGGGGGTTTATCCGCCCCGCCAAGTCCCCTTTTGCGGCGCCCGTGCTGTTCCGAAAGAAAAAGGATGGCGGCTTGCGATTGTGCACGGATTATCGGGGGCTTAACGCAGTCTCCACATCTAATGCTTACCCCCTCCCGTTAATAAAAGACCTTTTGGCGGAGGCGGCCAAGGGGAAGATTTTCACCAAGTTGGATCTGCGAGATGCCTACTTCAGGGTGCGCATAAGGGAGGGGGATGAACCCAAGACTGCTTTTAACACCCCCCTGGGGCAGTTTGAATACCTCGTGATGCCGTTCGGCTTAAGTGGCGCGCCCGGGGTCTTTATGAGTTTGATCAACGAAGTGTTGCATAAGCACCTATTTAAGGGCGTGTTATGTTACATAGATGATATCTTGATCTATTCCACTGATAAGAACGAACATGTGACTTTGGTCCGAGACGTGCTGTCAACATTACTAAAAAACCAGCTGTTTGTGAAACTGTCTAAGTGCGAGTTTCACCGCGAGTCTGTGGACTTCCTGGGCTACCGCATTTCTCAGAAGGGGTTGGAAATGGACCCGGGGAAAGTGGAAGCGGTGGTGCAATGGGAGGCTCCGCGAACGAGAAAGCAGCTGCAGAGCCTGTTAGGATTTTGTAACTTCTATCGGACTTTCATCAAGGACTTTGCCAAAGTCACCCTTCCCTTAACGGACTTGTTAAAAACCAAGGGGAGGGGTCCCGAGGCAGGAAAGCCGGGTGAGAAACTGGCGTGGAATGGGGAGTGTCAGAAGGCATTTGAGGCTTTAAAAACTCTTTTTACCTCAGAGCCCATTTTGGCGCACCCGGATGAGACTAAAGACTTTATAATCCATGTTGATGCCTCGGATGTAGCAATGGGGGGGGCCATCCTACAAAGGGACTCTGAAGGGAAACTACACCCCTTAGCGTACATATCGAAGAAGTTCAACGAAACGGAGAGGAATTGGTCGGTGTGGGACAAGGAAGCTGCGGCCATTAGATTGGCGCTCACTACCTGGCGCCACTGGCTAGAAGGGGCGCAAACTCCATTCGAAATATGGACGGATCATAAGAACTTAGAAGCATTGCGCACGCAGCGGTCCCTCAACGCCAAACAACTGCGCTGGGCGGACTTCTTCTCAAAATTTAACTTTGTGTTAAAACATTTTCCTGGGAAGGCTAATTCCCTGGCAGACGCGTTGTCCAGATTGCCCCAACACGAGAGTCTGAAAGACGAGGTATTCGATTCCATGTTCTCCCCCCAGCAGCTGGGAGGAGTGGTTGTCACCAGGAGCAAAGCAAAGAAAACCGAGCTCACCACTGGGGACTGTCAATGGGGGGGGGAATATGCCCCTGAGGAAATAGAGGAATTGGAAGCAATGGGAGAGTGCGAAAAAAGAAAGGACAATTGTTGGTTCCGTGGGGACAAATTAGTGGTGCCAAAAACCAAACGCAAAGAAATCCTGCTAAATTGTCACTCTTCCAAGCTTGCCGGGCACTTTGGATTCCTAAAAACCCTTAACCTGATCCAACGGCAATTCTGGTGGCCGCGCCTGCGTCGAGACGTCTCGGATTTCGTCTCGGCATGTCAAACCTGCTTAATGTGTAAAAAACGGGGAGGCAAAGTCCCGGGATTGTTACACCCCCTCCCCACGGCTTCCAGGCCCTGGGAAGACATAGCCATGGACTTCATTACCAATTTGCCCCCCTCAAAAGGAAAAACAGTGATCTGGGTAGTAGTAGACACGTTTTCCAAACAAGCCCATTTCACTCCTTTCAAACAGTTACCCACCGCCAAAGGAATGGCTAAAGCCTTCTTTAACCAGGTGATAAAATTACATGCTTTTCCAAGAAGGGTGGTGTCCGATCGCGGAAGTCAATTCGTTGCCACCTTCTGGCGGGAGCTTTTGAAGCTAATGGACATAGAACCTGCCTTAAGCTCGGGTTACCATCCAGAAACCGATGGCCAATCCGAGCGAACTAATCAAATTCTGGAGCAATTCTTAAGGTGCTACACCAACTACCACCAAGATAACTGGGTGGACTTATTACCCTTTGCAGAATATAGCTACAACAATGCAGTGCATTCTTCCACTGGAGTCTCACCTTTCATGGCAGTGGGAGGTTTTGAAGGTAAACCGCTCCCCACCCTCAAGGAAGACCCCCAGGCTCCCCCTTCAGACTTCAAAAACTGGTGGTCCAGTCTCCAGGATTCCTGGCCGTTAATTAGTAAAGCCTTGGACCATGCCAAGGAGGACTATAAAAAATATGCTGATCGTGGCCGAGCACCGGGATGGGACCTTCAACCCGGGGACTCAGTTTATCTCTCTACCAAAAACATCCACGGGCTGCAGCCCAGCAGAAAATTGGGATGGAAATATGTTGGACCCTTTAAAGTGCTACGAAAAATCTCTGATGTCTCTTTTGAACTCGACCTGCCTAAATCACTAAGTTCTATACATCCTGTGTTTCATTTCAGCTTGCTGAAGAAAGATCCTGGGCCGAATGCATGGCATCCAGTTCCTCCAGTTCCTCCTCCACTGATGAAGGAGGGGAGTCCACACTACGAGATAACTGAAATCCTGGATTCCAAGACAAAGAGGGGCCATTTGTATTACTTCGTTAGATGGTTAGATTTTGGCCCGGAACACAATGAATGGATTCGTTCTGAACATGTTCATGCCCCCAAGTTAACTAAACTGTTCCATAAAATGTTCCCTGAAAAAGCTAGGTGAAGGGAATCATGGGGAGGGCAGGGTGTCAGAATCAGTTAATTCTGTCAATGTAATCTTGCATGCACACTATGTATTCTGTTATGTCTTTATGTATTGGACCTGTATTTTCTCCTTGCTGGGTCGGGAGGGTGACAACCCCTAGGGTGAGAACAACGAGGCCTCTCATTCCTGCCTCCGCATTCCAGCTGCCCCGGCAGTAACTTCAAGGGGAGGAAAGGCTCTCATCTCTTATCTATGCTAAAGAACCTTGGAGCCATGAATTGTTATGTGAACGGAGGGGTCTGGTTTGGGAAGGGAAATTTACTGCTTAACACCTCACTTTTTTCCTGTGTGAACCAAACGGTCAAGACACCTTTTAGCCCGCCAATTTTCCCTCCTGGGGATTGGCTACCTATGGGTAATTCAAACTCCTTGGAATGGTATAATAGACCCGCTTGTATTATTTGTCTCATCTCTGACAATACCCCGAGACGCTGTACTAATGTAGGAATAGGCAATAAAGAACTGTGGTTAACCAACCGAGATCTGATCCTTGACTACTTTGAACAGGACTCTCACAAGGCTAAAAGAGTGAGATTTACTGATGAGTAACAGGCATAGGATTTTGTTGTTGTTGTTCAGTTGCAGTCGAGTCCGACTCTTTGTGCCCCTATGGACCACATCACACCAGGCCCCTCCTGTCCTCCATCATCCTCCGGATTTTGCTCAACTTCATGTCTGTTGCATCGATGACACTGTTTAACCATCTCATCCTCTGCCGTCCCCTTCTTCTTTGTCCTTCCGTCTTTCCCAGCATCAGGGTCTTCTCCAGGGAGTGCTCCCTTCTCATTTGGTGGCCAAAATATCTGAGCTCCAGCTTCAGTCTCTGGCCTTCCAAGGAACAGTCAGGGTTGATTTCTTTTAGGATCGGCTGATCTGATCTCCTTGCAGTCCAAGGGACTCTCAAGAGTCTTCTCCAGCACCATCATTCGAAAGCATCTATTCTTCGGCGCTCGGCTTTCCTTACGGTCCAACTATAAGCCCCATTTTAGGCCCCATTAATTTCAGTGGGAGAGTTATATACTTACTCGATTAGCTTACACCAGGGGTGGCCAACCTGTGGCTCGGGAGCCACATGCGGCTCTTTCACACATATTGTGCGGCTCCTGGCAGGGTGGCTGAGGAAGCAAAGGGGAGGCATGCTTTTTCTCTCTTTCTCCCTTCCTTCCTTCCTCCCCTCCTCCCTCCCATCTATTTGCTTTCCTAGTTTCTCTCTCTCTCTTTCTTTCCACTTCTTTAATTCTTTCTTTCCATCTCTCTCTTTTTCTCTCTCTCTCTCAATATCATTAGCAAACAAGTAATATCATTATCAATAACCGGTTTTCCTTGTTTGTTTTTATTTTTGGCAGTCCCATTTAACGTTAATAAAAAGCAAATTTGCATATTTTAAAAAATAAAAACGTGTGTGTGATATTTGTTCCTGTCTTGCGGCTCTCAGACATCTCTATGTGGCTCTTACATTTATTCTATGTGGCTCTTTCGTTAAGCAAGGTTGGCCACCCCTGGCTTACACGGTGCCTAAAAATGTTCAATTCTTGCACACTGGGGATCCAGAATGCTCTCTCTCTCTCAGCTTTTTTCGGAAGTGGCAGCCAGTTCTTCAAGTCCTGTGACAGCATCTGGTTTGCCCCAGCTTCTGCAGTCCACATCTATGGCACTGTCACAGCCACTCTGTGAGGGGCAGATCTGCCCATTACCGGGCCATCTCAGTGAGTACAAGAGGGACCGTCTAAAGTAGATGCCTCTTAGAAGAGGCATTCCTCCTCCTTTCTCAGCCAGGAGGGAATGCCTCTTCTAAGACTGTGTTTGCTGTGACATGGTACATCCTGGGTAAACTGACCTACCTCACAGGCTTGTTGTGAAGATAAAATGAAGGAGAGGAGAAGGGTGTAAGCTGCTTTGAGCCCCCACTGGGGAGAAATGCTGGCTATAAATAAAGTCAATAAAATAAAATAACCAAGGGAGCAAAATTAAGGTCTACTCAGAATCCTTCTCAGGTCTATTTACTCCCAGGAAAGTGTTCTTAGGAATGCACTGAAAGTACACCGTTTCAGAGTATAGCCATGTTGGAGTACCGGAGAACAACAAGATTTGAGTTTAGTAGCACCTATGAGAACAACACGATTTCCAGAGTATAGGCTTTCCAGAGTCAAAGAGGGGCTGTGGCTCAGTGGTTGGAGCCTCTGCTTGGCGTGCAGAAAGTCCCAGGTTCAATACCCGGCATCTTCATTTAAAAAAAGGAGGCAGTAGGTGTTGGGAAAATCCTCCTCCTGAGACCCTGGAGAGCTGTAAAGAGGGGCTGTGGCTCAGAGGTAGCATCTGCTTGGCATGCAGAAGGTCTCAGGTTCAATCCCCGGCATCTCCAGTGAAAGGTCCAGGCAGTAGATGATGGGAAAGACCTCCTCCTGAGAGATCCTGGAGCTGCAAAGAGGGGCTGTGGCTCAGTGGAAGAGCCTCTGCTTGGCATGCGGAAGGTCCCAGGTTCAATCCCCGGCATCTCC
This sequence comes from Lepidodactylus listeri, assembly GCA_029233225.1. Lineage (NCBI taxonomy): Eukaryota > Metazoa > Chordata > Lepidosauria > Squamata > Gekkonidae > Lepidodactylus > Lepidodactylus listeri. The sequence goes on from JARCFY010000022.1 coordinate 20,163,540, forward strand.
AGTTAAAAGGACCAGGTAGGAGGTGATGGGAAAGACCTCTGCCAGAGACCCTGGAGAGCTGTAAAGAAGGGCCGTGGCTCAGTGGTAGAGCATCTGCTTGCCATGCAGAAGGTCCCAGGTTCAATCCCCTGCATCTCCAGTTGGACCAGGCAGCAGGGGATGTGAAAGACCTCCACCTAAGACTCCAGAGAGCTGTAAAAAGTGCCTGTGGCTCAGTGGAAGAACCTCTGCTTGGCATGCAGAAGGTCCCAGGTTCAATCCCCAGTTTAAAAGGACCAGACAGTATGTGATGTGAAAGACCTCTGCCCAAGACCATGGAGAGCTGCTGTCAGTCTGAGTCGAAGGGTCTGATTCAATACAAGTCATAATGGAGATCCCGGAGCCCTTATATCCCAGATAGAAGGTGGGAGGGAGGGGGCATTGCAAAGAAGGGAAGCAAAGGTAGAATGCACATTGTTAATGAGCTTGATTAGAGCAGAGGAGCGGAGTCGGTAGTCCTCTTCAGAACTGTGTCCCACGCGCATTTAATTAATTAGAACTCGCACGATTAATTCAAGGTTTGTTCAATCAGGTGGCAATCCAAGAGCAGCCATCAGGGAAGAAGGGCTACTCTAGCAGGTATTTCACTTTGACCCTACAGGGAAATGCAGGACACATGAGTCAGCCCGAACATGCGGCCCAACCCAAGCTTCTGAAAAATCAATTCTCCACCACTTAATATTCTGCTAATCTAGTCCCTCCGGAGACCTGCCGTCGCTGTGATAACAAAACACACAATAAGATAATTGAAAAGCGGAGATAAGAAAACGCTTCCAGCTCTGAAGGACGGTGGTAAAACAAAACAAAGCGAAAGGTAAAGTGCGCGTCCGAATCCCTTGCTGCCCTCCTTCCTGGATCTGTGCCTTGCCTTGCTCTGCTAGCGGGTGTTTCAGAGCCCAACCCAGCTGTGACAAATCAGACAAGGCTCCTCGTAACTTTCAGATGACTGGCCTTCCTGCGGCTAACGTATTGGAGATGCATAGCACAGCCCTACTGAGAGCTGCATTCTTCTAAATCCATAGAAGTTAATGGGCTTAGAAGGGTGTGACTCGGATTAGGACCGCCCAAACAAGCCACTGAAGCAACAGTGGAGGTGACAGGTCAGAGGTCACATCTGGTATTACCAGCTGGCGGGGCCAGTTGGGGGTCAGCAGGGGCACGGAGTAATGGCTTGGAATAGGGGAAGGGAAAGGCTCTACCGCCGACTCTGACCCGGAGAGTCCAGGCTAGCCCAATCTCGTCCGATCTTGGAAGCTGAGCAGGGTTGGTCCTGGCTAGTACTTGGATGGGAGACCACCAAGGAAGTCCAGGGTTGCTACGCAGAGGCAGGCGATGGCAAACCATCTCTGTTTGTCTCTTGCCTTGCCTTGGACAGCCCAGGCTAGCCCAATCTCAGCAGGTCTCAGAAGCTAAGCAGGATCTGTCCTGGTTAGTACTTGGATGGGAGACCACTGATCAAGTTGGCTACGCAGAGGCAGGCGCTGGCAAACCACTTCTGAGTGTCTTTTGTTGGAATCATGCAAAGGTTTTTTGGTAGACAAAGCCCAGCAGGAACGCATTAGCATAATAGGCCACACCCAAGAGCAGAGACTCATTCGCATATTAGGCCACACCCCCTGACTGCGCAGCTCATTAGCATATTAGGTGGGGGCTGGGGAAGCACAGGCCCCGCATGGAAGCTTGCCTCTCCCACCCCACCCACCCACCCCGAGCTTCTCCACCCCACTTCAGCATCGCCTTTCTAGTCTTAACCCCCCCCCCCCCGAACTAGACAGCCCAGGAAAGGCGCTGCTGACATGCATGGGATCTGAAAGATCCCTCTGAAAGATCCCTTGGGGAGGGAGAGAAAGGCATTTTCAACCTGCCTGGGTTCCCTGCCTGCCCTTTTCCAGCTGGGACATGTCAGCTGGAGAAGGGAAGGCAGAGAGAGGCTTTTCCTTGTCAATTTCACTCTCAGCTGGGGGGGGTGGGGGAGTGAAATTGACAAGGAAATCCCAAAGGGTTCCCCTGAGGGAAAGAGGGCATTGTTAACATGCTGCCTTTCCCTCTTCTGTGAGGGAAACACCAGAGGTTTGGGTTGTAGGCGTGGCCAACTCAGGAGCCCCACATGCCAGAGGTTTGGGTTGTAGGCGTGGCCAACTCAGGAGCCAGCCGGAACGCGTACGTTCCTGCCCCAAAATAGCCCACTATGTATTGGGACTGAAACTGTGCAGGACTGTGTCTCCAGAGACCGGTGGAGCTTGGAGCTGCAGAACAATAGCCCACCAGGACTCCGGCAGTAACCAGTCAAGAAGTAATGTTATGTAAATAGCTTGCTAAGATAGAATGAGGAACATTAGAGTTGCTGACCTCCGGGTGGTGGCTGGGGATTTCCTCGGATTTCAGCTGATCTTCAGTCAACAGAGATCAGTTCCCCTGGAGAAAATGGCTACTTTGGAAAGTGGGCTCTATGGCCTTATACCGTGCTGAGGTCCCTCTCCTTCTCAAACTCTGTCTTCCCCAAACTCCACTCCCCAAATCTCCAGGTATTCCCCCAACTTGGTGTAGTAGAGAGCCAGTTTGGTGCAGTGGTTAAGTGCGCGGACCCTAATCTGGGAGAACCGGGTTTGATTCCCCACTCCTTCACTTGCACCTGCTGGATGACCTTGGGCAAGCCATAGCTCTGCACCAGCTGTTCTCTCAATCCTTGCACTAGCGATGCTCAGGGTGCGTTCAGACGGGCAGCTAATCCTGCCATTGACCCGGCTGTAATTTGATCTAGATCTTTTTTATGCAGCATTGCACAACCAGACAGCTCCCCCGTGAATCACTTTACCGCGCTTGACTCCGCAGTGGATTGTCTAGACAGCATTCATCATAAGGAGCCGTGCGGTCGACTGTTTGCGCATGAGCATATGTGCCTTACCATATACTTGTTTTTCCGCACATGCGTGGACTTAAATGGTAAAAGCACCGCCAGTAGTACCTTCCTCTGGGTACCATTTCAGTTAAAATAGTTGATAAAATTCACGGGATCCTCAGAAACATAAAAACGTCCGGTTCGTTTGAGCAGAGCTCTGCAGACGTCGCATGTTTAAGCGGTTATGCACATATCACTAAGACATTTTTGAAATGGCGGCAATTTGGGATGGTCTGGAGACCATCCCTACAGGCTGATTGTGCACTGGTGAAATGACCAGATGGGGGAAAGTCCGCCATTGGCCAGCTTAGGACCAGACTTTTACCACTATATTTTAAGTACAGATCCCCAATGGGCGTTGACAGGCTACTCACAGAAGCGGCACGATTCCCAGATGTTGTTGCCTGGACGTGCACTTTAACTCCACCAGAAAACCAGAGAACCACAACCCTGAAAGCCGAGTATAACGGAGACATTAAAAGGTTGTGCAAACACAGTAATAGTATCAACGCAATCATAGTGAAAATCTTAATGAAACATACAAAATCATAACAAAACACTCAAACAATCAGTTCAGTTTCAGTTCATCAATTGTTGGACGAGGTTTTCCAGAATACAAAACTCGTTTCATCCGAAGACTTCATCTGAGCAAAAATTATCATTTGATGAGTTGCAAGAAGCTAACATTAGAGGCAAAGCTGCCAAAAATAACATCAGTCACGAAAGACTACCATCGAACACACATAAGACATGTGTAGTGAAGGCTGCAGTAACAAGCAGGGCTTTTTTGCACACTAGGCAAGGCTACCTTCTGGCGCCCCCCCCCCCCCATGCGCCCACCAGTTTTCAAACATAAATGCATTTTAGTAAGACTGAAAACCACAAAATTTGAACTTGCTGGTGCTGGGCCTGGCAGCGGGTCTCCTGCACGGTAATACAGACCGTCAGTCCTGCACCCCTCTGAGGTCTCCACCCCAGGCAGCCGCCTAGGTTGGCCTAAGGGTAGCACCGGCCCTGGTAACAAGTTATTAATTAGCCTATCCACTCGTGCCTGGCGTGGCTCAAAAGAGCCGTATGAACGCACACTCTGTCTGTGGGTCAGGAGCCAAATCTTTGACATGCCACCTGTGGCTTTCCTGAGCATCATTCCCCAATGGGACACCTGCCCCATTGCCTGGTGGGGCTTCTAGCCGGCAGGTAGTTGCTCCCTTGAAACAGTGACTGTCAGAGAAACGGGTAAGTTCTGAGCCTCCCTGAGGGGTAGGCCTCCCTCAAAGATGAAAGTAAATGTGGCTGTCTTGGGCTGATAATTGCAAATGCGGCGCTCTGAGAGCTGTGGAGCAAGCCCCACTGCCTTGCAAGGAACCCTGTAATGCAGGTCAGGATTATCTTTCGGTACTGGGAGAGGAGGTGTTTTGCCTCAGGCGACTTTATGGGTTAGTGTCAGAGCTGAGATTCAGACCGAAGAGGCCTTCTCAAGTCATCGCTCCATCTGCAGATTCCATGCTACAAATGACACTGGAGTGCCACACTGCTGAAGAAGAGTTGGTTTTTATACCCTGCTCTTCATTACCCAAAGGAGTCTCAGAGCGGCTTTACAGTCTCTTTCCCTTCCTCTCCCCACAATAGACACCCTGTGAGGTAGGTGGGGCTGAGAGAGCTCTGAGAGAGCTGTGCCTGACCCAAGGTCACCCAGCCGGCTGCGTGTGGAGGAATGGGGCATCAAACCCAGTTCTCCCAGATTAGAGTCTGCCAGTTTTCCAGATCAGAGCCAGGGTAGTGTAGTGGTTAAGAGCGGCAGACTCTAATCTGGGACAACCGGGTTTGAGGCCCCACTTCTCCTCCACGTGCAGCTGCTGGGTGACCTTGGGATGGTCACAGTTCTCTCGGAGCTGTTTTCTCAAGAGCAGTCCTAGAAAGAGCTCTCTCAGCCCCACCTGCCTCCCAGGGTGGCTGTTGTGGGGAGAGGAAGGGAAAGGAGATCCGTAAGCCGCTCTGAGACTCCAAGTGAAGGGCGGGGTGTAAATCCAACTTACCTGAGCCACCTTTCCCCCTCACGTGCATTTCGCCCAATTGAAATTTGGAGTGGGGCTGTGGCTTAGTGGTAGAATACCTGCTTTGGATGGGAGAAGGCTCCAGGTTCAACCCCCGGCACCTCCAGTTAAAGGATCTCAAGGAGAAGGTGACGTGAAATACCTCTACCCAAGACCCTGGACAGGTGCTGCCAGCTAAAATAGAAAACACTACCTGATAGACTATGGGTCAGATTCTGTATATGGTCACCTCACTCACCTGAACCTGCTTTTTTAAAAAAATCAGGCATCTGTATCAAGGTTGACTCCCTCCAGGCCTTTTTTGGGCCAAAAATGGTGTGTGTGTGTGTGTTTCACTGTGTTCCCAGGTTGCTTTTCAACACCAGAGCCCACAGCTAGACATCAAATTGGGGTGGCTTGGCCATTAGGCCACCGGGGAAAGGGGGGGAAGAAATAAGGGGGGAGGGGAGAAATAGGGGAGAAAAGGCCACTCAGGTGAGTGAAAAAGAGGGGAAGGGAAGGAAGGGGCTATTCAGGTGAGGGACTAAAAGAGAGGGGGCTCAGGGCAAAGACACCGGCTCCAGTGAGGGGGAAAGGGAGAGGGAAGGGAAGGGAAGATGGCATCTCAGGTGAGGGGGAAAGAGAGGAAGGAAGTAGGGGAAGGAAGAGTATCCCAGGTGAGGGGGAAAGGAAGGTGGAGCAGGGAAACAGGGGGAAGAGGCAGGCCTAGTCAAAAACAGGGGGAGGAAAGGTGGAGGCCATTCAGGTGAAGGATGGGAAGAGAGGGGCTCGGGTGAAAGGAAGGTGGGGCAGGGATAGGGTTGCCAGGTCTGGGTTGGAAAATACCTGGAGACTTTGGGGGTGGAGCCAGGAGAGGGCGGGGTTTGGGGAGGTGAGGGGCCTCAGCATGGTACAATGCCCCAGAGTCCATCCTTCAAAGCAGCCATTTTCTCCAGGGGAGCTAGGGTTGCCAAGTCCGGGTTGGAAAATACCTGGGGACTTTGGGGGTGGAGCCAGGAGAAGGTGGGGTTTGGAGAGGGGAGGGGCCTCAGCATGGTCCAATGCCACAGAGTCCACCCTTCAAAGCAGCCATTTTCTCCAGGGGAGCTGATCTGTGTCAGCTGGGGATCAGTTGTAAAAGCGGGAGATCCCCAGGCCCCACCTGGAGGCTGGCAACCCAAAGGGGAGCTGATCTCAGTCAGCTGGGGATCAGTTGTAAAAGTGGGAGATCCCCAGGCCCCACCTGGGGGCTGGCAGCCCTAGGCAGAGAAAAAGGGGGAAGAGGCAGAGCTCAGCGAAGGAAGGAAAGTCAGGGGAAGGCAGACAGTATCTCAGGTGAGGGGGAAAGGCGGCTCAGGTGAGTCAAAAAGAGGGGGAGGAAGGGAGGCAGCTGCTCAGGGGAAGGGACACTGGGGCAGGGCAGCAGGGGGGAGAGGGCTGCCGTCTCAGGGGAGGGGGGTGGAGTCAAGGGGGAAGGCAGGCACTGTCTCAGGTGAGTCAGGCAGAGGAAAGGGGGGAGGCTCTCCAGGTAAGGGAGGGCGGCCCAGAGAGCGGGCTGCTGGGGGGGGGGGGGGCGCGGGAAGGCGGCGGGGGCGCCGGAGGGCGCGAGGAGGAGGAGGAGGAGGAGGGGGGTGGAAGCAAAGAGCCCGCCCCCGTCTCGTCTCGGCCCCGCCCCGTCGTCGTCCTTGCTGCCGGGCCGGGTTGGGCCGTCGGGGGGGGGGGGAAGGAGGAGGAGGAGGAGGAGGGAGGGAGGGAGAGGGCCGGGCCAGGGGAGGAGCAGCAGCGGCGGCAGCAGCAGCAGCAGCGCCCGGTCGGCTGGTTCCACAAGTTTTGACAGCTGCAGCAGGGGGCAGAGCGGGAGAGGGAGCGCTGCTTCGGCCCCTCCCGGGTTTTTAGAGGGTTTTAGTCTTTTTATTCCCCCCCCCCCGGTCGTTCCTGCGCCCCCCCCCCCCGCCATGTCCCGGGATCCGGAAGAAGTGAACAAACTGACCGAAAACACCTATAAAGTAAGTAAGGGGGGGGGGGGGGGAATATTGAGGAAATACTGAGGAATATTGAGATTTCTGTCTTTGCAAAGGATTGGGGAGCGCGCCTTTCTCCCCGTCCCCAGGGTCATTGGGGGGGGGGGGGGGGGAGGGGGGCCAGCGTGTTAAAAATTATTATTATTAGCATTCGCAGCGTTATTATCAGCAGCATTATCAGCAGCATTATTGTTGTTAGCAGCAGCATTATTGTTAGCGTTATTGTTGTTAGCAGCAATGCTCTTTCTAAGCTGTGGAGTCTTGGAGGGGTTCGGGGGGGGGTGACTGGAGGAAATATTGAGATTTCTGTCTTTGCAGAGGATTGGGGAGCACGCCTTTCTCCCCTCCCCAGGGTCGTGGGGGGCATGTTAAAAATTATTAGCATTAGCATTATTAGCATTGCTAGCAGCAGCATTATTATCATTATTATTATCATCAGCATCATTATTATTAGCATTATTGTTATTAGCAGCAATGCTCCTTCTAAGCTGTGGAGTCTTGGGGGGGTGGGGGGGTGACTGGAGGAGAGGGGGGGGGCCTGGAGGAAATATTGGGATTTCTATATTTGCAAGGGTGGGGGAACTCGCCTTTCTGCCTTCCCCAGGGTCATGGGGAGGAGGCATGTTTAAAAGTGTTGTTGTTTTTAGCATTATTGTTGTTATTAGCATTATTATTATCAGCGTTATTGTGACCATTATTATGGTTAGTAGTAATATTAGCGTTATTAGTAGCAGTGTTCCCTCGAAGCTGAGTTGGTGTGAGCTAGCTCACAGGTTTTTTTAGCCTCCGGCTCACCCATTTTTGTCTCAGCTCAGGAAGGCGGGCTCCAGAGCAAACTGATTGATGCAGCGGCCCAGTCGCTCGCTCACAACTTTAAGGCCAGGAGCTTGCAAAGTGGGATTTTTGCTCACAAGACTCCACAGCTGAGAGGGAGCATTGATTAGTAGTACTATGGCTTGGAAGCCGAACCGAAATGCATCACGAAATAGCCTAGATACTTCGTCGTTAACAGGTTAGGATTTCCATTTTTATTTTTAAGTGCCTGATAGGTATCCAGGGACTTTGCATCGCTTTTTGAAATCCAGAGTGACTTCTGTTTGCGGGGGAGATAAGAGCTCTGAATTGGGAGGTTCAGGAAATAGCTCTTGGGGAAAAAAGCTATTGGACGTCTTTTTAAGAGAAACTAAGATCCAACCACCCCTTTCTGGTTTCTTGGTTTTTTTGGTAATGGATTTAAAATATTGTGTTAATACTGATCCTGTTTTTAAAAAGGTATACATGTTTGTGTGTATGCATATATATATATATATAGCTGTCATACTTCTTTGTTCAGACCAAAGCATCCCCCCCAAAAAAAATTGGGGTTTGGGGTTTGGTTACTGTTTTTGGTTCTAATAAAAAGTATGGTGAGTTGTCCCCCCCCCCGCCGCCACCCGCATAACTTAAGACAGCTACTTACAAATTCCCCTGAGAAAGTATTTATTGTGGCTATAAGTTTCTGTTAAATAGTTATCTAGTGTGGATGTTTATCGAGTTATCTGATCGATTCAGGTGGAAGTCTTAAGTCCAGTAGCACCTTTAAGACAAACGAAGTTTAATTCTGGGCATAAGCTTTCCTGTGGATGCACACTTCTAATTCACACTGAGTGCTCTTTAAATGGGTACCTTTTTATCAATCCGGAGTACTTCATTTGGAAGGGAGGGGAAGCTCTGGGTTGGAAATGGCTACTTAAAAAACCCCAAATTAAAGTTGTGTGGGTCTCTCCCCCACCCAACTCTTTTTTTCAATATGTTAATACACTGTTTGGTCCTAATAAAGGGATATAACATGGCTACCTACAGTCTCTACTTAAAAGTGTGATTAGGTTTCCATTAACTGATATTTTTGGATAGGTGCCCTTTGATGAACAGGAAACGACTGGCGCCTTCCAGAACAGGCACCCTCGGTAGAGTCCTGCGGTAGCAGGGCGGGCGGTTCTGCTCCAGGTGATCGGGTTTAGAGGCTGTTCACGTGCTGTGCGCTATGGATAGTTGACTTGTGGAACTCATTGCCTCAAGATGTGGTGGCTTAGAGCAAGATTTTAAAAAGTGTTGGACGCGTTTATTAGAGGGAGCAGAGTTTTGTGTGTGAGCTTGCCTGCGCTATCTAGCTAGCCGCTGTTGGAAACAGGAGGGTGGGATAGATGAGCCGTTGGGCTGATTCTGCACAGCTACATTGATGTTCGAGTTGTCATATTTAAAATAGTCAAAGAGGTGATCCCCCCGGGGGCCAAAGAAGTGCATTTTACCCACCTGGGAACTTTGCCACTTCATTCTGCCATGTGCATACAGGACGTTCCGTGGTTTGTAAACTGTACATTAGCATGCATTGAGTCCATTGATAAAGATAAAGTCGGTGTGACCTTGGGACAGTGACAAGTTCTCTCAGAGCTGTTCTCTCACAAGCAGTCCCTGAAAGAGCTCTCTCAGCCTCACCTACCTCACAGGATGTGTGCTCTGGGGAGAGGACGGGAAAGAAGATTGTAAGCTGCTCTGAGACTCCTTCGGGTAGTGAAGGGCGGGGTATCAATACAATCTCTTCTTCATCTAAATTATTGTTCAAGGAAAAGGTGGGTTCAAGTGTCCATTTCTGAATGGTTCTGAGAGGGTGATTACAAACTCTCCATTCCTTGTGACCCACCCACCCCTCCTTTTACCAGCTTGGCTGTGCAGTTTCAGGGCTGAAACAAGCATGATGACACACACTTCACAAACGCAAATATGCTTGCCACATGAGTCAGTTTGTAGACTCTGCATGCGAGAAACCGCTGGCGGGTGTGATGACTGTACACAAATGGGGTGGGTTTGTGTGTGGAAATGTGCTGGTACATCGCGAGCCTTGTGGAGTGTTTCCAAGGAGTGCAGACAGCTTGATCCATGGCGGCCAAAGTTGTGTCTCCTTGCTGCACAGAAACCCCACAATGAAGTTGATTAAAGAGTAGAGTTTTGTATGTACAATTATTAGGCAGGGATTCTGTGATAATCACTGTGGGGGGAGAGAGAGAGGGAGGGATGGAATTTATGCCTAATGGAAGGGGAAGGAAAGGGCATGGATTAGAGATCCCTTAATGTAAATTAGATACTTTTTCAATGTGGTGTAGTGGTTAGAGTGCTGGCCGAGGGTCTGGGTGACCCAGGTTCGAATTCCCATGCGTGCCGTGGAGGTTCACTTCGTGACCTTGGGACCAGTCACACACACTCAAACCATCCTGCCTCACAGGGTTGCTGTGAGGACAAAATGGAGGAGAGGGAAGCAAGCTGTTCTGGTACCCCTCTGGAGAGAAAAGTGGTATATCAATGAAGTAAATGATGCGATTAATTGTATGCACAAAAACACTGTTCCCCCCCCCCCATGCATATTTCTGGGAGAAGGTTAGGATTCTAATCCGTGTCATAGATTGCGAGTATCTGAAAAAGCTCTTCCCCCCTCTAAGCGTCATTTGTTCAGAGTAGAAGTCAAGAGCTGAGATGCCCTCTGTGTCCGACAGCCCTTCGAAAGAAAATATGATATTTGAGACCTGGATCTCAATGTGGACTTATGCATTCCAGTAGAGGGCTTCCCTCCAGTGTAATCTGGGAGAACCGGGTTTGATTCCCCCATTCCTCCACATGCAGCTGCTGGGTGACCTTGGGTCAGTCGCAAGTTCTCTCAGATCTGTTCTCTCAAGAGCAGTCCTCGAAAGAGCTCTCTCAGCCCCACCTACCTCACAGGGTGTCTGTTGTGGGAAAGGGAAGGGAAAGGAGATTGTAAGACGCTCTGAGACTCCTTCGGGTAGTGAAGGGCGGGGTACAAATCCAATCTCTTCTCTTCTTGTTCACCGGATAAGTGTCCTTAGTTTTGCAGCCAGTATCTCACAGATATTCCTGATAAGAGCCACAAATGGCCTAAACCACTGTCCAATCGAGTCTCCCCACACTGGAGATATGCCGTTTAACTGAGGAGATTCCACAGTGTCAAATAGATAAGACTGTGGTTTGTATACTGAGGCAACAACTTGGGGCGGGAAAAGATTTACCAGCCTAAGAACAATTCTGGTATAGGACTGAGGGGATATCATATCTGCCAGTTCAAGAGTTGTGATATAGATAACCTCTCGGTGTGAAGCTCCTGTCTGGGGGGCATAATCCGTACCGTTCTGTAGGGGTGAGAGTTCTATTACCTAGTGCACCTTCACCGATAATTCGAGGACAGAAGAGAGATTACTTCGTGTATAACCTGTGTTTGAGATCTGAAGCTGCAAGGCGGACTGAAAACCCGGCAGATGTGAAAAGTCGGCATGAAGCTGCCTTATGCTGAATTAGACCGTTGGTTCACCAAGACCAGTATTGTCTACTCAGACTGGCAGCGGCTCTCTAGGGTCTCAGGCAGAGGTCTTTCACACTGTTTGCCACCTGATCCTTTTAGCTGGACATGCCAGGGATTGAACCTGGGGCGAAGAAGAAGCAGCAGGTTTTCATAAGCCCACTTTTCTCTAGCTGAAGGAGTCTCAAAGCAGCTTACAGTCTCCTTCCCCTCCTCGCCCCGCAACAGACACCATGTGAGGTAGGTGGGTCTGAGAGAGCTCTGAGAGAACTGTGACTGACCTAAGGTCATCCAGCTGCCTTCACGTGGAGGGGCGGGGAATCAACCGTGGTTCCCCAGATCAGAATCCGCCGCTCTTAACCACTACACCACACCGGCTCTGCATTAAAAAACAAACAAACCTGTTTCCCCGTTAGAACAAAGTTTGAGTCCAGTGACACCTTTGAGACCAACAAAGTTTTATTCAAATTTTTAAAACTTGGTTGGTCTTCAAGGTGCCCCTGGACCCAAACTTTGTTCTGCTGCTTCAGACCAACACGGCGACCCCACCTGGATCTGTTTCCCCATTGCTGTGTTAGAGGAGGATCCGGGACAAGGAAGGTAACCCTAGTGGAGGAAGAAGACGGTCGTCTTCATGGCAGAACAACTGTTTATATTACGAAAAATTATTGTATGCATCCTTCAATCAGTTGTCAGGCCCCACCATATACTCTTACGATTAATAATTAAGTCTATTTATCTTGGTCGTTAGCCACAACAGGATAACATGGGTAGCTATAGAAAATAAAAGCATCTAGATCCGCCACCGGGGGGGGGGAGGAAGGGGGGGGGAATGGCCACTGGAAAGCGGCCACCTGAATCTTTTCCGGCCCGGGATATCTGCTGGTGGAAGCTCCCTGGCCTGGGATTTATGCGCTGCTGCTCTTGTTAGGGTTGCCAACCTCGAGGTGGGGCCTGGGGATCTCCCGCTTTTACAACTGCTCTCCAGCTGACAGAGATCAGCTCCCCTGGAGAAAATGGCTGCTTTGGAGGGTGGGCTCTATGGCCTTGTACCATGCTGAGGCCCCTCCCCTCCCCTCCCCAAACCCCACCCTCTCCTGGATCCACCCCCAAAGTCTCCAGGTATTTTCCAACCCAGACCTGGCAACCCTAGCTCTTGCGTTGGAGGTTTCTGTATCGCCCCTATCTTTTCTGGGTTTTTTCTTTCTGTTTTGTGTAGCTGGATTTGATTTCTAACCGATGTAGAAGAAGAAGAAGAGAAGAGATTGGATTTATATCCCGCCCTTCACTCACTTGGAGTCTCAGAGCGGCTTACAAACTCCTTTCCCTTCCCCTCCCCAAAACAGACACCCTGTGAGCAATGTTCCCTCTAAGCCATGGAGTCCTGTGAGCAAAAATCCTACTTGGTGAGCTACTGGCATTCAAGTTGTGAGCGAGCAATTTGGCTACTGCATAAATCATGTGCTCTGGAGCCATCCTTCCTGAGCTAGGGCAAAAAGGTGTGAGCCGGAGGCTAAAAAGCTGTGAGCTAGCTCACACTAACTCAGCTTAGAGGGAACACTGCCTGTGAGGTGGGTGGGGCTGAGAGAGCTCTGAGACAACTGTCCTTGAGAGAACAGCTGGTACAGAGCTATGGCTTGCCCAAGGTCATCCAGCCAGGTGCAAGTGGAGGAGTGGGGAATCAAACCCGGTTCTCCTAGGTTAGAGTCTGCGCACTTAACCACTACACCAAACTGGCTCTCATCTATCGCTGTTGTTTTTAACTGTTGTTCGCTGCCTAGAACCGGCATTGCTGGTTAGGCGGGATACAAATTCAAATAAATAAATACATAAATAAATAAAATCTACAGTTGTATTGGAACCTAGAAGCACAGAGCTTCTGTTGAGTTCTGAGTCCTCTCTCGGGACAGCACAAGAGCCCAGAACATGCAGTCAATCGCTGAAGGGCCGATCAGTTACGTGAATGTCAAAATGACTTTGTTGGCAAATGCCAAGACAAGAACGGCCACTTTGCAGGCCACACCCTTCTTATCTTTTGCTCATACTCAATTTTCTGTTGCACAGCTACACTGTGTGTGGCAAAAGGAAAGGCTTCACCCTGGGCTGAGGAAAGGGCCTTCAGTTCACCCCTGAATAGAAGATGTGTAGCTGTAACTGATACATCGATGTTGCATCCAGTTTTCAAGAGCTGCTGGTCTATTTTCTTTTCTTAAAATTGTGCGGCTGCCTTCTAGGCACGGGATAGCACATGTCTGCCCTCTCTCTACAAAGAACATTGCAACAATCCTGTTTGTTTGCCGCTTGAAAGCCATGGAGATCTTTTGTACCTTGAGAAATCTGTTTTGTAAACAGTGTTCTGTGTGATTAGTTGGGTGGGTGTGTATTGCACAGTGTGTGTTTGTAAAATACTGTGTCAGCTCAAGGTTTCTGATTCTGGACAGGCTTAGCACACACTAGAAGTTTTTGTTTTTTAAAAATTATAGCCGTTGGGTTTCTCCCCCTGTTTTGAACTTAGACGGTTGCATTTATTTTTTGTCTTGAGAAAAACCATGTCCTTCCCCATGACAAATCCCTTTAATTATGCTGAGGTGTGTCAGAATTGTTAACCTGATGTGGTACATGCATTTTTATGGCTGTATGCCCCCCACTAAAACAGTGCAGGATAATCCACTAATAGACGTTCTTACTTCACTAAGAAGCAGGGGTCCATTGGAGCAGGAGCGCACAGGAGCGCAGCTCCAGGAGTGAGGAGCCCAGGGGGCGGGCACATGACCAAGCCCCGCCCCCTCCTCAGCTTCCCCGAGCAGTGCAGAGGCGCAGCGCCCCAGGGAAAGCCCTGTTAGGGTCTTTATTGTTTTTTTTTTATATATATATATATATTATTAGTTTTACACATTTACACATTATTACATTTATTGTTTTTAATGTTTTGTTTTAATACTGATAATCTTATCATTGTTCCTTTTATGACTGTGTGCTGCTTTTCCAGAGACTTGCTCAAGGTGGCATATAATTTTTCTAAATATACCATTTTTTATCTGGGCCCATGGCACATAAGTACTGGAGAAATTTCACCAACCCTTCAGCAGCTTCCACCTTATCAATTTGGTGTAGTGGTCAGGAGTTGTACTCTAATCTGGGAGAACCGGGTTTGATTCCCCACTCCTCCACATGCAGCGGCTGGTGTGACCTTGGGCCAGTCACAAGTTCTCTCAGAGCTGTTCTCTCAGGAGCAGCTCTCAAAAGACCTCTCTCAGCCCCACCTACCTCACAGGGTGTCTTGTTGTGTGGAGGGGAAGGGGAAGGGATGGGCGGTGCACATGTCCTGGGTATCTCAAGTCTACTTGAAACCTGGTGGTTTCAAGGGAGCAGGAAGAGAATGAGGGTGTGTTCTTTACGCTTACTTTTATTGCACAAAGTATTGGATGGGGAAGGGAATGGAGGAAGAGCAGGTCAGTTTCACTCACCTGTGGAGTGGAGCCTGAGGGGTGGGTGTTGCCTTCTGACACACTTCCGGAATGTTAGGGGTGTGTGGCATATGCAAATGAGTTATGCTAATGAGTTATGCTAATGAGCTCCTGCATCTCTTTTTCTACGAAATGACCCCTGCTAAGAAGAAATCACTAACATTGTATTTCAGCAGAAACAATTGTTTTTATCTGAGCCACATTTCAGCGCGGGATGATTTTGTGGCTTTTTAAAATATATAAATTTCAGCGTTCTTTCTGAAGTTTATTCTGTACCATGTTTAGGTTTTCTAGCATCTTCCTGGGATGTGGTGAAATAGCTGTCTTTGCTAGCAACTATCCTGTTAGCTTTTGGGGAGGTGGCATGCTGTTCACAGGGTGAAGCCAATAGCTGCTTGACTCATCGGATTACGCTCTCCTTCTGTCTCCTTGTGGTTCCTCCCTCGACTGTTCCAAGTGAAACCTCATCACTTTTCCTGGCTGGTGTGTGCTACTGTGATGGTGAGAGGAAGAACTTGGGAGGTTGCTGGTTCCAGTCATAGCCCATTAAAGGGACAGAAAGGTGTTTTTGTCCCCCAACGCCTACCCCATCGATCGCAAAAATGTTGCTTCCCTCCAGCTTAATTCAACCTGCTAAACATATTGCCACTAACTTACTCCACGTGTCCTCCTGGAGCACATGGATCCGTTTTCTAGATCTCCCGTCCATCCACCCCAAGTCTAGGGTTGCCAAGTCCAGGTTGGAAAATACCTGGGGACTTTGGGGGTGGAGCCAGGAGAAGGTGGGGTTTGGGGAGGGGAGGGGCCTCAGCATGATACAATGCCGTAGAGTCCACCCTTCAAAGCAGCCATTTTCTCCAGGGGAGCTGATCTCTGTCAGCTGGAGATCAGTGGTAAAAGCAGGAGATCCCCAGGCCCCACCTGGAGGCTGGCAACCCTACCCAAGTCAGATGGACAACATGAGGATATCGTGAATAAACTGGCGAATGTCGTAGGCAAATAGGGTTGCCGAGTCTGGGTTGGAAAATACCTGGAGACTTTGGGGGTGGAGCCAGGAGAGGGCGGGGTTTGGGGAGGGGAGGGGCCTCAGCATGGTACAATGCCACAGAGTCCACCCTCCAAAGCAGCCATTTTCTCCAGGGGAGCTGATCTCTGTCAGCTGGGGATCAGTTGTAAAAGCGGGAGATCCCCAGGCCCCACCTGGAGGCTGGCAACCTTATAGGCAAACTATGCTTGCCTTGAAAAGAATGTTGGCGTTCAAGGGTATGTGTGAGCTATAGGCATGACGGTGCTACAGTTTGTTGTAGTGGTTAGGAATGCGGACTCTAATCCGGGAGAACTGGGTTTTGACTCCCCGCTCCTCAACATGCAGCTGCTGGTGTGATCTTGGGTCAGTCAGTTCTCTCAGAGCTGTTCTCTCAAGAGCAGTCCTCGAAAGAGCTCTCTCAGCCCCACCTGCCTCACAGGGTGTCTGTTGTCAGGAAGGGGAAGGGAAAGGAGTTTGTAAGCCGCTCTTGAGACTCCTTCGGGGTAGTGAAGGGCGGGGTATAAGTCCAGTCTCTTCTTCTAAGCACACGGAAGCATGCCTTGTCTTACCATTACGATGATGTAAGTTTTGAGCAATGCTTACCTCGATCTGCCTCTGAGGCCGTGTGGGCAGTCACCCTTCAAAGTAGGTCCTCGCCAGCATTTGCCAACACACCTGTGGTTCTGAACTCTCTCACGAGGGCTAAAACCCGACTTGTGAAAATGAAAACCTAACTTATCACTGATTTTACATTTTATGTCATGAAAGAAGCACTCTGCGGGCCACCCACTCCCATTGCCAACCTGTTAACTCCCCCCTCCCCCCAAAAAGAAAGCAAGGTATGGAAGAAGGGTGAGGAGCAGACCAAGCAAGTTGTTATGTCTGTTTGGGCTACCTGGGAGGGGTGTGTGTAAAGAGCCATCAGGCCATAGCCAACTTATGGTGGACCCCCCCAGGTTTTAATGTCAAGAGATGGTTTGTTATCTGTGTACCAGCCCTGATATTCCTCAGTGGTCCCCCGTCCAAATACTAACCAGGGCTGACCCTGCTTAGCTTCCGAGATCTAATGAGATCCGGCTAGTCTGGGTCCGGCTAGGGCGCTGCCAAGGACAGGGGTGGGCAAACTGTGGCTCGGGAGCCACGTGCGGCTCTTTCACATATATTATGTGGCTCCCGGCAGGGCGGCTGGGGAAGCTAAATATCATTAGCAAACAAATATCACTGGACAGATTAATATCATTATCAATATCTGCTTTTACCCCTTTTGTTATTATTTTTGGCAGTCTCGTTTAATGTTAAGAAAAAGCAAATTTGCTTATTTTCCAATGAAAGCAGGTAATATTTGTTCATGTCTGGTGGCTCTCAAACATCTGATGTTTATTCTATGCGGCTCTTACGTTAAGCAAGTTTGGCCACCCCTGTTCTAGGTGGCTCTTACGCTGAGCAAGTTTGCCCACCCCTGGCCTAGGATATCTGCCCTTCAGTAGTGAAGATCCAGCAAGGCAGCGCTTGAGGAACCAAGAGGGCAATCCTACCCAGATCTGTTCAGCATCCTACTTGAGTCTGCTCAAGGGGGGCTTACTCCCAGGAGAGTGGTCTAAGGGTCATTTTACACCTCCCCTCTAAAGTAGTTTGACTGCTGCCTTTTCCTGTGCTGATTTCACAGTGGTGTGAAATTTCACTCCAGGGGGTCTAAGTGCACTAATCAACAGCAATTGTTTAAAGCAGAATCAAGCCGGTTGAATACTAGCTTGACCACAGGAGGGCAATTAGTAGATGTGGACATTTCAGTAGCAGCACGGTTTCACACCATACAGAGGTGTGGGCAGGTTTTTTTGGAACTAGAATGATTCCAGCGGGAAAGTCAGATGTAAAAACAGCCTAAGGATAGCAGTGCAAATCTCATGGGAATGTGTGAAGCCGCCTGAGTCAGACATTTGGTCTGTCCAGGTCAGTGCCGCCTACTCAGACTGGTAGCAGTTCCCCAGAGTCTTAAGCTGGGGGTCTTCCACATCACCTCCTATCTGATCTTTTTACCTTGGGATGCCAGGGGTTGATCTGGGGACCTTCTGCATGCCGAGCACGTGTTCTGCTGCTGAGCCATGGCCACTTCCCATAGCGGCCACATGTTTGTTTACTGTGTTTCGACAGGAAATTGTCAGACTGAATTCTTTCTTAACAAGCCATCGCTCCTGCCAAACAGCAACCTCATCCAGCCAGCTGAAAGGGCCGGCTGAAAGTCACAGTGTAGTTAGGTAAATAGGCGTCAACTGGGGGGGGCTCGAGGGCTTGAGCCACCCCTGAAATTTCCGGGGGGGGGACTGAGCCCCCCCCGGGGAAACAGTGCACCCTCCACTGCACCTCCCCGGGCTCTTCCTAGGGCTGCCGCCGTCTCTCCCCCCCCCCCCCCCCCGGCCTGGCCACTCCGTCCCTCCCTCCGTCCATCCAGGGGCTAGCTAAGCAAATGCCCAGCTGGCCTCTGGACAGACGGAGGGAGGGACGGAAGCAGGAGAGGTCAGGCGGTGGGGGGGGAGGCGGCGGCGGGAACATGGTCCTGGCGAGTGCGCACGTTTTGCGCGCATGTGCACGGAAGAGCTCCCGCCCCCCCCCCCCCCCCGGATTTTGAAAACTTGATGCCCCTGGTTAGGTAGGTTTCTGCTGAGCAATCTGAAGTTTCTCTAGTTGCCCCTATGTCCACCCCAAACGTACAGGAAGGAAAAAGAAGGGGGAAGATACGCTCAGTTTGAGATGGATGAATCTAGTCAAACAGCAGCATCTTCAGAAAGCCATAAGGAACTTCCAAAATTGAATTTGTCTGAATTAATCCTCAACTACGTTACGCAGATTTTAGTGGCTAAAACAGATGGTCCTATTTCAGTTGGCTGTTAGTAATGACTATACAGATTCTGACACTGCAGTAAAACTCGCTTTTTGCCACTACTAGTAAGAACCTCAGTTGACGAGAGTTACCTAGATTGGGGTGATCAAATATCGAATTAAATTAGTGTTATAACAGCACTGCAGATGGACTAGAACATTCCCTAAACAGGTAGAAATGGATTCAGGTGGGTCGCCGTGTTGGTCTGAAGCAGCGGAACAGAATCTGAGTCCAGTGGCACCGTGAAGGCCAACCCAGTTTTATTTAAAGTATAAGCTTTCATGTGCAAGCATGCTTCGTCAGGCACAATGAAATGAAATCAGGTAGAAACAAGGTCATTTTCCAGCTGTCTGATCTCTAGCCCCTGTCATTCTACTGAAGGGTGGGGAATAAATGCAAAAAAATGCAAAAAAAAAAAAACCAAAACCCAACCCTCCCGTAAATACCCAAATTTTAAAAAACTCCACAGGAAATACAGAACTGATTTAAGAGCTGCCCTCTGCTTCGCCTTAAATCTTGGATCTACTGAACCCTCCAAAAATGAGCCCCTACAAAGTATATTTATGTATGATTACAGCCATCTTTGGAAGGCATGGTAAAATTTGGAGACAGTCCGTTATTTGGGGAAATTCTGAGGAATCTCAGGACCCGAAAGCAGCACATCAGCTGTTTTAAGCAGTGTCAAAGTCTCTTGCAAATCTGCAGAAAAGCAAAACTTACAGGGATGTCTGCCTGCAATAAACCAAATTCTACACTTAGCCTATTCCCCCCCCCCCCCCCCCGCCAATGGGATTAGCTTTTAGGCAATGCAGGTTTTTCCACCCCATAAAGTTAGATCTGTATGCAGCTAGGGATCAAAAGGAGAATGGGTTGCAGTCCTCACCCCAACCCTTCTTTGCATACATCGCTGGATAATTCAGACAACATAAATCTAAAGCTAACTCTGCTAGTTTCTAGAATACCTACCTATGCAGGGCTGGAAAAATCCTAAGTGTTTAGCTGTCCAGAACCCTAGAGAGTTTAAATAGCATTTCAGCTCTGCTACATCTGTACCTTTTCCAGTATCTCTGTCTTTTTGCGGTGGGATGGGTGAAATTCATGCCATCCACACACAAACTTCAGATTGGGACAGTTGATTGACTAGTCTGAAAAGTGACAGAGTGGTACAGCTCGTAAGGCTCTACAGTTCTCTCAAAGTCGGTACAGATTTCAAGGAAGTTTGTCAGAGGAGGTCAAAATGATTTGGCAGAGTATTCAGGGCCAGGAGGGCTGTAAGCCGATGCCTTTTATTGGACCCACTTCTGTTGATTCAGTGCTGGCCACTTCACTAGTTTTCTAGCGTCAGCACAGAATCAGCGCTGTAAAAATAAGGTGCAGCCAAACAGAAAGCAAAGGAATTTGCAAGGGGTAAATGTGAGTGTTAAAGCCAAGCTCTACAGGTGAATTTCAATAAGTGTGATTTGAGAAAAAAGTCATGTATTGATGGAGAGAGAGAGAGAGAGTGTGTGAGGGGTGTTTGCGTGTGAAGTGCCATCAAGTCGCTTCCAACTTATGGTGACTTAATGAAATAATGACTTCCAAAATGTCCTATCGTTAACGGCCTTGCTCAGATCCAAGTGGGCAGCTGTGTTGGTCTGAAGCAGTAGAACAAATTTTGAGTCCAGTGAAACCTTTAAGACCAACAACAACAAGAAGAAGAAGGCTGATTACCTATCTGAAGGAGTCTCGGAGCGGCTTACAAACGCCTTTCCCTTCCCCTCCCCACAACAGACACCCCGTGAGGTAGGTGGAGCTGAGAGAGCTCTTTCCAGAACGGCCCTTGAGAGAACAGCTCTGAAAGAACTTGTGACTGATCCAAGTCACACCAGCAGCTGCATGTGGAGGAGTGGGGAATCAAACCCGGTTCTCCCAGATTAGAGTCCGTGCTCCTAACCACTACACCAAACAAAGGTTTATGTCGAGGCATCTGCCTATATATATATGAACTGTTAACTTCCATTTCAGTGTGTCTGAGGAAGTGTGCGTACATACGAAAGCTTATCCCGTGAGCAGGCCTTGCTCAGGTCTGCAAACTGAGGGCCGTGGCTGTCCTTTATTGAGTCAATCCCTCTCATATTGGGTGGCCTCCCTCTTTTTCTACTGCCTTCAATCTTTTCCTAGTGTTATTGTCCTTTCCAGCGAGTCTTGACTTCTCGTGACGTGATCAGTTTAGTCATTTTAGCTTCTAGGGAGAGTTCAGGCTTGATTCGATCTAGGACCCACTTATTTTGTCCTTTTGGCAGTCCGTGGTAAAACTCTAGCACCGCATTTCAAAGGAATCAACTTTCGTCCTATCCGCTTTCTTCACTCTCCAACTTTCACACTCAATACAGAGCAAAAGGTCTACTATATCTTTTTTTTAAGGGTTTATTTTTGGGGTTTTTTTCCCATTTATACAAGTAAACAAAAGAATTACATGCTTGTAGTAAAGATAAATGCATCATACATCAACTGCTATACAGCCTGGAGATTTGTTGACATTCCAGGAGATTTCCAGCCGTCACCTGGAGGTTGGCAACCCTACTCCATTGTGCTCTCAAACCCCCTTCCTTCTGCCATCAGCCCCCTCCCCCATGACACTGGTTTCTCTGTCCTTGGCGGCTCAGGGCAGGGAGTGTATGAAACTCAGATCTAAATCTGTAGATAGGTAGCAGAGCAGGTGATTTCCGCCGACTGGCGGTGCGCCAAGAAGGAAGTTTCTTTTGGTGTTGCCCATCAAAGGAGCGTTAAAACAGCCCCCAAGTAGATTTTTTCCCCCTCCCGTCCGACGCATAAATACAAACGCCCTTCTGTCTCCTCTTCCCAGTCGGTCAAAACATGCATTTTTCCCCCACATCATTCGGCTCTGCCTCTCTTCTCGGTCCCTCCCCTTTCCTTTTGCTGTCTGCCCTGAAGTCGCTCTCTCATGCCCACCCCACCTTCTCCACCTGCCTTCCCCGTATAGCCCCGAGTGTTCAGGTTGTTGTGTGCGTATGTGTTGTTTTGTTTTGTTGTTTGAACGACAGGTGCTAGGGATCCAGCCGGACTGGAAATGACGTGTATCACGCTGGATGCTCTGTCAAATAAGTAGATGCTTTTCAGGGCTACGTAGTGGTGAGAGATTTGAGCCCGTTTTTCTGCTTTAGCTTCTAGTCTGTGTGAGAGAATCACACAGTAAGTCTTGGACTGGTTGTGTTCGAGGGTTTTCTGCCACAGACTTAGCCAAATCACTTTCCCTCAAGTCTGTAAAGATGATATAGAATTATAGAATCACAGGATGTTAGAGTCGGAAGGGACCTTGCCAGGTCATCTAGTCCAACCCCCTGCACTCTGCAGGAGCAGAGCCGAAAGATAGCCCTACAGCATACCCAAAAGATGATCATCCAGCCTCCGCTTGAAAATGTCCAGCGAAGGAGCATCCACCACCTCCCGAGGCAGTCTGTCTCACTGCTCAACCACTTTTATAGTTAGGAAGTTCCTCCTGATATTTAGCCGGTATCGACCCCCTTGTCTTTCCCACCCATTCGATCTAGTCTTGCAATCCAAAGCAAGAGAGAATCTTCCCCATGACAGCCCTTCAGATGTTCGAAGACTGCAGTCATGTCCCCTCTAAGCCTTCTCTTTCCCAGGCTAAACATACCCAACTCTTTCAGCCTTTCCTCACAAGACTCGGATTCCAACCCTCTCACCATCCTGGTTGCCCTCTTCTGGACACGCTCGAGCTTGTCAACATCCTTCCAAAAATGTGATGCCAAAAAGGCGGAATAGAGCGGAACTACCACCTTCCGTGATCTGGACACAACGCTTCTGTTAATGCATCCTAAGATTGCATTAGCTTTCTTCGCCGTCACATCACACTGCAGGCTCATGTTTAGCTTGTGATCAGCCAGCTAGGAGGACAGTTGAGATGGGATGGAGCTAGAGTTGCCATTTCAGGTTAGGAAATCCTGGGAGACTTGGGGTAGAGCTTGGGGAGGGGGGGATTTGGGGAAGGGAGGGACCCTGACAGGGTATAATGCCATAGAGTCAGTCGACCCTCCAAAGCAGCCATTTCCTCCAGGGGGAACTGATCCCCGTGGTCTGGGAACTACAATTGTTGTAATTGCAGGGAAGCTCCAGGCCCCACCTGGAGGTTGACAGCCCTAGATGAAGCTTTCACTGACTGTCAGTACCAGTCAATCACTTTTCGAGCTTTATAAAGTCACGGGGCTTGCAAAGCCAGTCGTACAAGTAAACCATCCGAGGTAGCTGAAGGACTTAGGAGGACTCCAAAAGGAAACCAACAGTGTTCGCTTGCGACCTCGTGATGCTTCCCGTGCCCACGGCACAGTGCCTGCTCGCATTCCTTAATACCCATTGATTAGATTCCCCCCCCCCCCCGGGGTACATTTCTACACCTTGCATAACATAACATTCTTGAACATTCTTGACTCGCAAAAAAATAAAAGAGAGAGAAAAGGGGGCCCAGACCCAAGAATCTAAATGCTGAAATTCCCTGACTGGTCTTGGGGCAGGTTTGAGTTCATGCCACGGGGAGGAGGAAACCTATCAATCTTTCCAGCTGACAAGACTGCTTACCCAACCGCTCCAGTGCCACGAATTAAATGCAAGCCGTGGAAATGACTTTGGGTTGACATTTGAAACTACCATGCATCAGCTGGAACGCGTTCAAGCTAGCAGTCCCCCAACCTGGTGGCCACCGATGCGTGATTCATACTTCTGGTCTTCTTCCCGACCCTTTTTCCCATCCCTTCTTTATCCCTTTTCAAATTCCCTTCTCCTTTGTCCTGCTATTGTCCCTCCTTTCCCCCTCTGTCACCTTTTTGCTTTCCTTTCCCCCACCCCACCCCTTCTTTGCCTGACCTCTCTGGAGTCCTTCACCCCAAACCCCTTATCAGTCCTTTGCCCAGCCTGCTTTGAGGGATGCTGATGGAGAAATGTGGGGTGGAGTCAGTGTCCAGCTGCATTTCGTTATGTCTGGACAGCAGACACAGCTCGAAGCAAAGGTTCTCAGAACTCTGGGTCAGGACACAGAAGGGGGTCATAACTCTCACAAGTGGATCATGAGGAGGGGAAAGCCTTCCTTAGGGGTCTCCCTTCCAAGGACCAGCAATGCTTTGGTTCCAAGATCTGACAAGGCTGGGCTATACCATGCCGCCTCCCTCCCCCCCCCCCCCCGGCTTAAATTGTTTTTCTCTTCGCTTAAACGACATAAATTGCATATTTTTACATGGATCCACATTTGATGGTGTACTTAGTTCCATCCTGAAGCTCACACACTGCACCACAACCACTAGTTTCCTCTTCCGGAACAGCATTTCCCCCCAAAAAAATGTGATTGGTGCATGGTTTGCCGCTTTCTGCCAGTCCTGTGGCCTGCTTATATCAGCTAATAAGCGAGTAATTGATGTACGCCAACAAATGCATCAACGTATCACATTCATAAACCATAGCCTTGGGGAGAGAGATGCTCCAGGGCAAATCCAGTTTGGCGTGCTCTAGTGGTTAACGTGCCGGATGGGTGGCGGGAAGTGCTGTCAAAGGGCAGCCGATTTATGGCAACACCATCGAGTTTTGAAGGCCAGAGAAGAACAGAGGTGGTTTGTCGTTGCCTGCCTCCTCTTACCAACTCTGGGCTTCCTTGGTGGTCTCCCATCCAAGTACGAACCAGGGCTGACCCTGCTTAGCCTCCGAGATCTGATGGGATCTCCGAGATCTGATGGCCAGGCTGGGTCATCCAAGCCAGGGCAGGGAGTCAGACTAGGACGTGGGAAACCCAGCTTCAGGTCCTCTCTGTGCCATAGAAACTTGCTAATGACTTTGGGCCAGTCAGATTTTTTGACCCTCACCTACCTCGTAGGGTCGTTGTGCGGGTAAAACAGAATAGCAGCCACTTCAGGTCCCCATTGAGCAGGCCCGTTGCCAGGACTTTTTTGTTGGGGGGCATTTAAATTTTTCAGGGGGCAGTTAAATTATAGTTCATTAAATTAATCTGAATGCCTGTCTTGAAAGGGGGAGGCCCCGAGCGTATTTCTAGTCCTTCCTTTGAAGGGAGAGGGCAGCAAGCACGTCAGTTCTTAGGAAAAAAAATAGCTCAGAGGACATTTAATTACCTTCAGAAGACATCTAAATGCCTTTTGAGTTCCCTTCACAGGGCAAGAAAGCTTAGAAGGTCACCTTCAATACGCCTCCAACAATCCCCCTTTCTACTTGCCCAGTACCACCAAAGTCATGGTCAAAAATAAGGTTTCTGACATGACTATTTGTGGGGCGGGCTTTTAATTAAGGGGGCAGGGCCCCAAAATGCCCCACTGTCGCTACGGGCCTGCCATTGGAATATAAACAAAGTAAATAAAATAGATATTAAACAATCAGGAACTGGGCTATTTAACAACAAAGACATTTCTTTCTTGCTGTGATTAAGTAATCTGTATAAAATATTACTAATAGTTCCAGGGACGTGGATGCGAACTTCTTCGTTAAACTTGTAATTCATTAGTCCGGAGAAGGCTGCCATTGCAAAAGCAGTAAAAAGAAAGAGCAAGCGTCCAGTAGCACCTTAAAGACTAACAAAATGTACGGCAGAGGAAGAGCTTTTGCGAGTCACTGCTCACTTCTTCAGTTCCGAAAGCAGGATGTGTACCAGCTGGAGGCAAGCCCGAAGCCACAGGGACTTCATGCATTGTTGGTCTGTGTCAATACCTGCCGGACTATTGTGTTCCAGGGAGGCGTGTCGGGCATTATAGCTCCGAGCTGAACATTTACAGGAAGAGCATTCCAACCGTGGCTTTCGTTTGGTATAGAAAGTTTTGTAACACTCCTAGGAGCCTGGAGGACTGGATGTCTAATTTGTAACCCGGCACTTTGTCCTTAATTACAAGCCTGTGTGTGTTTTAAATCCACAGCAGAAATCCAAGCCAGCTTCTTTCTTCCAGAGTCGCCCTGCTGACACTAGGGTTGCCAGCCTCCAGGTGGGGCCTGGGGATCTCCCGCTTTTACAACTGATCCCCAGCTGATAGAGATCAGCTCCCCTGGAAAAAATGGCTGCTTTGAAGGGTGGACCATATGGCATTGTACCATGCTGAGGCCCCTCCCCTCCCAAACCCCACCCTCTCCTGGCTCCACCCCCAAAGTCTCCAGGTATTGTCCAACCCAGACCTGGCAACCCTAACTGACACTCACCTGGCTTTCAGAGGCATTTCTCGCTCGTGGTCCTTAGCTGGAGCACGGTTAGTCCAGTGGCAGGAGTTCCAGGGCGGAAAGCTTTCAAGAATCAAAGCTCGCTCCATGCAGACACAACTTTCACTCTCAGAAGCTCACGTTCTGAAATCCTTCTTGGTCTCCAAGGTGCTACTGGACCCAAATCTAACCGTTCTACTCAGGGCTTTTTTTTGTAGAAAAAGCCCAGCAGGAACTCATTAGCATCATAGGCCACACCCAACAGCAGAAATCCATTTGCATATTAGGCCACGCCCCTGACAGCGCAGCTCCCGCCTAGGATCGGCTTCTCCAGGTGCCCCGTGGCTTGCGGGGTGCGTAGGGAACCTGAGGGAAGGAAGGCAGTTTCTGGATCGGCTTCCCCAGGCGACCTGCAGCTGCGAGATGCCTGGGGAACCCGGGGGGGTGGGGGAGGCAGTTTAAACTGCCCTCCTTCCCTGGATCGGCTTAGCTTCCCCCGGCGCCCCACAGCTTCCAAGGCGCCCGGGGAACCCGAAGTGGGGGAGGCTGCAGGCGTGGCCAACTTGGAAGCCAGCCAGAACTTGGTTCCTGTGCGTTCCTGCCCCAAAATAGCCCTGGTTCTACTGCAGACCTATACAGCCACTCTCTGAAACCTTACCGGAGACCAGGGCTCATTTCGTAGCAGGAGCTCCTTTGCATATTAGGCCACACACCCCTAATGTAGCCAATCCTCCAAGAGCTTACAGAGCTCTTCTTACAGGGGCTACTGTAAGCTCTTGGAGGATTGGCTACATCAAGGGGGTGTGGCCTAAAATGCAAAGGAGCTCCTGCTACGAAATGAGCCCTGCCGAAGTCTGGTCTCTTATGTGACCAGTGTTCCCTCGAAGCTGAGTTAGTGTGAGCTAGCTCACAGTTTTTTTTTAGCCTCTGGCTCACACATTTCTGTCTTCACCCGGGAAGGAGGGCTCCAGAGCAAACTAACTTACGCTGCAGCCAAACCACTCGCTCACAACTTTAATGCCAGTAGCTCACGAAGGAGAATTGTTGCTCACAAGACTCCACAGCTTAAAGGGAGCATTGGTTCTTGTAACCCCTTTAATCTTTTCAAGAACGTCAGCTTGCTTCTTCAGCACTTTGTGGGCCAAGACTTGCTTCATCCAGCCGGGCCCCCGCGGACCTCCCAGGTGGCACAAGTGAGGATTCGAACTGGAGCTCCAGGTCTTAGCCCAGCACACCAGCTGTTACACCACACTGGCTGTCAGGCATTAGTACACAATGAAATGAAAGAAGTACCTAGAAGAGAACAAATTTCAATTATTTTCTTTTTAACGTGGTCAGTGTCCTGATCTATAAAATAGTGTGTGGCTGTGCAGAAAATCGCTGCAGTGTAGCGGTTACAGCGCCAGAGCACGATTGGAGAGACTCAGCTTCTAGTTGCCTCTTGGCCGTGGAGCTCACTCAGTGCCCGTCATTCCCTCTGCCCCTGACCTACCTCGCAAGGTTGTTATAACAGTAAAAGTGAGGAGAGGGCAATGAGGGGTTGGCTCCGACCAGCTTTTCTGCTAGTGGAAGAGGAGAGAGAGAGATCTCCTTTCCCCACCTCAAAGACCACGATGGGGATTATAGGACCTGTATGGACAAAAGCCGTGAGCCGTGAGCAAGAAATCTGGCTGGATCCAACCCAAGGTGCACCATCCGCGTCTCCTAGGAAGAAGGACAGAATAAAAGTGTAGTGCTAAAATACATATAGATGATAAAAGAGACAGTACCATGAAACAGATTTGTTTAGTGGGAATTTGGAGGGTATTAAATCACTGCTGCCACCTCGCTTTGTTTTGGTAGTCTTAAGTCTGTAAATCATGGGATGCAAAGAGTTAGAACTTCAGCCGAGCAAAAGCACCGCCATTTTATGGTGTAGCAACAGGGCGTACACGGAATGAGGTGATTCCCAGAACAGGTGAAAATAAAGTCAGAAAGCCAGTTTACAGTCTGCTCTTGTAAATACTTTTCAGTCTATTGTTACGTGAGTGGTTCAAAATGATACCTGAAGTAGCTCAGTTAAATATTACTTAACTAGCTTTTTGTATATATTGCTATTTACTGGAGGGGGGGGGGGTTGCATGGCTTCCCATTTTGGCTTTTCGTAAACTGTCTTCATAACCCAGTTAAGCTTAGCATCTGGATTTAAGAGGGCTACGGACTGCTGTTAATTTTATTCCTTTAGTTAACGAGTTTGTGCATTAGGCCATACTTTCCCAAAAAGAACAGTGAGATTTGAAAAATGTTGTCCTACCTTGTGTTTATTTCAGTTTCATACTTAAGTCTTTATCACATGTTTGAAAGCCAGGTCTGCTGTCTGTTTAATACAGAAGCAGTTTCAGGAGATGCTGAAGGAGAAAAGTCCTAAATGTCCCCAGGCTAGTAGGAGACCCCTTGTACGACTTCTTTGGGCGTTGTATTCATTCTGTTGTTAGCAGTTTGAAAATAAGGATTACAGCTTCTCTTTGCAAGTGTTTGAATTTTCCAGTTCTTTTCCAGTCCACACACCTGTTTGTTAAGGAGAATAGGATGTTTTCCTTGACAAGAGACAGTGTGTAAAAATAAAGGGGAAGATTTGCTGGGGGGGGGGGAGGAGTAATAACTGTAAATAACTGTAAATAACTGTAAATAAATAAATAAATAGAAGAAGAGATTGGATTTATACCCCACCCTTCACTACCCAAAGGAGTCTCCGAGCAGCTTAAAGTCTCCTTTCCGTTCCCCTCCCCACAACAAATACCCTATAAGGCAAGTGGGACTGAGAGAGCTCTGAGAGAACTGCCCTTGAGAGAACAGCTCTGACAGAACTTGTGACTGACCCAAGGTCACACCGGCAGCTGCACGTGGGGAATCAAACCCAGTTTTCCCAGACTAGAGTCCATGCTCCTACCCACTACCAAACTGTGTTTGTGCATTTGTGTGTGTGTGTGTGTGTGTGTGTGTGTGTGTGTGTGTGCGCGCTTTACAGGGCTATTTTTGGGCAGGAACGCACAGGAATGGAGTTCCGGCTGGCTTCTGAGCTGGCCATGACTACAGCCTCCCCCCTCAGGTTCCCCAGGCGCCTTGCAAGCCGCAGGGCGCCTGGGGAAGCCAAGCCGTTCCAGGGAGGGAAGGCAGTTTAAACTGCCTCCCCCGCCTTGGGTTCCCCAGTTGCCCTGCAGCTGTGGGGTGTCTGGGGAAGCCAATCCAGAAACTGCCTTCTTTCCCTCGGTTCCCCATGTGCCCCGCAAGCCATGGGGCACCTGGGGGAGCCAATCCTGGGAGGGAGCTGTGCTGTCAGGGATGTGGCCTAATATGCTAATGAGTTCCTGCTGGGCTTTTTCTACAAAAAAAGCCCTGGTGCTTTATTATGGCTGCTAAGTCAGCCCGGGGGGCGGGGGATCCCCCGCTACAGGGGTTCCCGATCCGCCGGCCAGCATTCGGCTGGCGGGGGAAACCCCACCCCCGAAGTCATCCAGCCTGGACGACTTCCCTCACGCAATGGCGTCACCCAAAAGTGACGCCATCACGTTGGAGGCGTTGCCAGGGCGACCCTCTGGCAATCGCCCCAAAACTCTATGATACCATAGAGTTTTGGGGCGATTTCCAGAGCGCTGCCCTGGCAACGCCCCCAATGTGCTGATGTCACTTCCGGTGACGTCAGCCGGTGCACGTGCTTTGCGCGCGCGCCAGTGAAGCTCCCGGCCAGCAGAGGACTTCCCCCCACCGGTAAGCAAAACGGACGTGGCAACCCTATGCTTTATAAACCAAAACTGCCAACACAGGAAACCAGTTTGGCTCCCAGTGAAACCTTTGTACCTGATGTACAGTTTTTCAATGGCAAAATTGCAGGGTCTCGTTTTTCAGATGGCAAGGCTAACGCTGATTCATTGAGCAATGCGGTTGACTGGTTCTGGAAAATGATTTTGTAGGAGTTGACTTTTATTTTACATGTGTGTGGATTTTGTGCCCGTTGAATTCAGTGTTTCCTCTCAGCTGAGTCAGTGTGAGATAGCTCACAGTTTTTTAACCTCCATCTCACCCGTTTTTGCCTCAGCTCGGGAAGGACGGCTCCAGAGCAGACTTTATTTAGGCTGTAGCCAAATCGCTCACTCGCAACTTTAACGCTCAGTAGTTAGGGCTGCCAAGTCGAACTTACGATTTGGCGGGGGGGAGTCCTTTGCCGTCGGGAGCTGCCCAGGAGCTTCCCTGGTGCGCGCGCTTCATGCGCACGCCCGGTGACGTCACCCGGAAGTGATGTCACCATGTTGGGGGCGTTGCCAGAGCGTCGCCCTGGCAACGTCTCCAACATGGTGACATCCCTTCCGGGTGACATCACTACGCTGGGGAAGTCGTCCAGGCTGGACGACTTCGGGGGTGGGGTTCCCCCCGCCGGCCAAATGCCGGCTGGCCGATCGGGAACCCCTATAGCGGGGGATCCCCCGCCCCCCGGGCTGACTTGGCAGCCCTATCAGTAGTTCACAGAGCAGAATTTTTTGCTCACAGGGCTCCACAGCTTAGAGGGAGCATTGCCAGTGATAGAAATTCAGTTTTCAGCTTCTATGTATTTTATTGTGTTTATGTTAGTTATAATCCTCCTTTCTCACTTGGACTGTGGGCGGATTGCACAGCGTGAGTCAGTACAATCCACAGGATGGGACATTCAGTGAACAATGCAATAGGATTAGAGTTGTAGAACCAATCAGAAATCTAAAAACAGTACTCAAGCAACACCTAAGTATTAACACGACACATTAAATGAGGCCAAACCTACACAGCAGGATCCTTGTGTCATCAGGCTAAACACAGCAGTGTCGATTTATCCAAGTGACCTTGTGAATCGTTTAGAACCATACAACTGTTTCCTGTGTAGAAAAGCACTCTTGATGAGTCCCATTTCCTGTCTTTAAGATCTGGGGGGTTTTCAAAAAAGGAGAAAATATCGTTTCCCAAAACAATACAAACTTTGAAATTTTTAGGTGTTCCACATTTTGCAGTTTTAGCTGCCGGCATCAATTGTGCAAGGTATCATCAAGGCTGATGGTAGACATCAACTTATTGTGGTCTAGAGTTTGGGTATTAAAATGGGTACACCCTATTTAGTCGTATGTGTATCACATGAGGGCAAGATATTGGGAACACAGCCTTCTTAGAGGGCCTTCTCTGCCATGGTGTTGATTATAGCAGCAGTCCCCAAAGTGGCACCCGCGGATACCTTTCCTGGAGCCCACCAAGAGATTTTAGAAAGTGGGTGGGCCCAGGTGGGAATTTTGCCAGGGAAGCTCCTACTTGGCCCCTGAAGATTTGATTGGCTGTGCAGATTTTTTAAAAAAAGAACTTTATTTTTTAACTTTTCCAACCAATACAAAAACAAAAAAAAAACTAACCATCAGACATTATATTAAATGTTACATTTCAGTTCTTAACAAAAAAAAAATTACTTTATAGTATATTAACTTTACCCTAATGAACCCAAACTTTATTCAACTCTAGTAAAATACAAAATCAACTTATTTCTTAGGTAAGGCAGTAATAAAATCATTCTTTTTTGTAATAGATTCGAAGAACATAAATCACTGCGTAGTAAAACGTTCTTTCTTTGCAGGGGGTTCCGTTGCTAATATTTGTGTGGCTAGCTTACCCAGTGCCACCGTGGCCCACAACTTTAAGAACCAATCCCTAAGTGATGGTAGATTTTCCATTTTCCACTTCTGGGCCAATTGTGTTTTAGCTGCAATCGACATTAATGCAAGAAGTTCCCTAGTATTAAAAGAAAATTGCTGGTTATCCCAATAGTTAAGTGCCGTAATATTCCTTCTGGTGTGAAAGGAATCTGGCTGTGCAGATTTTTTAAAAAACCATTGATAAGGCAGTAGCCGCCACCAGAGCACAAGGATCTTGACTGTGTGGCAGACGATAAGCGGCGGCAGCCGTTTTGTGGCCACGCCCACTGCACTGTGTCGACATTCCAAAGGTGCCCACAAGGTTGGGGACCCCTGCCTTAGATGACAGGTAAAGGTAGCAACATTCTGAAAACGGGCTGGCTTTGGATTCGTTGGGGGTCTCGGGTTTGTGGCTTAGGGCTGCTTGATTTTGTTTTTATTGTCGTTGCGGTTCTCAGGAAGTCGACTCTGCCTAACCTGGCTGCTGCTGTTTTGTTTTGTCCCCGCAGAATGTGATGGAACAATTCAACCCGGGGCTGCGGAATCTAATAAACCTGGGGAAAAACTATGAAAAAACTGTTAACGGTAAGCCTCCCTTGCTGCTATGTTAACATGCTGATTGAATACATAGTACTTAAGAACACGAGAGGAGCCCATGTTGGATCAGGCCAGTGGCCCATCCAGTCCAACGCTCTGTCACACAGTGGCCAAAAACACCAGGTGCCCTCAGGAGGTCCAGCAGTGGGGCCAGGACTCCAGAAGCCCCACCCCCCCCGTGGCCCCCAAGCACCAAGAATACAAATCATCACTGCCCCAGACGTAGATCCAGGTGGGCAGCTGTGTTGGTCGGAAGCAGTAGAAAGGTTTTTGAGTCCAGTGGCACCTTCAAGACTAACAAAAGTTCATTCAAGATATGAGCTTTTGTGTACACGCATGCCACTATACTCAAAATTTCGTCTGCCCCAGACATAATGTTCCATCTATACCTTGTGGCTAATAGCCACTGATGGACCTCAGCTCCATATGTCTATCCAATCCCCTCTTGAAGCTTTCTCTGCTTGTAGCCACCACCACTTCCTGCAGCACTGAATTCCAGGTGTTCATGACTCTTTGAGTGAAGAAGTACTTCCTTTTATATGTTCCTCAGCCTACTGCTCATTAATTTCATTGAGGCCCCAAAGTTCTTGAACTGTGAGTAATGGAGAAAAGGACTTCTTTCTCTATCTTCTCTATCCCATGCGTAACTTCGTAAACCTCTGCCCTGTCACCCCTCAGTTGTCGTTTCGCCAAGCTAAAGAGCCCTGACCTCTTTAACCTTTCTTCATACGGAAGGTGTTCATCCCCTTAATCATTTCAATTGACCTTCATATGCTACTTCATATAGGGCTGCCAAGTCAGCCCGGGGGGCGGGGGATCCCCTGCTACAGGGGTTCCCGATCCGCCGGCCATCATTCGGCCGTCGGGGGAAACCCCACCCCAGAGGTCGTCCAGCCTGGATGACCTCCCTAACGTAATGATGTCACCCGGAAGTGACGCCATCACGTTGGGGGCGTTGCCAGGGCGACGCTCTGGCAATCGCCCCAAAAGTCTATGATACCATAGAGTTTTGGGGCGATTGCCAGAGCGTCACCCTGGCAATGCCCCCAACGTGCTGACGTCACTTCCAGTGACGCCACCCGGCCAGCGGAGCTTCCCCCCCCGCCGGTAAGTTAAATACACTTGGCAACCCTAACTTCATATGTTAAAGTTTCTGTAGCATTTAAGTACAGGGACTGCCTTACAAATATCTCACTAGTGGTTACAGGCCCACCTGGTAATCATTTGTGGCTACCTGGGCTCATTTTGTAGCAGGAGCTCCTTTGCATATTAGGCCACACACCCCTGATGTAGCCAATCCTCCAAGAGCTTACAGAGCTCTTCTTACAGGGGCTACTGTAAGCTCTTGGAGGATTGGCTACATCAGGGGGGTGTGGCCTAATATGCAGAGGAGCTCCTGCTACGAAATGAGCCCTGGTGGCTACAGATCACCTGAAAGATACTGAGATTCCTAGCTGGTGTGTGTGGGTGGGTGGGTGTGAAGTACCATCAAGCAGCTGGCTTATGGTGACCTGGGAGAGTTTTCAAGGCAAGAGATGAACAGAGGTGTTTTCCCATTGCCTGCCTCTGCATAGCAACCCTGGACTTCCTTGACAGTCTAACATCCAAGTACTAACCAGGGCCAGCCCTGCTTAGTTCCCGAGTTCTAGATAGCCTGAGTCACCCAGGTCAAGGCAAGAGACAAAAAGAGATGGGTGGCCATGGCGTGCCTGTGCATAGCAACCCTGGACTCCCTCGGTGGTCTCCCATCCAAAGGTTGATTCAAAAGTTTGAGATCTGACAGATCAGGCTAGCCTGGCCATCCAGAACAGGTCCCCCCCCAAGCCACTACCTTATTCTAAACCCCTGGGCTCAGGCACAGTTAATTCTTTCTGGCCCAGCTCCCCAAAAACTGCCATGCTGACAAATGAGAGTTTTTTGTTTGTTTACAAGCCTGTTCCGTTTGCAGACGGGGACAAACTCATTTGTTTGTCAGTCCCTTTCAGATTGCTAGATGGGAATTTTGCGCCTGCTGTCGGAAGTTTCGGACAAATCCAATCCAGCAAGCCTCTTATTACAGATCTCGTTTCATTTTTATGGCATTTTTCATGCTTTGAAATGGGAAGTAAAACCTCCCCCTCCCCACGATAAACAGAGTAGAATACCCTTGAGCTCCTTTAGGAGTTCAGGTCTGAAGGATTTTCGCCTCTCCGGTTGTTTCTCACTTCCTATGGGGGAGCCTGTAAACGTTTTTGCACCGAGAGCTTTGGAAGTTCGGCTTGCCGTGTCGTCAATGTCTATTTTTAAAAGGTACTCTTAAGTGTACAAAGTGCGTAACAATATTTGTCCGCGGGAGGAATGTGAAGTGGATTTTGTCTGGGGGGGGGAACGGAGGGGACGGAGTTAAAGCTGAGATTAAAATGGGGCTGATGAAACTAAAGCTTTGGAATTCAGGGCTGTAATGTCTTTCTTTCTTTTTTTCCCAACTGGGTAGCCTTTTGACCTTAAACCTTTGCTCTGTCAAGCCTGGCCTGAAGTGCCCGGATAGCCTCTGTAATGTTGCAAGAGACGATTAATAGTGAGTCAGAACCGTTTCCGGATATGGAACCTTCTAGAAAGTCAAATCTCCTATGTCTTTAGTCCAGAAATAACTAATCTAGATATGTGTGGGCTGAAACATAGCGCTGGAAGGCAATCGTGCAGGGAATTCTCAACTACCTCCCCTCCCCTCATTCTGGTGAGCGTCTGCTCTGTGCCCAGAGGAAGGTAAAAAAACCTGGACCAGTCTGGCCTGGAGGAAAATTCCTTCCTGACCACCGAAGAGGTGATCAGCATTATTACCCTGGGCGCATTACAAGGGTCCAGCATTGACTCATCCCTTCCTGCCCTCCCTCTCACAACCAATGCTCCCTCTAAGCGGTGGAGTCCTGTGAGCAAAAATTCTCCTTTGTGAGCAACTGGCATTAAAGTTGCGAGCAAGCGATTTGGCGACTGCCTAACTTAGTTTGCTCTAGAGCCATCCTTCCCGAGCAGAGACAAAAATGTGTGAGCCGGAGGCTAAAAAACTGCGAGCTGGCTCACACTAACTCAGCTTAGAGGGAACACTGCTCACAATTACCTAAATTCGCAGAAGCAGCATTGCTGTCAGACGGCTATCGATCTATTTTTTTTATTTATTTATTACCAGATTTATTAACCACCACCCCCCCCAGCTGAGGCCGGCTCAGGGCGGCTTACATAAAAGCCGGGCTATTTGGGGGCAGGAACGCACAGGAAAGGAGTTCCGGCTGGCTTCTGAGTTGGCCATGCCCACAGCCTCCCCCTCCCCACCTTGGGTTCCTCAGGCACCTCGCAAGTAGGGTTGCCAGCCTCCAGGTGGGGCCTGGGGATCTCCCGCTTTTACAACTGATCTCCAGCTGACAGAGATCAGCTCCCCTGGAGAAAACGGCTGCTTTGAAGGGTGGACTCTATGGCATTGTACTGGTATTGTACCCCTCCCCTCCCCGAACCCCGCCTTCTCCTGGCTCCACCCCCCAAAGTCCCCAGGTATTTTCCAACCCGGACTTGGCAACCCTACTCGCAAGCCACAGGGTGCCTGGGGAAGCCAGTCCTGGAATGGAGCTGTGCTGTTGGGGGTGTGGCCTAATATGCTAATGTGTTTCTGCTGTTGGGTGTGGCCTATTATGTGGATCAGTTCCTGCTGGGCTATTTCTACAAAAAAAGCCCCGCATAAAAGAATAAAAACACACAAGTCAGCGATATAAATCACCCTAAAGCCATATAAAACACTCCCAACATTAAAAGGTGCTAAACATTAATGATGCTAATAAATTAACATTATTAAAGAGAGGGAGGGCCCACCGCCTCCCGAGGAAACCTGTTCCACTGCGGAACCTCTCTGTCTTCCTTACGTTTAGCCGAAAACTCTTTTTCATTTCATTTCAATTTGCTGGTTCTGGTCTAGGGTTGCCAAGTCTTCAAAACTCACCGGCGGGGAGGAGTCCTCCTCTGGCCGGGAGTTTCTCCTGGCACGCGTGCCCAGCGAGGTCACCGGAAGTGACGTCAGCATGTTGGGAGCGTTGCCAGGGCGACGCTCTGGCAATCGCCCCAAAACTCTGTGGTATCATAGACGCTCTGGCAACGCCCCCAACGTAATGACGTCACTTCCCGGTGACGTCATTACGTTGTCCTCGCTGGATGACGTCGGGGGTGAGGTTCCCCCTGCCGGCCAAATGCTGGCCGGTGGATCGGGAACCCCTTTAGCGGGGGATCCCCCACCCCCTGGGCTGACTTGGCAACCCTATTCTGGTTGGACCTTCTGGGGCAACAGAGAGCAACCCGAAAGGAGGTCGATTTCCTTTGTGTTTAGTCCAGAAATGGCTAATCTAGATTGGTGTGGGCCGGCAGGCGGTCTTGTGCGGGCTGGAAGACAGTCTTATCGTGAGCCTGATAACGTCTGGCTTTGTTTGCATGCAGGCCTAAAAACCCTGTTTGCTGGAGCAGGGAGCCTTAGGACAGGCCAGCAGCAATATTAGAAGAACGAAATCCATTTGGAAGGCGAGGCTGAAAGTCTAACACAGGTTGCATTTAGGGAACAAGACCAGGCACGCAGCGGCCCTGTGAATTAGTGTCCTCCAAAACCTTCCTATCGTCAACAGCCATTCTCAAGTCTTGCAAACTGAGGTCATGGGGGATCCTGTGGCATGAATCGACTGGTTCTTGGTCAGCAGCAGCACACCCCGACACTTCAGGATCTCTTCTAGCTCCTTCACAGCTGCACTCCCCAATCTCAGTCTCCTTCTGGTTTTCTGGGCACGCTCTCCGTTTTGGTTGACGACGGAGTCAAGGAATAGAAAATCTAGGAACCATTTCATGTTCTTCAGCATCAACCTTAAAGTTGTGTAATTCCCCAGCAGTCAGTACTTTTGACATCTTCATATTCAGCTATAATCCTGCTTTGGCAATTTCTGCTTCAACCTACATCAGTGGATGCTTTCAGGTCTTCACTGTTTTCTGCCAGTAATTGCAGAAGGAGGCAACATCAGGGGAAGGTCTCAACCTCTGTGCCCTGATATTGGCCCTCCAGAGGAACTGGTTGGCCTCAGTGTGAGACAGGATGCTGAACTAGATGGACTGTTGGCCTGATCCAGCAGGGCTCTTCTGATGTTCTTCT
Source organism: Lepidodactylus listeri (assembly GCA_029233225.1). Classification (NCBI taxonomy): domain Eukaryota; kingdom Metazoa; phylum Chordata; class Lepidosauria; order Squamata; family Gekkonidae; genus Lepidodactylus; species Lepidodactylus listeri. Next base: position 20,200,873 of record JARCFY010000022.1, read on the forward strand.
CAGGGGAAGATCTCGGCCTCTCTGCTGTGCTGTTGGCCCTCTAAAGGAACTGGTTGGTCACTGTGTGAGTCAGGATGCTAGACTAAATGGACCGTTGGTCTGATCCAGCATGGCTCTTCTGATGTTCTTATCAGGGGAAGGCCTCAGCCTCTGTGTCCTGTTGTTGGCCCTTCAGGGGAACTGGTTGGTCACTGTGTGAGACAGGATGCTGGACCAGATGGACCATTAGTCTGATCTAGCAGGGCTCTTCTGATGTTCTTATCAGGGAAAGACCACGGCCTCTCTGCCCTGTTGGTGGCCCTCCAGAGGAGCTGGTTGGCCACTGTGTGAGACAGGATGCTGGACTAGATAGACTATTGGTCTGATCCAGCAGGGCTCTTCTGATGTTCTTCTCAGGGGAAGGCCTCAGCCTCTGTGTCCTGTTGTTGGCCCTTCAGAGGAACTCGTTGGTCACTGTGTGAGACAGGATGCTGGACCAGATGGACCATTAGTCTGATCTAGCAGGGCTGTTCTGATGTTCTTATCAGGGAAAGGCCACAGCCTCTCTGCCCTGTTGTTGGCCCTCCAGAGGAACTGATTGGCTGCAGTGTGAGACAGGATGCTGGACTAGATGGACCCTCACTGGTCTGATCCAGCAGGGCTCTTCTGATGTTCTTATCAGGGGAAGACCTCAGCCTCTCTGCCCTGCTGTTGGCCCTCCAGAGGAACTGTATGGCCACTGTGTGAGATAGGATGCTGGACTAGATGGTCCGTTGGTCTGATCCAGCAGGGCTCTTCTGATGTTCTTATGCATATCTCAAACTGTCAATGTTCCTTTCACCAGATCTACTCAGCAGTTAGGTTCCATTTTCTCCAGTGGGGCTTATTCCCAGGAAAGAGCTCTCAGGCTTGCAGCCTTAGTTTCAGTAGCGCCTCTACTAAAACAAAAATCCATTCAGTTCCTTTCGACTTTATGTATGCTATTTTCATCGTAGAGAAGATGGCTTTGCTTGTTATTTATTATTGGGATATGTGTGAGCTTGGATCACGTGGGGTTTTTTCCCCCCATGGTGCAGTCACACACACACAAAAAAGCATGTGGCTTCCCTCTTGCGAGCCTGTGGGACATATTTTTCCACTTATAGTGCTCTTTTGGAAACTACTAAATTAAAACATGATGGGAGACAGATGAGGGAATCTGATTCGTCTCAGGCATCCATTTGTATTCCATCAACTTTACTGCCTTTTTAAAAAAAACCGGAACGCTGTGCTCTTTAAAGAGGATAAAAAGGGAGCATATAATGATGTAAACAGCTCTTCCCGTTACCTTTTAAGGGTGCTCTTTTAGCGAAGAGCTCATTATACTCTGAGGAGTCAGTCAACTTCCAGAACAGAAGAACTTTAGTACTGTGGCTGTGGTCGAACTGTTGATAGCAATAGATGTCTGAATTGCTTGCAATGCTTTGTACCTTCCTGGCAGCAGCTCCGCAGAAATAGATGGCCACTCTGTACAGCGTGTCAGGGACCTGTTTCCTTTATAAGTAGCTTCATGTGCTGTGTTTGCTTTTAACTTGAATGGTGCCCTGACCTTGCTAGCCCAGTATCATCAGATCTCAGAAGCTAAGCAGGGTCGGCCTTGGCTAGTATTTGGAAGGGCGACCTCCAAGGAATACCAGGGCCGTGATGCAGAGGGGCAGGCAACGGCAAACCACCCCTGCAACGTCTCTTGCCTTAAAACAAGTCTAGCTCACCGCCTAGTGTTGCATAACGCTAAAAGAGCTAGAACGTCTGGCTGCCAGACAATCTTAGGATCTCCTGGCTATACTACATACAAGGCCATATGATGATGATGATGATAATAAGTATTATTATTACTTGAATGATTCGGCATCACAACTGTAGAAAACTACGGCACGTTTGTCTGGCCGCTCACCCCCCACCCCCACCCCGTGTGCAGCAGGAAATTCTGAGTGACGGGTGTGACGAACTTCTGGTCTAGGAATAATTTGTTACACATCCCGAGCCCACAGATCAGACCTCAGTATGCAGTCCCTTTCAGTGCTCCTTATAGCTCACTAGAAAATGAATCGGTAATTGATTTTATTGTATGCGCATGGAATGCAGTTCAGTGCATGAGCAGCAATAACGTTTCCACGTGCCTCGTTCACAACTGAATAGTAATCCTTGGGCACAAAGGCAAATACAGCACACCTGTGCAGCCAGCTGTTAAGCTTGGGGTGTTTTTAACATAGCTACGACCTTGAGGGCTATTATTTGGCCCATGTGGACCAGCTCTGAGACAACCGTGTCCTGGTCTCCCTCCCCATGTAAGGCTTTGAGGTCAGGTTGCCAACTTCCGAGTGAGGCCTGGAGATCTCTCAGAATGACAACTGAGCTCCAGGCAACAGAGAACAGTTCCTGTGGAGCAGACGTTTGTTTATTTATATTTATAATTCATATTTATATCCCGCCTTGTGGGGCAGGCTGGCTCAAGGCGGCTAGCAGGTTAAAATACCAAACAATAAATACATCAGTTAAAAACAACATAAGTTACTAGTAAAATCACGGATAAAACATACTCATGATGGCAGCAGATCAAAACCAATCCCAGAATGGGTGCAGCACCCCATGAATCCCGAGCTGGAGCAGTTCCAGTGGCCCATCGGTCAGTGGTGGCTCCTAACCGAAAGCCTGGTGGAAGAGCTCCGTTTTGCAGGCCCTGGGGAACTGTAATAAGTCCCGCGGGGCCCTGATGTCTTCCGGGAGCTCATTCCACCAGTGTGGAGCCGCCACCGAGAAGGCCCTGGCTCTGGTGGTCACCAGCCGCACTTCTTTTGGACCAGGGACAGTTAGGCGATGTTGTGAGCCTGACCTCAGTGCTCTCTGGGGCACATATGGGGAAAGGCGGTCCCTCAGGTACGCAGGCCCCTTTAAAGGTTAAAACCAGCACCTTGAACCGGATCTGGTACACTATAGGCAGCCGAGGCAGTGTCCTCAGCACAGGCTGGATGTGGTCTCGCACAGAGAAGACCCATCAACAGGCTGGCCACAGCATTCTGCACTGATGTGCTGAGGTCCCTCCCCTCCAAAAGCCCTGCCCTTCCTGGGCTCTGCCCCCCCTTCCGGAAATCTCAAGGACTTTATCAGCCCAGAGCTGGCAACTCTGCTTGGACAACACAATGCCTCTGAGCCGTGCCAACTCTCCCAGCCCCACGAGGGGAAAAGAATCAATCCAGATTTGAAAGAAGCATCGCAGACTTAAGCTATTTACAGCCTGGATGTGTTTTCTGTTTCGCCCTGGGTCGCACAGAGTCTTTTCTACCCTGGTGTCCTTGTAGAAAATGAATTCTGGAATTTTTTTTTCCTGCCATAAAGGGAGATTGCAATTCAGTGATGGCCGGTGCCATACTTGAAAATGTTTTTCCGCTGAACCAGGATAGGGGGAGCGTCTGCCCCTGCTGCGGATTATTCGTTGGCTGCTTGTCAGCGGCTCGGGAAAGTACGAAGCGAAGACACTGCTCCCAAAACTGGATCTCCGTGAAGAGAGAGATGGAAGGGGGTCTACGTGGCCCTTCTTGGCTTGGCGGGCAGCCCTTTGGCTCACTTGCCTTGGGGGGGGGGGGGCTCGCAGCTCACTGGAAGAGCATCCGCAGAAGGTCCCAGGTCCAGTTCCCGGTGTCTCCTATTGGAGACAGCTGATTAGGCAGCTGGTTCCCTTCCTCAAATGCAATGACCTGGCGACAGTGATCCACGCATTAGTCACCTCAAGGCTGGACTACTGTAATGCTCTCTACATGGGGCTGCCCTTGTCTCAGCTCCGGAACCTGCAGCTAGTGCAGAATGCTACAGCCAGGCTGTTGATGGGTCTCTCGGTGCGAGACCACATCCAGCCTGTGCTGAGGGCACTGCACTGGCTGCCTATAGTGTACCGGATCCGGTTCAAGGTGCTGGTTTTCACCTTTAAAGCCCTGTATGATCAGGGGCCTGCCTACCTACGAGACCGCCTTTCTCTGTATACACCCCAGAGAGCACTGCGATCAGGCACCCAACACCGCCTGACCCTCCCCGGCCTCAGAGAGGCTAGGCTGACGACCACCAAGACCAGGGCCTTCTCAGTGGCGGCTCCTTCCTGGTGGAATGAGCTCCCAGATGACATCAGGGCCCTGCGGGACCTTAATGCAGTTCCGCAGGGCCTGTAAAGCGGAGCTCTTCCTCCAGGCTTATAATTAGGAGCCGCCACTGGGGGGTAGGGGGTCCCTGGGAAGCGCCGAAATACACCACCGGTGCAAGCTTCTGGTCAGGGGCCTGGAAATTTGCCGTACTTTGCACCTGGAAGTAACATTGGCCGCCAGATTTGGTGGAATCTTGTGATTCTTTGCTGTGATATATTTTGGCTGTGTTTTATACGCAGATTGATTAATCTTGTAAGTTGCCTAGAGCCGGCTCGCGCTGGCTAGGCGGGATATAAATCCCAAAATAAATAAAAAAATAAATTGAAAGGTTCTCAAGTAGCAGCTGTTGGAAAAAACCTGAGCCTAAAACTTGAAGAGCCACTGCCGCCTGGACAATACTGAGCTGGAGGGACCGATGGTCTGGCTTGGTATAAAGCCGCTTCCTACGCTCCTAGCTTCTGAGAATACAGTTAATACAAGAGGGAGCGGCATTTGAGAGCTGCAAGTATCTGGTTTATGGGCCTAATCTAGTTGCCCTTTGCAGTAGCGTGTTCCTCCCTTTTCAGGCTCCCGGCCCCTGACTGCCGTGTTCACCTCTAAGCTGACTTAGTGTGAGCTAGCTCTCAGGTTTTTAGCCTCCGGCTCACACATTTTTGCCTTGGCTCAGGAAGGACGGCTCCAGGGCAAAGCTAATTTACGCAGCAGCCCAGTCGCTCGCTCGCAGTTTTAATGCCACTAGCTCACCAAGTAGAATTTTTGGCTCATGAGACTCCACAGCTTAGAGGGAGCTTTGCCACCGAGTAGCTTTGTCTCCTCTTCCTCTCAATGTTAAGATCTACCACTTCCCCCTAATGAATCCTCTCGCTCTCATCTCACTGCCTCGTGCCTCGATTCTGCTTGTTTCTGACCTAGCATTCCACTTGTGTTCGCTGTTCTTTTCTTCTAGGCGTTGGAGTTAAGAACATAAGAGAAGCCAATGTTGGATCAGGCCGGTGGCCCATCCAGTCCAACACTCTGTCACACAGTGGCCAAAAACACCAGGTGCCCTCAGGAGGTCCAGCAGTGGGGCCAGGACACTAGAAGCCCTCCCACTTTTGCCCCACCCTCCCAAGCACCAAGAATACAGAGCATCACTTACTTGCCCCAGACTGAGAGTTCCTATCTATACTTTGTGGCTAATAGCCACCTCTGCTCCATATGTTTATCTAATTCCCTCTTGAAGCGGTCCATGCTTGTAGCCGCCGCCACCTCCTGTGGCAGTGGATTCCACGTGTTAATCACTCTATGGGTGAAGAAGGACTTCCTTCTATCTGTCCTAACCCGACTGCTCAACAATTTCATGGAGTGCCCACGAGTTTTTGTCTTGTGAGAAAGGGAGAAAAGTACTTCTTTCTCTACCTGCTCTGTCCCATGCGTAATCTTGTAAACCTCGATCATGTCACCCCTCAGCCGTCGTTTCTGCAAGCTGAAGAGCCCCAAGCGCTTCAACCTTTCCTTCACAGGGAAAGTGTTCCAACCCTTTTATCATTCTAGTTGCCCTTTTCTGCACTTTTTCCAATGCCATGATATCTTTTCTGAGGTGTGGCGACCAGAACTGTACACAGTCCTCCAAATGAGGTCGCACCATCGATTTATACAGGGGCATTAGGATACTGGCTGATTTGTTATCTATTCCCTTCCTAATAACCCCCAGCATAGCGTTGGCCTTTTTCACGGCAGTCGCACACTGTCTCGACTGCAATGAAAAACATAGCAGCCTGAACAGCCCAGCTTAGACCTCTCTCAAGAGAGCTTGGAAAGCTAAGCAGGGTCAGCCGTGGTTCCTACTTTGGATGGGGGGCCACCGAAGAAAAACCAGGGCTTCTACGCGGAGGAAGGCAGTGGCAAGCTACCTTTGCTCATCTGTTGCCTTGAAAACCCCATGAGGGATTGCCACAGGTTTAGGGTTGCCAGTTCCCCCCGGCCATCAGTGGGGGGTAGGGTTGTCAGCTCCAGGTTGGGAAACTTTTGGAGATCTGGTGGTGGATCCTGGGGAGGACAGGGACTTCCGTGGGATATAATGCCGTAGAGTCAGTCCATCCTCCAAAGCACTAATTTTCTCGGGGGGAACTGATCCCTATAATCTGGAGATGCGCTGTAATTCTGGGAGATCCCCCAGGCCCCTCTAGGAGGCTGCCACTTGACAGTGTGTTGTTGTTGTTGTTGTTGTTGTCGTCGTCAGGGTTCCACCGGAAGTTTCAGGATTTTAGCCACCTTCTCCAGCTCTCAGGGGAAGGGATAAAGTCTTGGGAGCTTGGAAAGTATTGGAGTCGGGAGGCGAGTGGCAGTGATTTCATAGTACAGCTCTTTATTGTGGGTCAGATGGAACATGAGAAACCCCGGGCTCAGCGCCCTCTTTTATGCCGGCCAGAGACAATGCCCCGACCTCGCCCACAGGTCCTGATAGGACCTTAAATCCGTGGTTGTAGTTCATAGGTCCCCCCAGCGGGAGACCTAGGCTCGTAATTGGTAGTCACTCAGGATCCAACTGGCTATTGTTCTACCTGGCCGAAGCTCAGGTAGATTCTGACCATGTGCGCTGACCATGTGGCGGTCGCCATGACGGGAGACCAGGCGATCGTGGTCTTAGTACACAACAGAGCTCTTCCTTCCTGACTGGGAAACCCTTTTTTGCTATTATCTTTGCCCCGTGTGCCTCATAAGAACATAAGAGAAGCCAGTCCAGTCTAACACTCTGTCACACAGTGGCCAAAAACACCAGGTGCCCTCAGGAGGTCCAGCAGTGGGGCCAGGACACTAGAAGCCCTCCCACTGTTGCCCCCCTCAAGCACCAAGAATACAGAGCATCATTTGCCCCAGATTGAGAGTTCCTATCTATACCTTGTGGCTGATAGCCACTGATGGACCTCTACTCCAGATGTTTTTCCAGTTCCCTCTTGAAGCCGTCCATGCTTGTAGCCGCCACCACCTCCTGTGGCAGTGAATTCCATGTGTTAATCACTCTCTGGGTGAGGAAGTACTTACACTCCAACCTGAGTGACGTCTTCTCCAACATCTTAGATAGTGTCCCCTTCCCCTTCCAGGCACTACCCCGGAACTCCCAGGTTGTGGGTCCTGGGTCTGATGATTTAGCGACTCCCCTGCCTTCCTCTCAAGGAGGCCTCCTCTTTTCACCTTCTCTGCAACTGTGCTGCCTCCCAGCTCCTGTCTTCATTGTTAGTTCCTGGCTTTTTCCTCCCGTGCATGGTAGCTTAAGGTAGCTTATGAGGCTGGCTGTTGAAAGAAGTCTTTAGTGAATTAATCATTTTGCTTTAAATTAAACATACCTGTTTACATGTGCACCCAGTAACCAAACAACTGTCATCTAAAATATTTATAGACTGCCTTTTCCCACAACGGTGTTGTAATTTTTAGATGGTCCTAGCATAGTCTTAGAGGAGGCGATCCTTCCCAGGTGTGAGAAATAGAAGAATGCTTCTTCTAAGAAGGTGCTGGCCATCCTTGGCTTTGTAGGGACTTAAAACTAAATCAGTTGTTCCCCAGATAATCAGGAGCACCTTTTTGATATCAAAATAGGTTAAATCCACCAGTGAATGTTAATTGATACACAGATCTATTCCAAGTGCTCAGAAGATCTAGGGAAAATGGATTTTGGGGGTGCAATAGTTTCAAGGGTAGCCCTGTTGGTCTGGAGAAGAAGAGCTAGGTTTGGGTCCAGGAGAACCATACCGTGGTTGGGCCCGCCACCCTGTGTCAAAATTCCCAAGGTGTCTGCAGGCTCAAAAAGGTTCAGGACCCCTGATATAACGTAACAGCCGGCTGGAATTGTTTCAGAGGGTGGTTTGCAGTAGAAGAGCTGGGTTCGAGTCCAGTAGCACCTTAGAGACCAACAAGAGTTTCAGGCTATAAGCTTTTCACCAGTCAAAGCTCCCTTTGTTAGATATAGGTTTGCCAGGTCCCTCCTAGCAACCAGCAGTGGATGGGGGGGGGTCTTACTGGGAGCAGCAGGGAGGCCCATCTGATGTACAGTGAAGTGTCCATGTCACTGCCCACATGACTTGGAAGTGATGTCATCACATCAGGGCGACGCTCTGGTATTTGGACAAAAGCTCTATGGTAAATTTGGCTTCTACCACAGAGTTTTTGCCCAAATACCAGAGCGTCGTGCCGACGTCTCGGATGGGATGACACCACTTCCGGGTCACACGGGCAGTGACACAGACACATCACTGCACGTCAGATGAATTTCCCTCTTTTTCGGGGTAAGTGCCCCCCGCTGATCGGTGGTAGGGCGGTGGGTCCTGGCAGCGGGGGACCCCTGTGTCCAGCGGGGGGGGGGGGGGTCTGGCAACCCTAGTCAGATACGAGTACAAATGGAGATCCCTGAGTTCGCATATCCCACCCAGAAGGTGTGTTGCCAAAAAAAGGGAGTCAGGATGCCAAAAGGTACAATGTTATCAGCTTGGTTAGAGTAGGGGAGAAATGCTTAGGGGCAAAATATTAGATTTTGTTGTGATGGTATATCTATCTGTTGATGGATGGACAGATGGATTCTGCCCCAGATATTTTGGACAGGGCGTTAGGGGCCATGCCTGAATGGTTGCAGCAGAGCTGGCTGAGGTTGAAGCCAACAAAGACAGAGGTCCTGTGCCTGAGTCGCGGGGGGTTAGGATCAGGAATCAGGCTCCAAGTCTTCAGTGGGGCACCATTGGATCCAGCGCCGAGGGTAAGGAGTCTCGGGGTGATGTTGGATTCCTTGCTTAGCATGGAGGCCCCGGTCACTTTGGTTGCCAGATCTGCCTCTTATCATCTTTGACTAATCAAGCAACTGATTCCCTGTCTCACTGTGCGGGACTTAGCTAGATTGAGCCATGCAGGGCTATTTTGGGGCAGGAACGCACAGGAACGGCGTTCCGGCTGGCTCCTGAGTTGGCCACACCCAGCAGGAACTCGTTAGCATAACAGGCCACGCCCAACAGCAGCGACTCATTAGAACTGGCTACATTAGGGGTATGTGGCCTAACATGCAAATTAATTCCTGCTTCAAGAAAAGCCCTGGGTTTTGTCAACAAACAAGGTAAACAGAATAAGAAGCAAAAGGCGGGTGTGGCTGGATGACCACTTTTCTGGCAACATGGGGGTGTGGCCTAATATGCTAATAAGCTGTGCTGTCAGGGGTATGGCCTAATATGCTAATGAGTTTCTGCTGTTGGGTGTGGCCTATTATGCTAACGTGTTCCTGCTGGGCTTTTTCTACAAAAAAAAGCCCTGGATCCATGCAATGGTCTCTTCCAGACTGGACTACTGTAACTCGCTCTACGCGGGGCGAACCTTGACCAACACCACGCAGGGGTCCCTGACCCGAGGGACGTCCACTTAGCCTGGACCAGGGCAATGGCTTTCTGAGCACTTGCTCTGGCCTGGTGCAACAAGCTCCCATCTGAGATGAGGGCCCTGTGAGATTTATTACTGTTCCGCAGGGCCTGTAAAACAGAGCTATTCTGCCAGGTGTTTGGTTGAGGCAGCGGTGGTTCAGTCGCTCTGGCCTCCCCTGTCTATGACCCCTTTCCCAGTGCCCTTCTGTCCTGCATACTACTTGGGCACTGGAGTTTCTTGGGGTAACTATCTGTCAGACTTAGGGCTGCCAAGTCAGCCCGGGGGGCGGGGGATCCCCCGCTAAAGGGGTTCCCGATCCGCCGGCCAGCATTTGGCTGGCGGGGGGAACCCCACTCCCGACGTCGTCCAGCGAGGACGACGTAATGACGTCACCGGAAGTGACGTCAGCACGTTGGGGGCGTTGCCAGGGCGACGCTCTGGCAATCGCCCCAAAACTCTATGATACCAGGAATGCAATGGCTATGGAGAGAGTTCAAGCAGAGGCCGTAAAGGCCCAGGACCAATCACCCCATAGTATTCTGCCCACCAAAAGCAATGGCTAGGAAACCCCCCTTCTTATACCATCCCCCCACCCCCATGCAATGCTCCCTCTAAGCTGTGGAGTCTTATGAGCAAAAATTCTACTTTGTGAGCGACTGGCGCGAAAGTTGTGAGCGAGCGGTTTGGCTACTGCAAAACTTAGTTTGCTCTGGAGCCCTCCTTCCCGAGCGGAGACAAAAATGTGTGAGCTGGAGGCTAAAAAACCGTGAGCTGGCTCACACGAACTCAGCTTAGAGGGAACATCGCCCCCACGTAAGATGAAGCCGAGCAGTGAAAGCGGAGTTCCAAGGACATCTGGGTTCACAGAGGTGATAAGGGTGCACACTGCTTCAAAGCAACCTGGCAAAGCGAAAGCATTTCAGTTTCACACTCCCCCCCCCCCCCCAAACGAGCCATAAAATGACTTTATGGGGTTTTTTTGTTTATTGTTCTATGGGTTTTTATTTATTGTTTTATGGTTGGGGGGGGAGGGTTAGGATGAGGTATAAATAAAATAAATAATGCCACTTGCTGTGTACAGTATCCTTCTGGCTAGTGTCTAGTTTGAATTCTGTTTCCGTGATCCATGTATCAAAATACACGTCAGTATTCAAATCATAAATGCAAAGTAGCAGGGAAATAATCTGCAGGGAACAGCCAAACTCAGCAAACACCTCTCGTAAGTGAATGCTTCCTTGAAGCAGCTGAACCGATAGAATCTGAAGCGTATCGATACAGAATTATTCAGGCAAGGGGGTGGGAATTTGCTTTTTCTTCACTAAACCCTCCGAAAACGAGGCGCTGGTTTTCTTCTGGCCTCTCGGTCTGAAAGGAAATTCTTGCCCTGAGAGGTCCTTTTAAAAATATTTAAGTTCTGAGGTGGATAGCCCAGGCAGGCCCGATCTCGTCATATCTCGGAAGCTAAGCAGGGACGACCCTGGCAAGTATTTGGACGGGAGACCTCCAAAGAATACCAGGGCCGGGAGGCGGAGGCAGGCTATCAAGCCACTTCTCCGGGCACATGCGCACGTATACACACACACAAATGCAAAAAATACAAAAGAAATAAAGCACCTGTCATTTAGCAAGTGCCATTATATAAAGCATTCTTGTGGTTTGGTTTGCTGTGCTTTACTGAACTCGGTGATTAAGGAAATGCTTTGAATTGTTAGCTAATGGCATTTATTCGGTCTTATGAACAGCCTTCTGCTGGATTTGAATCTCTCTGGGGTCCTGGTGTTTGCAATTAAATGTAGGTGCAATGTAGGTAATGAATTGCAATTAAATGTAAGTACAGAATAGCCCCCCCCCCCCCCGTATTCTCGCAAGCTGTAGCACCATGTGGGTGTTTCTTAGGTCCGTTCAAATATCCGAAAGTCAAAGGGAAATGCGGATGTTGTTTCAGCCGTTCCATCCCGCTCGCCTGAAAGGCCACAGCTAGGGTCGACCGTCTCTAGATGGGGCCTGCAGATCTCACAGGGTTACAGCTGGTCACCAGAGTGTAGAGACTTGGAGAAAATGACTGGTTTGGAGGGTGGACGCTTTGCCATTATATGCTGCTGAGGTTCCTTCTCCCCCCAAACCCCGCCTTCTCCAGGCCCTACCCTCAAATCTCCAGGAGTTTCCCAACATGGAGCTGGCATCCCCATCCTCCTGTGTTCCCACTTTTAGTGCAGGTGCCTGCTAGAGATGCCAGCCTCCAGGTGAGACCTGGGGATCCCCTGGAATTGCAGCTCATCTGTAGACGACAGAGGTCAGGTTCCCTGGAGAAAATGCATGCTTTGGAGGGGAGATTCTGTATCACCGTACCCCACAGAGGTCCCTGTCCTCCCCAGGCTCCGTCGCCAAATCTCCAGGAGTTTCCCAGCCTGGATCTGGCAACGCTGTCCCCCTACCAGCGGCCAGGGGGGACCTAGGATTGCCATCCTCCAGGTGGGGCCTGGGGATCCCCTGCTTTTACAACTGATCTCCAGCTGAGAGAGATCAGCTCCCCTGGAGAAAATGGCTGCTTTGAAGGGTGAACTCTATGGCATTGGAGCATGATGAGGCCCCTCCCCTCACCCCGCCTTCTCCTGGCTCCACCCCCGAAGTCCCCAGGTATTTTCCAACCCAGACTTGGCAACCATAGATGCCTCTTTGCAAGTACGGATGGTGCTCTGTTGACGATGACGAAAGCAGCTGGTCACATTATTCTCTTTCAT
>JARCFY010000022.1:21607840-21790340 GCA_029233225.1 Lepidodactylus listeri
TAGCGTGATGGAGCGCTGTGGGTTTTTTTTTGCTTTTTTAAACCTGCATTCTTATTCACAGAAAGGAGAAATCTGGCTTGGGGCTAGGGTTGCCAGCCTCCAGGCAGCGCCTGGAGATCAACTTTTACTTCGAGATCAGTTCCTCCAGTGGAAATGGCTGCTTTGGAGAAGGGCTTCGGTGGCAGAGATCGCAAGGGGGGGCACCCTTTCAGCATTCAGCTGCAAGCAGAGAGTCGCCGCCGATCCATCTCGGGCCTTTCCTCTGAGAAGGTAGGGGTGCCAACCTCCAGGTGAGGCCTGGAGGCATTCTGGAATTACAGCTGCTCCACCAGACTATGGTGATCAGTTCCCCTGGAGAAAACGGCTTCCTTAGAAGGTGGAGTCTAAGGCATTATGCCCTGTTGACATCCGTCCCCTCCCCAATGCCACCCTCTCCCCAGCCTCTACCCACTGTAACTCCAGGAATGTCCCATCTAGGTTTGCCCGGTCCTCCCTAGCCACTGACAGGGGGTGGAGGGCCCTGTCTTAGTTTAGTTTATTATTACGGTCTTAAAACCAACATACAGAGTAAGCATAATGGGGGTGGGGGCTAGGATTTAGGGATGCCAGCCTCCAGGTGGGACCTGGGGACCCCCCCAGAATTACAGCTCATCTCCAGACCACAGAGATCAGTTCCCCTGGAGGAAATGGAGGCTTTGGAGGGGGGGAACTCTCTAGCACTGTACCCCAATGAGGTGGTCCCTGGCCTCCCCAAGCTCCACCCGCCATCCCCTGCTGGTGTCCCCTGGTAACCCTGTTCCTCCAAATGGCAGCATGTACGGCTCTCTTTTCTTTAGGTTTACCAGCTCCAGCCTGGGGAATTCCTGGATATTTAGGAGTGGAGACTGTGAAAGTTAGGGTTGAGAGGTTCCTGCCTTTCGGCGGCGGGGGGCTCCAGTCTTCTCTCTAAGATCTTCTCCAGCCTTCTTTCTGGGGTCACCCGGAAGTGACGTCACCGTGCTAGGCACCTCACCGGGAGGACACTCTAGCATACAACCAAAAACTCTATGGTCACCATAGAGTTTTTGGCTGAACGCTAGAATATTCCCCCCCAGTGATGTGCCCAGTGCAATGGCATCACCTCTGGGCAACGTCGCTGTGCCAGGTACATCAGGCGCTGTGAAGCTCTTCAGGGGTGGGGAATCCCCTGCTGACAGATCGGAGGGCCAAAATTGGGGGAAACCCTGCCCCCATCGGGGGGATGGCAACCCTAGTGGAAGGGGGGATTTGGATGAGGAATTTCACCAAGAATCAGGGGTTACTGTAATGTAGTATGCTCTGTGTAGCAACCAGCCTGCCATGTGCTCCCAGGTAATGGCGCCCGCCGCATGGCCAGAGCACATGGTCAGGCAGAGAGGGGAGCTTGAATCTGGAGGAACAATAGACGTCCGGGTTGAAAGCCTCCACCAATGTGGGACCTAGGTTCTCCCTGGGGAGCCAATGCGGCCAAAGGCTCCTCCAGGGAACCTATGACAAACATGCGCCTATGTTAAGCACTTATCAGGTATTTTGGGTGTGGCCGGAGGTGTGGCTCTGGCCAGCATATAATGAGGGCCCTGGAGCCCTGGAAGCATGCTTGTTCTGACCATCTACTGGGCATGCTGAATCACTCAATAAAGGCTTCATGATTTCACCGTTCCTGGTCTCCTGAGTCCAGTACCCTTCAGTTACGCCATTCAAGCTTGCCCTCTGAACAGGCCATTTTCTCCAGGGAAACTGAACTCTGACGTCTGGAGGTCAGCTGCAATGCCGGGAGAACTCTAGGCTCCTCCTGGAGGCTGTCAACCCTCCTCCCTTTTATATTCACAACAACCCTATGAGGTAGGTTGGGCTGAGTGAACGGTGGCCCAAGGAGCCTGAGGTCTACGTTGGGGTATCAGAGGCAGGCCTCTCGAGTTCTGCGCCACAACGCCACGCTGGTTCTGTGCCAGAAGCCCTTCGAAAGAGGACACCAGTTGGAGGAGATACGACCAAGCTAGGGAGTTCAGGGGTCTCACCCGGCGAAAGGGGGCTTCCTGTGTCCACAAGAGCACGTGGATGTTTTCTGTACTTGGGAACGGGAACTTGGGTCTCCCCAGTCAAACCTGGAACTTTCGTGGGTGGGGGCCGTTTGGGGAGGCCGTTTGGGGAGGGTCTTCAGTGGGGTCTAATGCCACCTTCCAAAGCAGCCATTTGCTCCAGGGGAACTGATCTCTCTGTCCCCTGGAGATCACAGAATAGAATCACAGAGTTGGAAGGGGCCACACAGGCCATCTAATCCAACCCCCTGCTCAGTGCAGGATCAGCCTAGGGCAGGGGTGTCAAACTCATTTGTTATGAGGGCCGGAACTGACATAAATGAGACCTTGTTGGTTCCGGGCCACGTGTGTCATAAACTGTAATGCCAGGGAGTGGAGATATAAACTTTAGAAAAGGCACAAACACAAAGGTTTTTTTTTTAACTTAAAATAAAAACAGGCTTAAAACATTAGCACTCTTGCAGTATTTTGCTTATTTGACAGTCTCTGATCATTGACACCTCTTGCTCTGAATTACTGCATCAGAATGTTCGAGCTGCTGCAATCTTGAGTGTGCTGTTCAGGCGTGTCTCTGTAAGCTGCAAACCGACTTTTGATGCATTGACATTCACCCTACAGAACTCTCACGCTCAGAATTCGGAGTCTAGGACCCAGGGGAAAACCATGAAATGGCTGAGCGACTGAGAGAGTCTGGTGAAGCAAGCTATGATGCAGCAGCAGCAACAGAACTGGAGGCAGGAGATGGCCAGTTCCAGTGCGGGCCTGATAGAAGCCCTCCGGGGGCCTGATTTGGCCCCCAGGCTGCATGTTTGACACCGATACCCCTGGCCTAGAGCATCCCTGACAAGTGTTTGTCCAAGCCACTGCTCGAAGACTGCCAGTGAGGGGGGAGCTTACCGAGGTAGCTGACTCCACTGTTGAACAGCTCTTACTTTCAAAAAGTGTTTCCTAAGTCCCAGCCGGTCCTTTCCCGCCCTTAATTTAAACCCATTCTTGCGAGTCCTCTCCTCTGCTGCCAACAGGAACAGCTCCCTGCCCTCCTCTAAGCGACAGCCCTTCAGATACTTCAAGAGAGCCATCATCTCCCCCCTCAACCTCCTCTTCTCCAGACTAAACATTCCCAAGTCCCTCCGCCTTGTAATAGGGGGAGATCTCCAGCCACCGCCTGGAGGCTGGCAACCCACATAGTTACTCTGTCATGCAAGACTGATGGGCAGTTCTTAGATACTGAAAATCTTTCGACTTAGGGTTCAAAACCAAGACACAGGAGAAGTTTCACGCCTCCAAATAAATGCCCCTCCGATAGGGTTGGTCACCAATTGGCGGCACCTGGAGATCTCTCAGAATTACGACTCATCTCCCAGGATCTGTTGCCCTGGAGAAAATGGCAGCTTTGGAGGGTGGACTCTATGGCATTGTACTAGGGTTGCCACCCTCCAGGTGGCACTTGGAGATCTCCCACTATTAAAATTCATCTCCAGACGGCCAAGATGAGTTCCCCTGGAGAAAACAGCTGCTTTGGAGGGTGGAGGCGTATGGCGTTCTACCCTGCTGAGGTCCCTCCCCACCTTCTCCAGGCTCCACCCCCTAAATCTCCAGGTATTTCCCAACCCAGAGTTGGCAACCCTGCCTTATCTTCCACAGAGGGCTCTCTGCTCCTCAAATTCCAGATTCCACATCCTGATCCTCCAGGAATTTCACAACCAAGAGTTGGTAAACCTCCCCTGCAAAGAGTGACTATTTCAGGAACGGTGCAAATTAATAGGTGTTTGCTCTGTCTAAATTTTCGGGTGGGATAAACAGTCATTATTGCAAATCATCATCTGCAACAGCTTTTTAGAAGTACAGGTTAAGGTTAGCCTCAAAGAAGGCTCCGTGTGCCGTGGAAGGAAGCTGGGAGGAAAAAAAATATTCATAAGCGTGTAAATCAAATAGATGCAAAAATACAAATCAAAACGATTGCAACCATTAATATCACGGTGATTACGAAGACGAAAGGGGCCATTATCAGTCCTGGAAACTCATTGAAAAAGAATATCCCCCTCACGCTCATTTCAAATGATCTCCACAATTCAAAAGAAAAATGGAATTAACATATTTATTTCCCCAGCAATGCGAGCCACTTTAAAGAAAGCTTAAAAAAGAAAAGAAAAAAAAAGCTTGGGGAAAAAGCGATCTGACCTTGCCTGCATTTTAAAAAGCATACATCTATCTTCGACGGCAAGTGTCACTTTTATTAATGTCATACGCTAGCTGTGTGACGGAAAGCGTCATACATAGATACAGAAATTTATTTATTTCGTGTATACCCCAGTTTTCTCCCCAATAGGCCTACATTGTTCTTCTCTCCTCCATTTGATCCTCACAACAACCTTGTGAGGAAGGTTCAGCTGAGAGTGTGTGTGACTGTCCCAAGGTCACCCAGCGAGCTTCTATGACAGAGGGAGGGTTTCAAACTTGGGTCTTCCAGACTGTAGCCTGACCCTTTCACCATTACACCCCACAGGCTCACAATACATGACTGAGACCAATAATTATACCGCATTTTTCGCTCCATAAGACACACCTGATCATAAGAGGAGGAAAACAGGAAAAATGAAACAGAAAGAAAGAAAGAGAGAGAGAGAGATAAAGGAAGGAAGGAGGAGGAGAGAGAGAGAGAAAGAGAAAGGAAGAAAGAAAGGTGGGGACAGAGAGAGAGAGAGACAGACAGACAGACAGAAAAAAGGGAAGGAAGGAAGGAAGGAAGAAAGATAGAGAAAGGAAAGAAGAGAGACGTCGGCATGCCATGCAAAGCAGCCACGAAGCTTAATCTGTGGGCGGGGCTTTCTGCTGCTGGCTGTCTTAAAGGGGAAAAGCACTTAAAGGGAAAGCGTACTTAGCCTGGTGGGGTTTTTCCTGCCGTTTCCCTTTTAAGTCTTAACAGCTCAGGCCCAGCAGGGAGGGGCGGGGAAGGCTGGGATGCCAGCCTGAATGGCGTTCCCCTGCGTTCCTGCTGAAGAAAGAGCCCTGTTACAGGTAAGAAAAGCTCCATATTCGCTCCATAAGACGCACACACTCCCCCCCCCCACTTTTTTGGGGAGGAAAAGTGCGTCTTATGGAGCGAAAAATACGGTAATTGTCCAATGGCACTGTGTGTAGAATAGCTAGGAGAGCCTAAGACTGTCTGGCAGCCAGAAGTCCTAGCTCTTTTAGTGTCATGCACCACTAGGTGGCAAGCTAGACTTAGTTTTTTTTTGAAGGCAAGAGACATTTCAGAGGGGGTTTTGCCATTGCCTGCCTCTGCATCACGACCCTGGTATTCCTTGTAGGTTGCCCTTCCAAATACTATCACTCAGGTAGGAAAAAATATACAGATGTGTGCTAGATGCCCACAAAGCAATACAATAACAAACCCTATACAGGAGTCTTACATTCAATGTTACACTCAAGTAGACACTTTCATTGATTTACTCTTCTGTTAATCTACTTGGGCACGGTCTCCGCACTTATTTCCAAGCAGGCTGCCGCCGCCGCCAAAGTCAAATGGACCCAAATGATGCCTCCATGTGGACCATAGACTACAAATGTTCAATAAGACTCTCTTTAGGACTTTACAGACGCCCATTTGTATTTCTTTACACAGTGCAACAGTCTCAATGTGGTGTTTTTGTACCAAAACCACCTGGCCGTTGGCATCCCGATGTGACAGGGGCGGGAAATAGGATTGCCAACGTCCAGGCGGGGCCTGGAGACCTCTCAGAATTCCAACTGATCTCCCAGAATCCCAGTTCAATAGAGAACAGAGATGACTTCATCTGGAGAAAAGGGCTTTGGAGCCTGGGCTACGTGGCGTTATACCCCACTTGGGGTCTCACCCTTTCCCAAACCCAGGCGCCACCCCCAAATCTCCAGGAGTTTCTATTCCTAAAAGCTAGCAGCCCCAGTGAGGGAGAGGCATGAAATCCTTTTCCGAATGCCGAATGGAGCCAGATTCCCTGTCATAAGGCGCTCTCTTCCAGATCTAAGGACGGCAGAGTGCCTTCCCAGATGGCTTCGGACGGCTATCTATTGAGCCGCTGGCTTGTGGAAAGGAGAGAGCCACTCGAGGGGCTCTCGTCCGTGGGAGGAAATCGGAGGCCATTTAAACAAATCAAAAGCAGCCCAGAATGCTGGGGAATGAAGAGGATCATCTGGACAGACTGGGCTGGCCGAAAAGGAGCGCGAAATGCAAAGCCGGCCTAGTTTGGTGTGGAAGAATTTCTCTCCCAGCCTGCTCCTCCAGTCTGGAATGACAGGCCATCCCCGTGAGTGGCTCCTTCCCCCTCCTATTTGCTCGGGAAGGCAAATATCCCCCCGGGAAGGGTTCCTAACACACTTTGGGGGAAAGGTCTCTGAATCCTCCTCCTTCTCTTCGAGAGCGAAGATAAATGTTGCGAGAGAAACAGAAGGCCAGGTTCTCCGTGTCAACCAAGGGACGCTCTTCTCATCCACGGTTTGCCCATTCCTTAGCCAAGCTAGAAGGATACAGCTCCAGTTAACCATCAGGGGGGGGGGTCATCCTTCCTTTCTGCAAAACAGCTATGGTGTCCAGGTCCCACCCCAGCCAGCTTAAGGAGGTGTGTGGGGGGGGGGGTAGGATTGCCAGATCCAGGTTAGGAAACTCGTGGAGATTTGGGGGTGGAGTCTGGGGAGGACAGGGACCTCAGGAGGTACAGTGCCATAGAGTCCACCCTCCAAAGCATCCATTTTCCTCCAGGGGAACTCATCTCTGTAGTCTGAAGATGAGCTGGAATTCTGGGGGAATCCCAGGTCCCACCTAGAGGCTGGCAGCCCTAAAAACAGCTTACGCAAAGGATAGAGCCCACTGTTTTGACACACTAGAGAGTGACCAAGAAACAGAACTTGAGATCAGACCACAGGGTAACTCTCTATGGGTTGGGAAATGGCTGGAGATCTAAGGACCCAGCCTGTGCAGGGTGGAATCTGGGGAGGAAAGGGACTTCAACAGGTCTGTAAGAACATAAGAGAAGCCTTCTTGGGTCAGGCCAGTGGCCCATCCAGTCTAACGCTCTGTGTCACACCGTGGCCAAAACACAGCTGCCATCAGGAGCTCCACCAGTGGGGTCAGAAGAACTCCAGAAGCCCCCCAAGCACCAAGAAGACAGAGCATCACTCATCATTGCCCCAGACATAAGAATGTAAGAGAAGCCATGTTGGATCAGGCCAATGGCCCATCCAGTCCAACACTCTGTGTCACACTGTGGCCAAAACTCAGGGGCTGTCAGAAGGTCCACCAGCAGGGCCAGCACTCCAGAAACCCTCCCACTGTTGCCCCCCAAGTATCACTACCCCAGACAGAGTGTTCCATCTATACCTTGTGGCTAATAGCCACTGATGGACCTCCACTCCATATGTTTCTCCAGTCCCCTCTTGAAGCTCTCTATGCTTGGGGCCGCCAGCACTTCCTACGGCAGTGAATTTCATGTGTTAATGACTCTTTGGGTGAAGAAGGACAGCCTTTTATCTGTTCTAAACCTACTGCTCATTCATTTCATTGAGAGCCCCGGGTTCTTGTATGTGATTCCATAGAGTCCACCAGCCATCACAGCCATTTTCTCCTGGGGAACTGATCTCCGTCGTCCAGAGATCTGTCGAAATCCCAGGATACCTGCCAGTCTCACCTGAAGGTTAACACCCCTGGAACTCACACCGATCAGGGCAGACTTGGTTTTGAGGACGTGAAGTTCAGGATTAGCTCCTATCCCAATGATACTTGCACTACTATAATCCCATGGTTAAACTTCTGAACTGGAACAGTGGAATTCATTTTATTTATAAAGAAGTCCCTCCAAGAAGTTCAGGGAAGCATATGGGATTCTCCCCTCTGCCGTTTTTTTAAATCCTCACGACAACCTTGTGAGGATGATTAAGCCTGCAGAGAGGAAGACAGGCCCCAGCTGACGCCAGAGGTTTCATGGCAAAAACGGACTGGAACTCAGGACTTCCCAGCCCTAAACCAGCACTCTAATGACTACGCCACACAAAAGGAGGAGGAGGAGCTTGGATTTATACTCGGAGTCTCAGAGCGGCTTAGAATTTCCTTTCCCTCCCCCTCCCCACAATAGACACCCTGTGAGGTAGGTAAGGCTGAGAGAGCTCTTTCGAAGACTGCTCCTGAGAGAACTAGCACTTTATCACCACACGGTGCTTTTAATATTGAATTTTGATATTGCATTTATACTGATTTGGAATTCATGCTGTATTTATACTGATGGTTCTGTGATTGTTGCATTTTTATTAACTGTAAGCCGCCCTGAGCTGGCCTTGGCCGGGAAGGAGGGATACGTGTTTAAATAAATAAATAATAAATACATAAATAAAATAACAGCTCTGAAAGAACTTGTAACCAATGCTCCCTCTAAGCTGTGGAGTCTTGTGAGCAAAAATGCTGCTTTGTGAGCTACTGAAATGAAAGTGGCGGGCGAGCGATTTGGCTGTGGCGTAAATTAGTTTGCTCTGGAGCCTTCCTTCCTGAGTGAAGACAAAAATGTGCGAGCTGGAGGCTGAAAAACTCTGAGCTAGCTCACACTAACTCAGCTTAGAGGGAACACTGCTTGTGACTGACCCCTGGTCACACCAGCAGCTGCATGTGGAGGAGTGGGGAATCAAACCTGGTTCTCCCAGAGTCCGCGCTCCTAACCACTACACCAAACTGCCTCTCACACTAAAAAATACACTCTACAATTGTATCATCTCGGTCTCCGGTTGCCTGTTTGAATACAATACTAGTTATCCCCAAGCTCTGCACTTGTTTTCAAAAAAAGGGGGAATGGAATGCAACACCCCCCCCCCCCCCCGACTGGAACAAGCCGAGGTCTGATGAGAAATCATGAGAACAGGGAAACAATCTGGACTTACTTCCTTGCAATCTTCTCCTCGAAGATCCAGGAACCTCTCGTGGACAGGAACACATTGTTTCCTTTTCATCCCACCTCCCCTTTTCTCTCCCTAAACCCTCAAATACCATCTCCATATCCCATCACTTCGAGTTCCCGCTTTTCTACACTCCCAGGGAATCTCTGGCGTGCACACAGCCTTGCTTGTGGTGGCTCCACCGCTGGGGTTGTTGTCACCCCCCCGGTAGGGTCCAAACAGTGTTTCTGTTAGAAATAACAATGTGACGTCCACAGCTGAGGTCTCCAGAAAGCCATGTTTCATGACCTACTGAAAGTGAATCGTTGTTACCTACGTGTCAGGGAAAGGGGCAATAAAAGACAAGCAAAATCGACGTGCGAGCTGGTCTCCTACAAGAGTGGGAGCATGGTACATTTCGTCTCCTCCCTCCATCTTAAACCGTTGCAAAATAATAGCCTTCTATATACACCTCTGATCCCTCCACCAGGACAATAATCCTCTTCTCTCTGTTTGCTGTTAAAGAAGCTCACACACACAAAAGCCGACCGAGTCTCAGCCTGCAAAGCTCTGGTGCTCTGTGTCAACCCGACAAGAAGTTCTTGTGCGCCTAGGAATCGCCGGCACTCCCACGAAACACTCCAGAAACACACCAGCCTTCCTTGCTGCCTACCTGAGTTTCCTTGCTCCATAGCGAGGGGGATCCGAACAAGGTTTTTAATATGTCACCGGTTCGCCCCACACCATGGTGAAGGCACACCAGTTTCTGTAGGGTTATCCGCCCGCACGAAGCTGCCTTCTGCTAAACCAGAAGGCAAGACGAAAGTCACAGTTCGAAGAGCATCGAAAAGACGACCGAAGAAAATTGCACTAATCAACAAAATTTAAGGTGTATTACAAATATCTATAAAGTGCATAGCCAATGTACAAAAATACATAAATGTGGTCCGGAATGGTTCTTCGTTTCGAGGAAAACTTCTTCTGAACTTCTTTTCTTCCGGGAGAACGAATGTCTCCTTGAAATAGGTTGCAGAGAGAAATATGCTATTCTAGTTGGAGATTACGAACAAGAAATTGGAGACATTCCGTATGAAGGAACTGGCCCGTGTTCCGAAGAAGTTTTCCTCGAAACGAAGAACCATTCCGGAGATGTTCGTTAACCACAGTTCTGTTGGACCGCATTTATGTATTTTTGTACATGGGTTATGCACTTTACAGGTATTGGCAATACACCTTACATTTTGTTGATTTGAGTTATTGTGCCGTTTTCTTTGGTCTTCTACTGAATCAGACCACTGGTATATCAAGGTCTGCATTGCCTACGCAGACTGGCAGCCGCTCTCCAGGGTCCCACGCAGAGGCAGGCCCGTAGGTTACATGAGGCCCCTGGGGCCCGGCCCCCTAGCCTTTCTTCTGGGCCTCTCTCTCCCAGGCTGGCCCCAAAGTACCTCAACTTGCTACCTGTGCTGTGCTGCCTCTGACCTGGCTGCCAGACAACGGAGTGCCTTGGCGGCTTCCCCACTGGCCTCGCTCCACTCCCAGCTGGCAACATCCAGAACAGCGGCGACGGAGGCGGCAGCAGTTCCGGGAGTAGGAGGGACCTGGTTTGCTCAGTGATGTGATGGGCTAGCCCAAGTGACTGGGCTGGGGAGAGTGTCCTGCTGCCTTTCCCCCCTCCTGGATCCTGCGGCCCGCTGCCTGCTTCTCCCTGCCTGGCTTCACAACTTGAGCACATATGCAGTGCTCCGGGGGAGAAAGGAAGCTGTGGTTGCTGGACATTACCTCCCCCCTCACTTGCCCTGGAGTCCGGCGGGGGGTGCAGGGCTGCCTTAGAAGGAGGCTGGCTGCTAAGGAGTTTCACGGATTAACTTTGATTAAATAAACTGGGAGGGGCAGGCCCCCTCCCAAAAATATCCCAAGCTACAGGGATGGGCAAAGGTCTTTCACATCACCTGCTACCGGGTTCTTTTTAACTGGAAATGCTGCCGGGGATTGAACCTGGGACCTTCTGCATGCCAAGCAGAGGCTCTTCCACTGAGCCACAGCCCCTCTTTGCAGCTCTCCAGGGTCTCAGGCGGAGGTCTTTCCCATCACCTCTGCCTGGTCCTTTTTAGCCAGAGATGCCGTGGATTGAACCTGGGACCGTCTGCATGCCAAGCAGAGGCTCTCCCACTGAGCCACAGCCCCTCTTTACAGCTCTCCAGGGTCTTGGGTGGAGGTCTTTCCCATCACCTATTGCCTGATCCTTTTTAACTGGAGATGCCAGGGATTGAACCTGGGACCTTCTGCATGCCAAGCAGAGGCTCTGCCACTGAGCCACAGCCCCTCTTTACAGCTCTCCAGGGTCTTGGGTGGAGGTCTTTCCCATCACCTCCTGCCTGGTCCTTTTCAACTGGAGATGCGGGGATTGAACCATGGACCTTCTGCATGCCAAGCAGATACTCTACCACTCAGCCACAGCCCCTCTTTACAGCTCTCCAGGGTCTCAGGCGGAGGTCTTTCCCATCACCTATTGCCTGGTCCTTTTTAACTGGAGTTGGCAGGGATTGAACCTGGGACCTTCTGCATGCCAAGCAGAGGCTCTACCACTGAGCCATGGCCCTACACAAAACTGCCTTATACTGAATCAGACTGCTAGTCCATCAAAGTCAGTATTGTCTACTCTGACCAGCAGCAGTTCTCCACCTTCGTTTCAGGAAGGGCTGTGACTGAGTGGCCAATAATGTCACCGGCTCCTTGACTCTTGGGCCAACATCACTTCCGTCCAACCAGACACACGCCTTGCAGTTACATTATGCTATTAAAAAAGACACCAAACTCACAACTCCACAAATACATCCAAAACAATGTGTCCTTTCCCATCTTTAGCACAACCAAGTCTAATTTCACCAGGAACCTCAGTTGCTGAAGAATGCCCGGGACAAACAGACATTCCGTTCTGGTTCTTCCAAAAATATTTTGCTCTGTTCTACTTTGGAAGGGAAGGATAGCCCAATCGCGTCAGGTCTTAGAAGCTAAGCAGGATCGGTACCTGGAAGGGAGCTCTCCCCCCAAGGAAGACTCCACAGAGGAAGGCGATGGTCAACCACCTCTGCTTCTCCCTTGCCTTGAAAGCCCCTTTGCTGGGGTCACCACGAATCAGCTACAACCTGAAGTCACTTTATACAAACACACACACATTCCACTTGTCCTTAATTATGGCCAGAGAACTTCTCGCATTCATTCTGGAACTGGACGAACCACACTTTGTCATGGTTTCCAGCTCTGACTTTGCATCTTTTAGCCGTTTACTATACCAAAGCCCTACCATTTTTGTGAGAGTCAAACCATAAGAAAGGGCGAGTGCCGAAGAATAGATGCTTTTGAATTACAGTGCTGGAGAAGACTCTTGAGAGTCCCGTGGACTGCAAGGAGATCGAATCAGTCAGTCCTAAAAGAAACCAACCTTGACTGTTCCCTGGAAGGCCAGATCCTGAAGTTGAAGCTCAAATACTTTGGCCACCAAATGAGAAGGGAGCACTCGCCGGAGAAGACCCCTGATGCTGGGGAAGACAGAAGGTCAAAGAAGAAGGGGACGGCAAAGGATAAGATGGCTAGACAGTGTCATCGATGCAACAAACATGAAATTGAGTGGACTCCGGAACACGATGGAGGGCAGGAGGGCCTGGCGTGATATGGTTCAAAGTGGGGGTCGTGAAGAGTCAGACTCGACTGTGTGACTGAACAACAACACACCAATGCCCGTTGATATAACACCACACACAACAAAACAAACCACCGCAAAAACACCACAGAAAAGCAGTCCTGATGATGCAGACGCAACTGCACATAAATGTCTTTTTGCAACAGTGTTTTACCGGAATGCACATCCACTCTCGCGTATCAATAAAACAGCCCTCCAATCTTGCTACAACTGCGCACACAATCACATCAAGACGGCACACGGATACAGCATGGCAAAAGAGAGAGAGAGAAAAAGAGAGAGAGAGAGAGAAGCACATGTACATTTCAAACTGTACATTAACTAAAAGCGGCCGCCTGTGGCGGCACATCATGCGCACCCACCGGTAGAAAATTTGGAAAGGAGGAACAGATCAATTTAGGATTCCGAATGCATCCATTCCACTTTGGAAAGAAGGCCGAGTAATTTGGGACCCCATAAAAGAAATCCAAGGAAGAATGCAGATGAGAATTTTGGAAGCATTCCACGCAAACCCCACACACCAACACCCATCTTCTCAATAAAATAATGTAAGAACTGAAAGCGGCTGTGGACGCGCCCAGCGTCATGATGGATTGGGCTCTCTTCCCCCAGTAATTACTATTGGACCAGTTTCACGCTGCACAGCCGGCTAGGCATTAAAAAGCATTCATAATGCACCAACCAAGATAATATCAAAGGAGCCACGGCCCATGGCTCTTTGAGCATCACAGCTGCGCACGGAGAGTCTGACTAAGCAGCCGGGGGGGGGGGGGGAGGCGTGCAAATCAAAAACCGAAATTGCCAAAAAAAAACAACCAACCATGGCGAGTGTTAGGAGGAAGGCAGCCAGGAATAAGAGATGGCAAAATTAAATTAACGGCTCTGCCTTCATTCCAACAAACATCCATTTCCGAAACACCGTGCAGCTGAATTATTAGCATGCCAGTGTCTCCGAGCCATCTTCCGACCAAGAAACCCTCCTCCCAAACTATGAGTAGATCAGGAACCAGCTAGTTAATATCGGAAAGAGTTAGGCGTCACAAAACAGCCACAGTTCGCCAGTCGCAATTTATTTGAACATCGCCCTGATTCCCAAGCTGTGTTTATTTCATTGCTGGAGGCCAACCACTTTTTGCTGGAGAGAATATCCAGGCCACCCCCCACCCCACCTTCTAGTGTGGCTTCCTTAAGACAAAGACACTCGCATGAGAAATTACCAAACTGTATCATAAGCGAAGGCAGCCGAGAGAAAATGATGCATGGCCTTAGAAAGTGATTAATTTGGAGAGAAAGAGACCGCGGGGCTCGTGTCTGGAACGGGAAACACAGAACGCCTGGGATGGAGAAGCCGTCCCCCCGCCTTCCCGGTAAGCACAAGGAATTGTCCAGCGGTTCTGCAAAGAGAAAAACGCGCTCTGCGCATGCGATGGAGAACATTCCCCGTTATTCGCCCAGGGCAGGGGGCTGCCCAAAGGGCAAAGTTATTTATTAGAGCATTTCTTTGCCATTTTTCCTCCCCAAGGCAGCTTAGGGAAACCTCCAGAACAAAAATCAACCCTGTAGAGTGCGGAGTTCTCGGCGGCATTGACGAGGATGAAGTTGGCGTGGTGATTAGCTCAAGTTTATTTAGAGAGATCAAGCATGCCTTAAGTGGCCACGAGGCCAACATATATACACACCCAGAACACACCCCAGGTCCCACCTAGGATCCTATTGGGGGGTTTGAATTTCCCACCTGGGTCTTATTGGAGGATTAGCAGGACTCCTGGATCTTTGGCTCCTATTGTCCGAGGAGCCAAGCTCTCGGCTCTTTACGCTGGCGCCTAGTGGTGGTCAGCGGACACAACAAACCCCTTTTAACTGTGCAATGCAAATAAAGAAAACTAACCGGTCCTGGGGGAGTTAATCCAAGCTGCAGTTTAAAAGGGGAGAGAGACTGTGGCTCAGTGGCAGAGCCTCTGTTTGGCATGCAGAAGGTCCCAGGTCCAATCCCCAGCATCTCCAGTTAAAAAGGAACAGGCAGGAGGAGATGATAAAGACCTCCGCCTGAGACCCTGAAGAGCTGTAAAGAGGGGCCGTGGCTCAACGGTAGAGCATCAGCTTGGCATGCAGAAGGTCCCAGGTTCAATCCCCACCAACTCCAGTTAAAAAGGACCAGGCAAGACGTGATGATAAAGACCTCCACCTGAGACCCTGAAGAGCTGTAAAGAGGAGCTGTGGCTCAACGGTAGGGCATCGGCTTGGCATGCAGAAGGTCCCAGGTTCAGTCCCCGGCATCTCCAGTTGAAAAGGACCAGGCAGGAGGTGATGGGAAAGACCTCTGTCTGAGACCCTGGATAGTGGCTGCCAGTCTGAGTCGAAAATACTGACCGTGATGTAGAAGGCAGCTTCTTGTGTTCATAGGCCAAGGATCTTTGGGGTCTTGCCCTTTGGCTCACATCTTAGAGCTCGCATCTTTGGCCACATTAAGTAGAGGAGAAGCCACACTTAAGCATCGGTCACCTTTATCTGCTCCTAACCAAGATCTCGTTTCTTACAAGCCTTGGGCCTTTCACAGAGCCCCCAAGCGGCATCTCGCTGAGATACAACAGAGGTTTCTAAAAATCACAGTCTGGAGAAAAGCGTTGCTCCCCGCTCATGATTGGCTGGCCCCACGTTTAGTTGAGCGGAGGATGAGGTAGGGCGGCAGCTCTCTGCCATAACTGCTGAAATAAAACCTCCATGCACAGAGGAAGTGTACCTCTAAGTGCTAGAGACCAGCGGCAGATAGCTGCTGCATTTGTCCAAAAGCTCACTGTATCCTTCCGTGGATCCTACAGTATCACTATGGTTGCCAGTCTCCAGGGAGAACCTGGTGATCTCCTGGAATTCCGACTTAGAAAAATCAGTTTCCCTGGAGAAAATGGCTGCTTCGTAGGGTGGTGTCAACTAATGCTGCCATCTCCTGCCCGGGAGGTGAGATGGGTGCACCCAAGACGTCACGGGTCTGTGGAATGTTATGTTATATTTCTCATGGCATGCTTATCGCTCTCCAAGCTGCTCTGACCTTGGGAGACTGCTGGTGCCGGCCTATATTTCTCTTCTCCTATCAGGCTATAATTCTTCCTGCTTTTTTCCTGGGAACAGTAATCCAGTATTTTGAGTGCCTTTTATTTAGCTTTGTGATTGGTCGCATTTCCTTTCTAGACCCTTTTTGTGTTCTGTGTAATTGTCCTGCCTCAGGCTGTGCCAGCCATTACTGACACAAGAAGTGCAGATGACCATAGCAGACCTTTCTCAATAAAGCATTCCTGTTTAAGGGCACTTGTTGGTGACTGACTCTGCAGGACTCTCACAGGGGGACGATGGCATTACACCCCACTGTGGTTCCTCTGTTCCCCATGTGCCCCGTAGAGCTTTGTGCTCTGCCGAGCAACATCTGCTGGTAATTCCTGGCTCGAAAGACATCCATTTAGCCCTGACCAGGGCAGGGCATTTTCTCCCGTCCGCTGGGCTTTTGGTGGAAGTGGCAGGCATCTAAATACTCTGACTTCCCCTGCCTACACTGCTTGGGTGACCTCCCTTGGAGAGATCGCCAGGGCATCTGCCAAGTGGGTCCTTATCTTTGTCTGCATATGCCCAGCACCGGAGGCCCCCGACAGCCATGTTCCCTCTAAGCCGAGTCAGTGTGAGCCAGCTCAACAGATTTTTAGCCTCTGGCTCACCTATTTTTGTCTTCGCTCAGGAAGGATGGCTCCAGAGCAAAGTGATTTATGCAGCAGCCAAATGGCTCGCTCCCGACTTGAAGGCCAGTAGCTCCCAAAGCGGCATTTTTTGCTCACAGGAACGCCACAGCTTAGAGCGAGGACTGGTGCCTGTGGGTACTGGAGACCGAAATTTCTGCCAATTGTCACTGCTTTTAGGAATTTTAACTTTGTATGAATTTGAACTGGTATCTAGCAATGCTCCCTCTAAGCTGTGGGGTCTTGTGAGCAAAAATTCTTCTTTTTGAGCTATTGGCATTAAAGTTGTGAGCGAGTGATTTGGCTACTGCATAAGTTAGTTTGCTCTGGAGCCCTCCTGCCTGAGCTGAGACAAAAATGTGTGAGCCGGAGGCTAAAAAACTGTGAGTTAGCTCACACTAACTCAGCTTAGAGGGAACACTGGCTATCTGGGTTTATTGCTGGGTTTGGATTTTAACGGTTGTGACCAATGTTCCCTCTAAGCTGTGGAATCTTGTGAGCAAAAATCCTGCTGTGTGAGCTCCTGGCATTAAAGTTGCGAGCGAGCGATTTGGCCGCGGCATAAATTAGTTTCCTCTGGAGCCATCCTCCCTGAGCCGAGACAAAAAGGTGGGAGCCAGAGGCTAAAAGAACTGTGAGCTAACGCACACTAACTCAGCTTAGAGAGAACACTGGTTGTGACCCACCCTGAGTCCGCTTGCAGGAAGGGCAGGAGATAAATCCAATTAAATCAATCAGTCTTCCAGAATTTCCCAATCTAGAGTCGGCAGCCCTAGCCTTTACTCTCTTTTTGGTTCTTTGCCGAAACTTGCTGAGCCCAAACAGCTTCCAGCAGCCATTTCCGTCATGCCGATGACTCACCCGTCTCCCCTCCTTTACCAACATCTGTCTCCAGCTGGGCGCCCGGGCTGAAGTGAGATCTATCACCCGCTGAATGAAGTCTGGATAAACTGAAGGCTGATCTATTGGAAAATTAAGTCCCTTCCGGCTTTTTCTCTTGCCCTGACACTTTGAAACACACCTCCGTTCCCCCTGTCATTCAACGCTGTTGTGGCTCGTGGGTTCACTTGAAGACTTCCTTCAAGTCCAGGTGACATCTAAATATCCCTGTCACTTCTCCCCATCAAAGCAAAGAGAGAAATTGCCTCGGCGCGCCAAAGGGCTAAAACGCTGGGTAAATGCGTGGCTCATCTTCAACCACAGCGTTCCGAACACTGGAAGACAATAGAGGAGGACGTCCCTTATCGGTCCCTGAGTGGCAACCTTTCCGCAGCGAGATGAAGGAACACGGCCCATAGCTCGGAGGTGTTTTCACCAGCTTTGCCAACTCCGGCCCTTCCTGGGTAGAGAAGTTCTGACCGCACTGCTGCATGCCATGGTTTATGAGAGCCAGTTTGGTGTAGTGGCTAGGAGCATGGACTCTAAACTGGGGGAACCGGGTTTGATTCCCCACTCCTCCTCCACATGCAGCTGCTGGAGTGACCTTGGATCAGTTATAAGTTCTTTCAAAGCTGTTCTCTCAAGGACAGTTCTCAGGAGAGCTCTCTCAGCCCCACCTACCTCACAGGGTGTCTGTCGTGGGGAGGGAAAGGGAAGGAGATTGTAAGCTGCTCTAAGACTCCTTCGGGTAGTGAAGGGCAGGGCAACTCCAATCTCTACCTCCTCTTCTTTGGATTAGACTGCTGCAATACACTCTAGGTGGGGCGGCCCCTGAAGACTGTCCAAAAGTGACGGGGCAGAATACGGCTGCCAGGAGGCTGACTGGTATGGGTCATGGGGACCACATCGCTCCAGTGTCAGCCCATCTACATCGGCAGAGGGCAATCCCATCCAGAACAGGGCACCTTGGAATCCCTGGAATCAGCAACAGCACAGGATTAGACCTCAGCTTCTTAGCCTACATCCACCCCTAAGCTGTCTCTGGGTATTGTTTTACGGTTTCCACAGCCTCCCTGGGACCCCCCCCCCGGAAAGTGTGAGATAGAGCCAAGTCTCATAGCTGTGGCAGCCCATCCCATAATATCTGTTTTGGATCAAGCCTACAACGGGCTGCCTCCATTCAGCCTGTTTCTGGGCCCAAGTCTGATCCACAGTGACTAAATGGAGCCTCCATGTTCCGATGCAGTTTACCTTTAAATGTCACTTGCTGCAGGGGAACAACAGGGAAAGGCTTTGGTCTTCAGCTGCCCCCCCCCCCCCCCGTGAGAAGCTGTACGCTGGATTAGATACACTTTGCCCCTATCCAGTGGAGCGCTTCTCCTGCATGTTTACTCCGAAGTAGGTTTACCAGCTCTAGGTTAGGAAGTTCCGGGAGATTTGAGAGTAGAACCTGAGGAAGCCGGGGTCTGGGGAAGGGAGTGACCAAAGAAGGAGGAGGAGATTGGATTTATACCCCGCCCTTCACTACCCAAAGGAGTCTCAGGATGGTTTAGAATCTCCTTTCCTTTCCCTTCCCCTCCCCTCCCCACAACAGACACCCTGCGAGGTAAGTGGGGCTGAGAGAGCTCTTTCGAGGACTGCCCTTGAGAGAACAGCTCTGAGAGAACTTGTGACTGACCCAAGGTCACACCAGCAGCTGCCTGTAGAGGAGTGGGGCTTCAGACCCGGTTCTCCCGGATTAGAGTCCACCGCTCTTAACCACGACACCAAAATGGTGTCATAGAGTTCACCTCCGAAACAGCCAGCTTTCTCCAGAGGAAGTGATGTCTGTTGTCCGGACATCTGTATGCGGATGTTTGTTATCTGCAGATCTCTCCAGGTGACACCTGGAAACTGGGAACCCTACTCCCAAGTCAGCCCTAGGGAAGTCTGGCATCACAGCGTTAGTTGCATTCATAGCATCCGACACGCTCTGGGGTCTTTTGCAAAATCCCAGAATAACTAATGCCTACAAACAAGCCACCTCCCTTGTTCACACAAGAGAATCACAGAACAGAATAATAATAATAATAATAATAAAAAAACCTCCCAACCTTTCAGAGTTAATCTCCCCTTCAGGAGAGGCCTTAGATCTCTGTTCCACCTTCCTGATCAAACAGGATTTCTCTACCCAGGTGGGAGGGAACAAGCGCTTATCGAAGGCCTGATCACCGATCCCTCCAGGGGATCCGGTGTGATATTTCAAGGGTTTCCCCCCCCTCCGCAGTTCCACAATCTAGTCTGGCCGAGTCTCAAAAGGCAGCAGAGAAGGGGGGGGGGGGGAAGAACCAAACTGATACATTTAAACTTGAATGCAGTGGAGAGACGGAGCAGCAAAAAGGATTCCATTCATTCATTCAAAGAGGGAGAGAGAGAGTGTGTCCTGGCCTGAAAATCAGGTACTGAAACAATAAACTCTTTCCAGATTTATGGAGGATGGGGGGGGGGGGGGGCGCACAGTCAGTCAACACCTTTTCATAACAGCCCTGGGCCTTGGAGATCAGCCCGACCCAGCAACTCACCTGGTCTCCAAGCCCAGGTGAAGTGTATCCCAGCTCCAAAGCGAGCCACCTGCAAGCAAGAAAGCTCTTAAAGATACCGGCCATTTAGGGAGAGGTGCCAGCCTCCAGGTGACAACGGGAGATATCCTGGGCCTACAGAGAGCCAGTTCGGTGTTGTGGTTGAGTGCGCCTGACTCGGATCTGGGAGAACCGGGTTCGATTCCCCGCGCCTCCACTTGCAGCTGCTGGATGACCTTGGGCGAGCCACAGTTGTGCTAGAGCTGTTCTGGCAAGAGCAGTTCTGGAAAGAGTTCTCTCGGTCCCACCTATCTCACATGGGGTCTGTTGTGGGGTGGGGTGGGGAAGGGAAAGGAGTTTGCAAGCCACTCTGAGACTCTTTCAGGTAGTGAAGGGCGGGGTATGAATCCAATCTCTTCTTCTTCCCCCCACCCCGGAGAAAACGACCAGCTTGAAATGTGGATTCTGTGGCATTATACCCCACTGATCTTCTTCTCCCCAGACCCTGCCCTCTTCAGGCTGCATCTCCCCCCCCCCCCCCCAAAACAAATCTCCAGGTATTTCCCAGCCCAGAGGTGGCAATCCTAAATTTAGGGAACTCCAGTTCTTGAAATCCCAAATCTCCAGGTATTTCCTAACCTGGAGCTGCAAACCGTAAGTTTACAGAGCTCATTCGTGGCTATATTGAGCCTGCCAAACTTTGAGATGCGCCAGTTGAAAGGCACCCATGAAACAAATCTGAAATCTAAGCCACTGTAAGTGGCAGTCAAGCATTAGAGTTGCCAGCTTCCAGGTGGGGCCTGGAGATTTCCCAGTATGATAACTAATCTCCAGGCTAGAGAGGTTTGTGCCCCTGGAGAAAACTGCTGCTCAGGATGGCGGAATCGATGGCGTCATACACTGCTGAGGTCCCTCCCTTCCCCCAAACCCTGCCCTCCCCAGGCTCCACCCCCATATCTCCAGGAATTTCCTGGCCAGGAGCTGGCAAGCTGACATTGGCTATTCCTGCCCCTTCGAGACTGCGGAACCGGCATGTCCAACGCTACCCAGATTCTTTATCAAGAATCAAAGCAAGGGATGGTCAGATTACACTTGGACATATCCAGGACAAAGGGCATTGAATGATGAGGCTGCTAACCTCCAGGCAGGGCCTGGAGATCTCCAGGAATTATAATTGGTCGCCAGCCCTGGCCACCGAGAAAATGGCTGCTTTGAAGATTGGACTCTGGGGCGTGACACCCTAAGAACATAAGAGAAGCCAATGCTGGATCAGGCCAGTGGCCCATCCAGTCCAACACTCTAGGTCACACAGTGGCCAAAAACACCAGGTGCCCTCAGGAGGTCCAGCAGTGGGGCCAGGACACCAGAAGCCCTCCCACTGTTGCCCCCCCCCCCAAGCACCAAGAATACAGAACATCACTTGCCCCAGACCGAGAGCTCCTATCTATCCCTTGTGGCTAATAGCCACGGATGGACCTCTGCTCCATATGTTTATCTAATTCCCTCTTGAAGCCATCCATGCTTGTAGCCGCCACCCCCTCCTGTGGCAGTGAATTCCACGTGTTCATCACTCTTTGGGTGAAAAAGGACTTCCTTTTATCCGTTCTAACCCGACTGCTCAGCAATTTCAAGGAGTGCCCACAAGGAGTTCTTGTCTTGTGAGAAAGGGAGAAAAGGACTTCTTTCTCCACCTGCTCTATCTCATGCATAATCTTGTAAACCTCGATCATGTCATCCCTCAGCCGTCGTTTCTCCAAGCTAAAGAGCCCCAAACGCTTCAACCTGTCTTCACAGGGAAAGTGTTCCAAGCCTTTTATCATCCTAGCTGCCCTTTTCTGCACTTTTTCCAATGCTATAGTATCCTTTCTGAGGTGTGGCAACCAGAACAGTACACAGTACTCTAAATGAGGTCGCGCCATCGATTTATACAGGGGCATTATGAGACTGTGAAAGTCTCCTCCTTTGCCCAAACCCCTCTCCCTCCAGACTCCACCCCAAAACCCAGAGCTGGCAACTCCAAGCTGGGGGGGGGGGAGGGATTGTGTCGCCAAAGTCAGGAATGGAGATCCCCCGAGCCTTTATACCCCAGTCAAAAGGCGGGAGGGATATGAACATAAGAGCATAAGAGAAGCCAATGTTGGATCAGGCCAGTGGCCCATCCAGTCCAACACTCTGTCACACAGTGGCCAAAAACACCAGGTGCCCTCCGGAGGTCCAGCAGTGGGGCCGGGATACTAGAAGCCCTCCCACTGTTGCCCCCCCTATCAAGCACCAAGAATACAGAGCAGCACTTGGCCCAGAAAGTCAGGAAGCAAAGGCATACCATGCAAAAGGGAGCCTGCTTGGTTAGAGACAGAGAAAAATGCTCAGGGGGAGAAGATTAGCATCATAGTGTTATTACTGTGCCATCTGATAAACCGTACGTGTTTGAAATTGTTTTAAACAGGTATGTTTTAATTATATTTTAATTTTACTTATTACATGTTGTGACCCACTCTGGGCCCCACAAGAGGAAGAGAAGGAGATTGGATTCATACCTCCCCTTCCCCCGGAGTCTCAGAGCAGCTTACAAACTCCTTTCCCTTCCCCTCCCCACAACAGGCACCCGTAGGTGGGGCTGAGAGAGCTCTTTTCAAGGACTGCTCTTCTGAGACCGGCTCTGAGAGAACTCGTGACTGACCCAAGGTCACGCCAGCGGCTGCACGGGGAGCAGCGGTTCTCCCAGATTAGAGTCCGCGCTCCTAACCACTACACCAGACTGAGGATGAGAGCGATGGCACTGCGGTCGGGGTGGTGTTATCCACTGAAGCTCAACTGAGGCTGTGGTATTTTGGTCGCGTGAGAAGAAGATTCACTGGAAAAGATGGTAAGGCTAAGGAAAGCAGAAGGCAGCAAGGAAAGAGGAGGACCTAACCCGCGATGGATTCACTCAGTCAAGGAAGCCACGACCCTCAGGTGTCTCTTTCCCTCCCATTAGCCGTATGGCTCCTTCTGCATCCATGTTTGCTACTCTGCCTGGACAGCTGCCCTTCCTAAGCCTCCTGCATTCAGAGGCCCTCCCTCAAGAAAACTAGAGCTCTTCTTCTAATGCTAACATATTGTGGTATCATTTTGGGGGGGGGGGGGGGACACCTTCAAGGCCGACAAGATTGGGGGGAGGGGATAAGCTTTCAAGAGTCAGAGGTCCCGTAGAACTTGACTTGTGTCTGATGAAGTGAGCTTTGAGTCTCCAAAGCTTTATGCCCAGAGCCAGCATGATGTCGTCGTTAATAGCGTGGCACTAGGACCTGGGAGACCCAGGTTCGAGTCTCCGTTCCTGCTACGGAAGCTTGCTGGGTGACCTTCAGCCGGTCACACTTTCTCAGCCTAATCTGCCTCGCAGGGTTGTTGTGAGGATAAATCAGAGGAAAAGAGAACAGCATGAGCTGCTTTTAGTCCCCGCTGGGGGAGAGAGGTGGAGTATAAATGAAATATAAAGGAAACAGAACACTCGGAAAATCTTGTCGGTCTCTAAGATTCTACT
Organism: Lepidodactylus listeri; assembly: GCA_029233225.1. NCBI lineage: Eukaryota > Metazoa > Chordata > Lepidosauria > Squamata > Gekkonidae > Lepidodactylus > Lepidodactylus listeri. Next base: position 21,631,177 of record JARCFY010000022.1, read on the forward strand.
GGACAAATCTAGATATTGTGGCATTGCATTTCCTTCTAATTACATTATGGATTTAGACTCAATAGGAACTGAAAAGGTGCCGGGTTTTATAATATACAGGATTTTATAATTTATTTTTTTCAAAAAAAATCACTATTCAGCCAGGTTTGTAGCTACGGTGGGGCATTTAGGGGCTCTGCCCCCTCAAATGTGAGGCATGCTCCACAACAGCTGTTGCCCCTCTCCCTTGCCCCTTTCCTCTCCCTCCTTTCCTGTGACATTAAAAGGGCCCTCCAGCTGATCGGCAGGAGCACGTGGCCCGCCAGTCAGCTGGAGGGCCCTGTAAACCTTGCAGGAAAGGAGGGAGGGAGAGGGGCAGCTGCATGCCTTCCAGGAACTCCAATGCCTTCCCTTTAAATGGTGTTTTTCAAGCGGGCGCTGCCTGTGCCTGAACCTCAAACCACAAAATTGCCATTTGGAGATCAGGGAAGGAGTGAGGCTGCCCCTCTCCCACCCACCCTCCCTCCTCCTCCTCGCTCCCCTGCTGTCCCACAAAATTTCCCCATGCCCCACCAACCCAAAATTTCTGGCTAGTGGGCTGTGCTCAGCCAATCTGACAGTGAGCTGGAGGGGTGATTTTTAAGGCTGTTTAAGGGGTAGGTAAACCAGGTTTCAGTCAAGGAAGCCATGCCCTCGGTTTGCAAGACCTGAGGATGGCTGTCGATGATAGGTTCTGACTCATGGCCACCCTAAGAACAAACATCCCCCAAAAGTACCTATCTAAAGGCACCTCACACACTCAGGCACACAATCCAGATTTTGGACCGGGGGGGGGGGGGAATTCTCCTGAGATCTCCCAGAAATTCTCCTTGTGGGAATGAGCCCCACTTTGAGGTAGGGTTGCCAGCAGTGTTTCCTCTAAGCCGAGTCAGTGTGAGCCAGCTCACAATTTTTCAGCCTCCGGCTCACCCATTTCCGTCTCCGCTCAGGAAGGAGGGCTCCAAAGCAAGCCGATTTATGTGGGCGCCAAATCGCTCGCTCACAACTTGAAGGCCAGCAGCTCACAAAGTAGAATTGTTGCTCACAGGACTCCACGGCTTAAAGGGAGCATTGGTCGCCAGCCCCCAGGCGGGGTCTACTCTGGAGCTCTCCCAGAATTACAACTGGTCTCCAGATGACAGGCATCCGTTTCCCTGAAGAAAACGGCTGCTTTGGAGGAAGGACTCCCCCGCCTCATACCCTGTTGAGGTCCTTCCGCAAACGCCATCCCTCAAATCTCCAGGAATTTCCCGACCGGGAGCTGGCAAGCCAGCTGTTTCAGGGGATTCGAATCCCGCGTCGAAGAAGAACCGAAGTGGCTTCACGGGTAGAGGCCACCGCTTTCCCTCTCACCCCCACCCCTGTCATCCCCCCCCCACAAGTTTAATGAAGATGCGAGTCTGCTGCCCAGAACCCCAATCGATGCTTTGGGCCGCCGGCGCCGCCCCCTTACTGCGCTCTTCGATTTAGCGGGCTAATGACATTTTGCATTCAAGAGCAAAGAGCGGATAAAAAAGATTTCCTGGAATGGGGGGGCGGGGGGGGGAGAGAATAAGACGAGGCTTGTTTTTCTGCCTGGGGTTTGAATAAAGAGAGTCGGGGTCTCCTGCTCCTCCACGGGAGGGCTTGGGGAAAGCAACTGACGGGTGGGGGGAGGGACAGTGGCTTGACAATCTCCAGGCGGGCCCTGGAGATCTCCCGGAATTATATTTTCTCTCCGGGTCGCAGAGATCATCTGCCCTGGAGAAAAACGGCCGCTTTGGAGGGTGGACTCTATGGCACAGCCCCCGCCCGCTGAGGCCTACCCCCTCCCCAAAACCCTCCCCTCCTCAGGCGCCACTCTCCAATCTCCAGTTATTTCTCAACCGGGAGATGGCAACTCGGTACATTTGCTTATTTGCTTACTAGGGGTTACTTCTCGGAACGCGCGTTTAGGATTGCTACTACCGGGGACCGCCGGATCGAGTCACCCCCTCCTCCAACGCCCGGTTAACAATATAAAGACTTGCCCTCTGGGCATGTACAGAGTGCGTTTCCCACAAGCCACCGCGCAGACGGGACTGGAAATGTGCAACCTGGTAGCATCCAGGGGAATAATCTGAGCTGAGCCCCGGGACCTCTCGGCGTCTCGAAAGTGGCGCTCCCCCCCCCCCCCCCCCCAGCAGAACGTCGAAAGGTCCGGAAACCTCCCCCCCTCCCCCGTCAAACGGCAGCCCTCTGTTTGTGCGCCGGAACCTCTTTTCCACGCAATCCCTGAACAGGCCTTTCTACTTCAGAGAATAAAACCAGCGGGACTGGAACCGCAGGCTGGCGCGCACTCACACGTTCGCGCGGACACGTGTCCGCGACCCGCCAGCTTCGCGGCGCGACCGGCGGGGGGTTGAAAAGACCTAAGAACCGAAAATCCTGTCAAGCGTCACCTCAGGCCGAATGGAAGACAGGTCACGCCTTGGTCCCGTCTCCCCCCTCCCGAAAAAAAATCTCTTTTAAGCAGTACCGAGAAAACCAGCCGTCTCTTGAAGCTGCGAATGTCAGGATTGGGACCTCGGAAGCTCGGTTATCCGACCCCCAACACGCCCCTCCCGCTCCAAAAGAGACCTTCCTCGGGGGAAATGTCGAAGGAGGACCCTAACCCAAGACCCCTCTCGGTAGGACAGGGGCGCAGCCCCTCTGCAAAACCGGGACCCCCGCTTCTCCAACCAGGAGGGTCTCCGACAGTCCAATGCCAGAGAACCCGGTTTCCTGAGGTCCGGAGTGGCGAGCCAGGAAGCCGAGCCTGGCCTCGCTTTCCCGTTCAGACGGTCCCCGCCTCCTGAAGAGGCGGGGGTCCTATCCTGGCTTGGGGTGCCAACTCCAGGCAGGGAAAATCCTGGAGATTGGGAGATGGAGCTGGGGGAGGGCAAAGGGGTATAAATGCCACAGAGTCCACCCTCCAAAGCAGCCATTTTCTCCGGGGCGGTAATCTCTGTCGTCGGGAGATGAGCTGGGATTCCGGGGGGTCTCCAGGTCCCACCTGGAGGCTGGCAACCCTAGAAATCTGGCTACCGTCCTTCTCAGCCGGCCTCTTCCTCTTTGGATCCGGAGGTCTGCTGGGGCTACCGAGGCACCAATCCGAAACAGGGGGCTCCTCGGAAATCAACGCTCCCTCTAAGCCCTGGAGTCTTGTGAGAAAAAAATTCTACTTTCTGAGCGCCTGGCATTAAAGTTGTGAGCGAGCGATTTGGCTACGGCATAAATTAGTTTGCTCTGGAGCCCTCCTTCCTGAGCTGTGACAAAAATGTGTGAGCCGGAGGCTTAAAAAAACTGTGAGCTGGCTCACACTAACTCAGTTTAGAGGGAACACTTCTCGGAATAGGCATCAGTGGGGCTTACTCCCGGGAAACCCCAGGACGTCACCGTACATTTTATTCTGTTTCTCTCCTGCCTTTCTCCTGAACAAGGACCCCAAGGGACCTCCGTCTTTCTCCTCTGGTCCATTTTATCCTCACAACAGCCCTGCGAGGTAGGCTGAGTGGGTGTGGCCGCCCAAGGGCCACTCCTCCCCTCCGTTTTCTCCTCACAACAACCCTGCGAGGCAGGTTCCGCTTGAGTGGCTGTGACCGGCCCGAGGTCACCCCGCGAACTTCCAGGGCAGCCTGGGGGGGGATTCGAACCGGGGGCTCCCACATCCTAGTCCGACACTGCCCCAACCGTCTCTCTCTTTTTCTCTCCCCACCACTCCACCATCCCTGCCACGGACCTCCAGGTTAGGATCTAGGCAGGGGAGGCGCCCCTTTCCAGGAAATTCCCGGCCCTTCCCCTGAATATTCAGTTTCCACTTTTAAAAAGCCAAGTCTCCAGTCCTTAAGAGAGAAGGGAACGTGAGTCGGCAGCTCATTGGCTCGACCAACCAACTTGCGCCCGCCTACCAGCATCCGGGCCAATGGGCGCAGGGCGACCGGGCGAGATTGACAACCCTGTGATTCAAAGGAGAGAAACGAAGCAGTCTGCGGGCAGCTGCGCCTGCCCGCGTCCCAAATGCAAGACAGCTGTGGGCAATACCCACGAGTAGGGCCAGGGAAACGACCCCAACACAGCCCTGACTTCAAGTTCCCGCTTATCTTTACCACCGGACTTCCCCCCACCCCTACAACGCCAACCTATTTATATTATGCTTTTAAAAATATATATGTATATATATATATACCACCCTCGCTCCAAATTGCCCAGGGTTGCGCGCGCACTCCCCCACCCCCGTGTCATCTTCACATCAGCCCGGTGAGGTAGGCTAGGCTGAGAGATAGAACGCGACTGGCCCCCCAGAAAGTCACCCAGCGGGCTCGTTAGCAGAGTGGGGGGGGATTCGAACCCGGGTCCCTCCGCTCCATGTCGAGGACGGGAGAAAGGGAGTCCCGTCTGCGGTGGGGATTTCTCTCTCCCCTTACCTGGAAAGGAGGCTCGCTGGACGCCCCCGGGGAAGCTGGACTGTCGCCGCCCCCGTCTTCTCTGAGTGGCCCGGGGGGGGGGGGTCCCTCGACGGGGACGGCAGCTCCGCCCCCCCGCCGCTGTTGGCCGTCGATCCTCCGCGACCGGTCCCCCCAGCGAGCGACTTTCCCCAGCGGAATGCGCCCCGTGTTGGGGAGGCGGGCGGGCGGGCGGGCGGGCGGCAGACTGGGAGCCCGCGAGGAGAAAGGAAGAGGAAACTGTTGGGGAGGCGGACGGGCGGGCGGCAGACTGGGAGCCCGCGAGGGGAAAGGAAGAGGAAACGGTGTGGGAGTGTTGGGGGGGGGGGGTGCTAGAAGGGACGGGATCGGCTGGAAAACCTGGCAGGGACGCCGGAGGGGGGGGGGGCGAGAGGCGGAGAAGAGACCCTCGAGCCCCCGCTTTTCCTTTCGGAGGGGCACCGCCTCTCGCCCTGGCATCGGGTCTCCGGAGTCCCAACCGCCCCCACCCCCCAGCCCTACCTGGGCACGGTTGCTCGCAGGGATCCTCCCCCAATGTCCCGGGTTCGACTCTGAACGTGTATAGGACCGGGGGGGGGGGGGCTGGCTTCTCACGAGTAAGCAACGTCGAGGATCGGGAGTGGCGAGGTTGCCCCAAGACCGGGGCTCGCCTCCACGGGGAGAGATGCCTGGGATCGCCGGGGGGGGGTGGGAGGAGAACCGTCTTACCTGCGAGAAGAGCCGTCGAACAAGGTGGGGGCTTCCTTCGGAGTCAGTGCCGGGAGTGCTGGTGGAGGGGGGGGGGGGGGGCGCTCGCTTCCGAGGAAGACGGCGACCAGGCAGAAGGGGGGCACCTACTCCCGAGTAAACGCGCCGGGGAAGGGACGGGGTGGGTCTCCCCGGCTCCGGTTTCTGAAACGCGCCTCTGCGCTCGGCGAAGGATCAGCCCCTTTCAAGCCTCGAGCGAGGCGAATCCTCCCCCCCCCCCCCGCGTCCCTCCCGCCCCGATTCTCTCCTCGCTCGCTCTGTATCCCGGCACGATCTCGCTCGCTCCAAGCAGCTGGCCGATTCAGACCGCGTACAAAGCAGCCGGTCCAGAGAGGGGGGCGAGATACAGACGGATGATAGATAGATAGATAGATAGATAGATAGATAGATAGATAGATAGATAGATAGATAGATAGATAGATAGATAGATAGATAGCAAATCCTAGATGGAAGCTCCAGATGATAGATAGGTGACAGATAGATGATCAATAGATGGATGGATCAATCGATAGCAAATCCTAGACAGAAGATCCAGATAGATAGATAGATAGATAGATAGATAGATAGATAGATAGAATGGTGATAATGATAGATAGATAGCATATCCTAGACAGGATGGATGAATGGATGGACGGACGGACGGACAGAAAGACAGACAGATAGCAAATCCTAGATGGAAGATCCGGATAGATGCTAGATAGATGATGGATGGATGGATGGATGGATGGATGGATGGATGGATGGATAATGGTGATAATGATAGATAGATAGCATATCCTAGACAGGATGGATGGATGAATGGACGGACGGACAGACAGACAGATAGCAAATCCTAGACGGAAGATCCGGATAGGATGCTAGATAGATGATGGATGGATGGATGGATGATGGATGGACGGATAGACAGACAGACAGACAATGATGATGAAGAAGATAGATAGATAGATAGATAGATAGATAGATAGATAGATAGATAGATAGATAGATAGATAAAAACAAATCCTAGACATAACATCCAGATGGATGGATGCGTGGGTGGGTGGGTGGGTGGGTGAATGGATGGATGGATGGATAGATAGATAGAGAGATAGAGAGATAGATCATAGACGGAAGAAAGATCCACAGAGGTTGCAAATGCACATCTCCCCTCCCCTCCAAGAAAAACCAAATTGTCACCCAGTGTAAACATTGTGAAATCAATCCGGGCCTGGCTGGCTGCAAAGGCCTCAGTCACCCCCCCCCCCCAATCATAGCAGACCCCAGGTTCCCAAGAACTGGCATGGATCCCCTCCTTCACAGAAATCTGCACTTGTGGAATAGAGGGGGGGGGGCAGGGGGAGAGAGGCAGGAAAAATCCAGGGCCTTCTCAGTCTTGGGAGAACCCCCCCCCCCCATACACCAGGCATTCTTTAGAGTGTAGACTTGCCAGCTTCAGGCTGAGAAATTCCTGGAGATTTGGGGAACGGAGCCTGGGAGTGGTGGGGTTTGAGGAGGGGAGGGACCCCAGCCGCATACAATGCCATAGCGGCCACCCCCCCCCCCAAGCTGCCATCCCCCCCCTCCCCCGAGGAACTGTCCTCTGTCATCCGCTCGGTTGTCTTGTCATTCTGGGAGATCTCCAGGCCCCACCTGGAACATGGCAACCTTACTGAACAGAGGCCAGCCCTTCCGGACTTACGAGAATATCACTGTATTTTCAGAATAAGGGGTGGGGTCTGGGGGTTGGGGGGGAGCAAAAACACAAACCAGATTCTCGAACTGCCCTCAATACCCACCTATTTATTTAGGGGGGATTTATACACTGCTTTGCCTCCCTGTGATTCGAGGCAGCTGACGCAGCTTAAATCGCGGAGTGTCTCTGATTGGATGCGAAGGGGGAGACTGTGAGATCCTTGAAGATTGTTAAACGGGGGGGGGGGCACTGGTAGTTGCAACAAATTCAAATGGAATCACAGCTTTAAACAGCCACTGCTGGGAGAAAGGTGGAGTTTAAATAAAGTACAGAAATAGGAATCTATTCTTCCACCTCCCTTCAATTGTCATTTTAACACACTGGGACCTGGAGGCACTGCCCCCCCCCCAACACCCCCGCCTAGCTCTCGCCCTGATCGCCGTGTTAGTCTTTCTGTAGCAGTAGAAAAGAATAAGAGTCCAGTAGCGCCTTAAAGACTACCCAGATTTGTGGCAGAAAAGAGCAAGATCCAATATCTGAAGGAGAAAAAGATTGGATTTATACCCCGCCCTTCACTACCCGAAGGCGTCTCAGAGCAGCTTACATCAGAACGCAAGAGAAGCCAAAGTTGGATCAGGCCAATGGCCCATCCATCCCAGCACTCTGTCACACAGTGGCCAAAAACACCAGGTGCCCTCAGGCGGTCCACCGGTGTGGCCACAATCTCCTTTCCTTTCCCCTACCGACAACAGACACCCTGTGGGGTAGGTGGGGCTGAGAGAGCTCTTTCGAGAACTGCCCTTGAGAGAACAGCTCTGAAAGAACTGATGACCTACCCAAGGTCACACCAGCAGCTGCATGTGGACAAAAGGGAGGAGAGGAGAAATACGGGTCCCCCATTTGTGGTTAAAAGAAGGGTACAAATTGAGGAGAAGAGAGAACAGAAGAGATGTATATCCAGCCCTTCACTACCTGAAGGAGTCTCAGAGCAGCTTTACAGTCTCTTTTCCCTTCCCCTCCCCACAACAAACACCCTGTGAGTTAGGCGGGGCTGAGAGAGCTCTTTGAGAACTGCTCTGAGAGAACTGTGACTGACCCGAGGTCAAAGCAGCGGCTGCATGTGGAGGAGGAGTGGGGAATCAAACCCGGTTTTCCCCAGCTTAGAGTCCGCGCTCCTAACCACTACACCAAACTGGCTCTCAACTTCCCCAGTTGCTTTACTCCCAGGGTAACTGCTGATTGCTTTGGAAAGAGAGGCCAAAATATGTGTCTGCCCCTCTTCCTTTCCTGGCCTCTGATGTTCACTTCCAGCTAAGTGTACTTGGAAGCACCGTTTCCTATCTCATGGTCCCTAAACTTGGGGACTTGTGGAGCGTCTCTCTAAACCGCTTTTTTACGGGACATTTTTGGGTAACCTCCAGTCGCAGCTGTGGGAAGCCAGTGGGGCTGCCCAGCCGTAAAGCTTTCTGAAGACAAATGAATCGGACCTCTCGGATTTGTATCCAACGATAGTGGGGGCCTCAACGCAGGTGGGGGCCTCAGTGGTAGAACATCTGCTTTGCACGCACAAGGTCCTGGGTTCAAATGAAGCCATCTCTAGTTTAAAAGGTGATGCGGAAGGCCTGAAACCCTGAAAAGCTGCCACCAGTCAGAGGGGACAATACTAATCTTGAAACACAAGTACAAGGCAAATTCAGGTGGGTTGCCGTGTTGGTCTGGAGCAGCAGAACAAAGTTTGAGTCCAGTGGCTCCTTGAAGACCAACAAAGTTTTATTCAGGGCGTAGCAGAACTTTCCTGCTCTGGTCCTCAGGCTGTATTCCGCCCTGCCCTCTTATGGGTTCCCAACTCTGTGGAAGGGCTTTTCATCCCCTCTAAGCTGAGTTAGTGTGAGCTAGCTCACAGTTTTTTAGCCTCCAGCTCACACATTTTTGTTTCAGCTCAGGAAGGAGGGCTCCAGAGCAAACTGATTTATGCAGTGGCCAAATCACCCGCTCACAACTTTAATGCCAGTCGCTCAAAAAGTAGAATTCTTGCTCCCAAGACTCGACAGCTTGGAGGGAGCATTCCACCATCACCTTATCGCTGTTGGGATTTCCCATTGGGAAGATTGAAACTCCCAGCTTCCCTTTCCAAGTTCAGGGCCTTGCCTCAGTGTCTCCTGCTGCCTAGCGCCTGGTCACAGCAAGGACAGATTAATGCCTTGGGTGCTCTTGGAGAATTAGCCGCTTGCCAACTGTCTGTCTCTCCCCCCCTCCCTGGCTCCCACTCCAGATAGTGTGTTTGAGATAGCAGAGGTCTACTATGCGGTACATAGAACCACTCCCAGCATCAAAAGTTTTTAAGTATTTATTAAAAAGAAAACGTTTACAAGCATACCTTTAGTACAGCACCAGATCTGAGCAAGGGATGCAAAAGAAATGGGTACAACTGCAGTCCTCTGTCCCTCTCACTATACATGCCCTATCCAGTGCTCCCTCTAAGCTGAGTTAGTGTGAGCTAGCTCACAGTTCTTTAGCCTCCAGCTCATACATTTTTGTCTTCACTCAGGAAGGATGGCTCCAGAGCAAACTAATTTATGCAGTAGCCAAATTGCTTGCTCACAACTTTAATGCCAGGAGCTCAAAAAGTAGAATTTTTGCTCACAAGTTTCCACAGCTGAGAGGGAGCATGTTGCAATAGGTAAAGGTAAAGCTTAGGTAAAGGTTTCCCTTCCTTGAAAGCTAGTTGAATCCAATTCTAGAGAGCGGTGCACATCTCCGTTTCAAAGCTGAAGAGCCAGCGCTGTCCGAAGACTTCTCTGTGGTCATGTGGCTGGCAGCTACCGACCTGCCGAGCTACCGACCTCCCAGTCTGCAGCTCAGCGTCTTAACCTCTGAGCCACCGCAGCTCCATTCTTTAAGCCTAGGATGTTATAAATCTTTACCCAGTTGCCATTATCTGTCAGCTGTCTGTAGCTCTCTGGGCGAGTAGATGGTCAACAATGGCTGCCTTCCACCCTGACCTGGAGAGTCCAAGCAAGCCCAGTCTTGTCAGCTCTTGGAAGCTAGTAATTGGAAGGGAGACTTCTAAGGAATACTAGGGCCAGGACGCAGAGGCAGGCATATCAAGCGACCTCTCTGAAAATGTCGAAGCCCCAGTAGGGGTCATCAGAAGTCACCATGAATTCCAGGCATGCAAGCACACACACGCAAACACACAAATACTAAAAAAAAGGAGAGGTCTGTGTGCGATTGTGTCCTCAGGCACCCAAAGAAAAGAGACCGCCTTCCCCTTGCAGGGAGATTTTATCATCTTTGGTCCTCCAGCCCCTTGACCCCGGCCAGCTCAGATCAAGGAAGCTTTTCCTGGCCTCTCCAAAAAGTCCTTTCTTCAAGCCTCTCCAGAATTTGACACCCCCAACTCTCGGTACCCTGCCTGGGGGGGGGGGGGGAGAAGCAGGGAGCTTGACCGTCCCCTTTGTCTGGATTCGTATGAAGGTGGGCTGAGGTACAAGTGGGCTGACTTCCACCTCTGCCTAGAGGGAAAAAAACCTGTTAAAATACAAAGTGGAAGCTATGCTCCTTGCCAGCCTCCCGGGAGAAAATGCATTTCTTTACAGCAGTTTGGTGCAGCGGTTAAGTGTGCAGGCTCTAATCTGGAGAACCGGGTTTGATTCCCCACTCCTCCATGTGCAGCTGCTGAGGGACCTTGGATCAGTCACAAGTTCTCTCAGAGTTGTCCTCTCGAGAGCAGTGCTTGAAAGAGCTCTCTCGGCCCCACCTACCTCACAGGGTGTGTGTGGTGGGGAGAGGAAGGGAGGGAGATTGTAAGCAGTTCTGAGACCCCGAGTGAAGGGCGGGGTTTAAATCCAATCTCCACTTCTTCTTCAAGGTATAAGCTTTCGTGTGTGAACACCCGTCTTCGCATTTCTGGCGCATGAAAGTGTATGCCTCGAATAAAACTTTGTCCATCTTAAAGGTCCTGCTGGACTCAAACCTTGTTCAGTAGAAGCCAGTTTCGGCTAGAGATCCTGGCTCATTCATAGGGCAGTAATATTACATAGTGGTTAGAGTCCTGGCCTGGGAGTTTATTTATTTATTAAATGTCTATCCTGCCCTCCCCCACAAGCGGGCTCAGGGTGCGTTACAACAGAGAAGACCCAGGTTCAAATTCCCCTCCACTGTGGGCATCACCCAGAGGGAGACACAGAGCCGGCCGCTCTGTCTCTCATCCTAGCCTACCTCAGAGCGTCGTGAGTATAAAAGGGAGGAAGGGAGGAAGAAGAGAAGAAGAGATTGGATTTATACCCCACCCTTCAGTACCCAAGGGAGTCTTTTAGCAGCTTACAAACTCCTTCCCCTTCCCCTCCCCACAGCAGACACCCTGTGAGGCAGGTGGGGCTGAGAGAGGTTGGAGACAACTGTCCTTGAGAGAACAGCTGGTACAGAGCTATGGCTTGCCCAAGGGAGAGTGAGACAGTCTGGTTTAGTGGTTAGACTGAAGGTCTAGGATCTTGGAGTGCCAGGTTCGAATCCCCACTTGGCCACAGAGGCTGGCTGGTGAACCTTGGGCCACTCACAGACTCTGAGTCGAACCTACCCGAGCCTATTGGGGAGAAATGAAGGAAACGGACGAAATGAACAGTGTCTGCGGCTGTGGTCTCTTTGGAGGAAAGGTGAAGAACAAATGTATAGAAGAAAAGCCAGCTATCTGGAAAGGCAGGATAAAAATGCGAACAATAAATAAAAATAAATAATCAGTTTTGCATGTGACACCATCTTGAAGCAGCGGCTGGACAAACCCTCGTCAGGGATGCTCTAGGCCAGGGGTGGGCAAATTGCGGCCCGCGGGCCACATGCGGCCTGCCACAGAGTTTTTTGCGGCCCGCCAAGACAAGTCGGTCACGTGGTTTCAGTCAGGCCTCCGTTGGGCCCGGAGCGCAGAGAAAATGTTCTCTATATTTGGGTCTACATATATTTGTGAGCAAAGTTTTTCTTGCATGAAGATCAACAAGAGTAAATATAGATGCTCTTTGACAGACATTAACTTGCAGGCTGTGATGAGAATCTCAACAAGCAGTCTCACTCCTGATTTCAAAAAAAATTGTAGAAAACTGTGATAGGGTACATTTGTCTCATTAAACTGATTCTAAAATTAAATGTGCTCGCAGCTATAGATGATATGAAATCAGCACAATAAATAAATTGAATAAAACTACCACTATTTTATTTAATTTCTATTTATTGATTTTTATGATACAATTTATACCTTTTCTGAAATGCAAAGTTAACTAATGAATGCAATCATTTTAAAAGGGGCGACCCTCCGCTAACCTCCGCTCCCACAAAGTGGCCCCCAAGCCAAAACTATTGCCCACCCCTGCTCTAGGCTGATCCTGCATTGAGCAGGGGGTGGGGCTGGATGGCCTCTAGGGCCCCTTCCGATTCTGTGATTCTATTCTATGCAGAAGGTCCCTGGTTTAATCACCAGTGGAAAAGATGGCCCAGTAAATTAAGTGAAAGGCCTTCCCCATAGACTTCGCAGAGCTCCTGCTGGTTTGAGAAGATATCCGGACCTTGACAGCTCGGTGCCCTGACTCCCTATAAGGAAGGGGGAAGAGGAGATTGGATTGATACCCCACCCTTCCCTAGCCGAAGGAGTCTCAGAACAGTTTACAGCCTCCCTTCCCGTCCCCACAACAGACACCCTGTGAGCAGTGTTCCCTCTAAGCTGATTTAGTGTGAGCCAGCTCACAGTTTTTTTAGCCTCCAGCTCACACCTTTTTGTCTTCGCTCAGGAAGGAGGGCTCCAGAGCAAACTGACTGATACGGTAGCCAAATCACTCGCTCACAACTTTAATGCCAGCAGCTCACAAAGTAGAATTTTTGCTCACAAAACTCCGCAGCTTAGAGGGAGCATTGCCTGTGAGCTAGATGGAGCTGAGGGAGCTCTTTCGAGGACTGCTCTTGAGGGAACAGCTCTGAGAGAACTTGTGACTGACCCAAGGTCACACCAGTGGCTGTATGTGGAGGAGGAGTGGGGAATCAAACCCAGTTCTCCCATATTAGAGCTCGTGCTCCTAACCAATGCTCCCTCTACGCTGTGGAATCTTGTGAGCAAAAATTCTACTTTGTGAGCTCCTGGCATTAAAGTTGTGTGCAAACAATTTGGCTGCTGCATAAATTAGTTTGCTCTGGAGCCCTTCTTCCTGAGTGAAGACAAAAATGTGGGAGCTGGAGGCTAAAAAACTGTGAGCTAGCTCACTCTGACTCAGCTTAGAGGGAACAGTGCCCCGAACCATGCACCAAAGTGGCTCTCTGTGGGTGTGAATGAAGATCAAGTCCAAAAACAAGAACCCAAATCCCTGCCATTTCTTTTCTTGGACCAACCAAGGTAGGTCGAAGCTCTGTCCGAGCTTTGGAGCTCCCCCAAACTGGTCTTCGGGTTACAAAGTTCAATAAGAGAGAGCGGCAGAAGGCCCAGTCCTCAGACTGGCTGTGATCTCAAAGTCTTGTCCGACAGGCTTCCTTCTTGAGATGCCAGAAAGTGAGACAAAACCTTTACTCCCCAAAAGCTAGCTTCAGAGGGTCACCAAAATGGTCTGTGGTAAAAGACCAAGATGCAATCCCAGTAACTGTTTCGAGAACAACAAGGTTTTCGGGTCAAAGCTGATCTAGAAAGCTTATATCCCCCCCCAAAAAAATCTTGTTGGCTTCTATGGTGCTATGGATTCAAATCTAGCTCACGTCACAAAGCACGCCCTACGAGTTTTTCCCCCCCAAGGAGTTGGTTCACACGTTACACGTCCTGCCACTATTGAGGAACTAAAGTAGGACACCCCTTTGGGATCCAGGCCCTTTTCCAAGAGGAAACCCATGCCAAACGTGAGGACTTTGTCCCCCCGGAAAGATTTGTCTCCCTAAAACATGTCCCCCCACCAAAATAGACACATCTTTATAGGCCACCCCGAATCCTCTGCCTACAGTTCTCAAAATGTGTGGATGATGAGCTTTCGTAATTCCAGCTGCATCTGAAGAAGTGAGCAGCGACTCAGGAAAGCTCGCGCCCTGCCTCAAGTTTTGTTAGTCGCTACGGTGCTCCTGGACTCCTGCTCTTTTCTACTGCTACAGACAGACTAACATGGCGACCCGCCTTGGGCCACAATTCTCAGTACAGCCCTTTCTCTCATCCCTCCTCCCCACCAGTTCACTCATCACGAGGGAGATCTTGCGTGTGTGAAAGGGCCATCCGGGATAGAACAGAGCCAACAGACCGCCGGCCAGGTGGAGTCAGTTCCCACATTCAGGGGCCAGTCATCAAGGGATGGACCTGAACCAACTTGGTCCTACGGAGTTCCCAGAGAGCATTTCAGTGTAACCCTGATTCGACAGAAATGTGGGGTATGGATGAGGAAAGAAGGAAGGAAGGGAGGGAGGGAGGAGTCGTTACAAATATTTGACTGGTAGACGGTTTTCTAAATTTGACATCTAGCCAAATTCTTGGGAATTGCAGATGTAGCTTTTTCTTCATCTTCTTCTTCTTCATTATTGTCAGCCAGATATTTGACTGGCAGATCTAGCCAAGCTCTTGTGATTATTATTATTTTCTTTGATGATGATGATGATTTGTACAATGCCCTCCTTTTGAATGTGAGGTTCCTGCCCTAGCTTCAAATCCTACTGGATCTCGAAGGCTGCAGGGGAAAGAGCTCAGTGCATTAAAGATGTCATTTGAAGAGGGGTGTGTGTGGGAAAATCAAATTATTGAACCTTCACTCCCACCAGCATCAACCGCCTTCTTTCCCCCTCCGGATCCCTTTAATAGATGTCATTTATACAGAGCCGCCGCTACCGACTTCATTCCCCCCCCCCTTCTTTGAAACATTGGAATCAATTTATATTAATGATCTCTTTATTCACCACTGCAAACTCTTAAATGTTTAATGCGGTGCAAGCTCGCAGCGACATGCGTCAAGCCAAGGGGGGGAGGTATCGCCAGCTCTGGGATCGATGTGGCTCCGGGGTCATTGTGGTTACAACCAAGAGCCAGGCGAGGGGTTCCTACTGGGGAATTTAGCCCCGGAAGGTCAGTGCCTTCTGGAGCCCCAGACCCTGAGACTAGAATTCGGAGGACAGAGGTTTCACACGTGCATGCGGGTTGTGTGCAGGCGGAGGCCCGGCTGAGCGGTGACTGGGCGGTGATTAACTTAGGCCCCCTCGCAGGGCAGACCCAGACCACAGAGAGTTTGCCGGGCAGCGGCCTCAGAGAAGGGAGGTTTCACATTCACACATTCAGTAGCGAGTTGGGTCCTCTGATGCCATCTCATAGCCTGACCTATAGACCTTCGGAGCGCAGGCCCACTGATTTCAGTTGAACTGAGTGCCATGTTACAATGGGTCCTTCTGGGAAACGTCTGGCTGTAACCCATGCAGGACCCGTGATTCGCATAGGAACGTGTGAACAGTGCCCTTTCCAAAGTGGCGGTTTAGGACGACGCCCAGGTCTCTGGTTTTAGGACGACGCCCAGGTCTCTGGTTTAGGGCTTGTGTTCACTCTCATTTCGTGGACTCCTAACCGGGGAGGAAAGATTTATACCACACTAAAAAGAAAAAATAAGGGTCCCCCCTTTGGTGTTAACTGGCACACTTTCTGCTTCTGGGAAATACACCGCTTTTAAACCGCCTACAGTCAGTGGAACTGCCAGTCCTCAAATACCAACCGAGAACGCCTCTTAAGAGTAGACAGATTGTCTTTTTGGGGGGGAGGGGTGTCTGGGGGCAATCGGAATGCTCTAGGAAAGGTCGAATAAAAATGCTTGCAGAAGGCTGAAGCCTAGAATGGAGGGAGGAAATTCATCTTGGGAGCCCAGGATCGAGTGGGAAACCTCGGGGGGAAAGAGTGCACGGCCCAAGACGTGAGGATGAACGTGTGAACCGCAAGTTGTCTTGGAGAGGCTAGGCCCTATCACGAGATGTGGGCGCTCTGCCCACGGTGGCTGCTTTGGAAGCTATGTTGGAGTCGCTGAGCGTACACACGTTACAGTAAACCCACATACCATCCGTGTACACTCGCTTTCCCCCCTTCCTTTTGCATCGGCCTTGAGAAACCTCTGCTGAACTCACAATTTAAGACCACCATTTATCCAGGGCCACTTATATTTTTCGAGTGAATCATTTCCCCACCCCCACAAACAGATATCGTTGGATGCACAGGCGTTCAGAGTAACATGTGAGCGGGCCGGTAGAAGAAGAGGAGGAGGAGGAGGAGATTGGATTTATACCCCGCCCTTCAGAGAGTCTCAGAGCAGCTTACGAACTCCTTTCCCTTCCCCTCCCCTCCCCACAACAGACACCCTGTGAGGTAGGCGGGGCTGAGAGAGCTCTGACAGAAACGGCTCTTTTTCAAGAACAGCTGTGCCAAAACCAGGGCTTGCCCAAGGTCATCCAGCAGGTGCAAGTGGAGGCGCGGGGAATCAAACCTGGTTCTCCCAGATTAGGGTCCGCACACTTAACCACTATACCAAACTGGCCCATAATTCGCATGATTAGTAGGGCCCATGATCCGCATTCAGTAAGTCAGGGATCGGGGCCTCTTGAAAATGAGTGCCGCTCTCCCCCTACAGAGAAAACGCAATACCAATGATTGAGGAAGGGGGGGGGTCAAGGACAGGCGCCTGACTTGCTGACTTCTACACTGGCGGGCTGACTTGCACGTGTGAACGCGCCGTGGAAGGTGGCAGCCATTTCACCCTGAATCGCCTCAGCTTGAAAGGAAGGCTGAAAAAGCTTTGGGCCACGAGTCCATTCTGCACGCGAGTCATGGTGAGACACAAAGGGCGGTATATAAGCTTGCACGTGTGAAGCAGCCCCGGCAGACACAGCCGAGCCAAGTCCATTCAGATGGGTGTGATGCCTTCACGAATCCTGCAACAGCCTCCCCTCCACCAAGCAGTTAAATATCCCTTTCTTTTGCCTGAGCCAGCCGCTTCTCACCCTTCCCCTGGCATCCAGAGGATCCATGTTGACACGGAAGACTGGCGCCTTCCGAGGGGCAGAGATAGGGAAGTTAGACCGAACCTGGGACCTTCTGCATGCTAAGCGGATACCCTGCCCCTGAGCTACAATCTTTCTTTCTTTCTTTCTTTCTTTCTTTCTTTCTTTCTTTCTTTCTTTCTTTCTTTCTTTCTTTCTTTCTTTCTTTCTTTCTTTCTTTCTTTCTTTCTTCCTTCCTTCCTTCCTTCCTTCCTTCCTTCCTTCCTCCCTTCCTCTCTCTCCCCCTTCCTTCCTTCCCCACCCTCCCTCCTTCCCTTCCTTCCTTTCTCCCCTCTCCTCCCTCCCTCCCTCCCTTCCCCCCTCTCTCTTCCTCTCTTCCTTCCTTCATCCCTTCCTCTCTCTCCCCCTTCCTTCCCCACCCCCCCTCCTTCCCTTCCTATCTTCCTTCCTTCTCCCCTCTCCTCCTCCCTTCCTTCCTCCCCCTCTCTTTCTCTTCTTCTCTTCCTCTCTTCCTCCCTTCCTCTCTCTCCCCCCTCCCTCCCTTCCCCACCCTCCCTCCCTTCCTGTCTTCCTTCCTTCCTTCTCCCCTCTCCCTCCCTCCCTCCTTCCTTCCTTCCTTCCCCCTCTCTTTCTCTCCTTCTCTTCCTTCCTTCCTTCCCTCCCCCTCCCTCTCTCTGAGCCTTCAAGAAGCGGAATTAACTGGCACGGCTGGGGGATGGGCGAAGATTAACACACACACACTCACTCACACACCCAAGACTGGATCTCCTTATGAAAAGAAAGCTGCCTGGCTAGATTCCGCTCCCCGCGGGCGCCAGAGAGGAGCCAGTAGGTCGAGCGGGAGAGAGACTTCGGCCTGCCCAAGGAGAAATCGTTAGCCTGCGATCCAACCTTCTCTCTCTCTCTCTGTCTGTCTTCTGTGTCCACACAAACACACACACACACAAGTAAAGGGAGGGGATAACCCGGGAAGAAGAGCGGATCTAATATTGGCCGCCAGGGACGAGAGGAGGATCTGGGAGGTGTGAGGCTCGTTTCAAGACAGATCGGCCGCCCTGCTCCCGTCTCCTTCCCCGCCTCTGGGAAGCAAAGGGGAGAGGAAGGAAACGGGGCCCACCCGGCTGTCGGTACCGAGAAGGGAAAAAAACCCAGTTCTTTACAGAGCCTCTGTCCAGCCGGGGAAGAAACACCTCCCCTCTTCCCCCCACTCCCCATGCTGGGTTCCTCTTGTACTCAAGAAAGACAAACCCAACGGAGATGGTTTGGCTGGGCTTTCTCGGTGGAAGAAAGCCAAAAGGCTGAAAATCTAGGTAGGCTAGACTCCGCCTTCGCTCAGGTCGATACACCATACACCCTCACACACACACACACACACACACGAGCGAGGATTTGACACCTAGTGCTGTTTCTATCCCCCCCCCCTCCCAAGACCCTACTATATGAAGCTGCCTTATACCGAATCAGGCCATTGGTCCAGCAGAGGCTAGTGTTATCTACTCAACTGGCAGCGATTCTCCAAATCCTCAAGACAGGGGTCTTTCCCATCTCCTCCTGCCTGGTCCTTTTTAGCTGGAGATGCTGGGGACTGAACCTGGGACCTTCTGAATGCCAAGCAGAGTCTCTCCCAGTGAGCCACCCTCTTGACAGCTCTCCAGGGTCTCAGGCGGAGGTCTTTCCCATCACCTCCTGCCTGGTCCTTTTTAAGTGGAAATGCCGGGAATTGAACCTGGGACCTTCTGCGTGCCGAGCAGAGGCTCTGCCACAGAGCCACGGCCCCTTCTGACTATCCTCTCCCCTAGGTGCATGCAAGGAGCAGACTCGAACACGCAGCGGTGACCGTGATCACCTTTTCCCTCTGCATGAAAGGAAGCCATTCGCACACTGCACAGGGAGAAGGGGGGGGGGGGTATACCACTGAGCTGGGGGTTGACCTTTGTCTCTGAACCCAGCCCCCAGCCTGCTTCTATCTGCCGGCTGAGATGAAACATACCTCTGTTTCTTGGCAGCCCCCGAAGCCAAGGGCTCTAGTCCCCCCCCCCCTCCGACTCACGCCTTCTCTGCTAGGTCTCAGGGGCCAACCAGCCAGACCCTACTCGGCCTTTCTTTGCCGAGGCCCCGGTTCCCTTTGGAAACGGCTGCCGTGGAGCTTGAAGGCATGTTGAGGGAGGACTGATGAGAGGAGGGACTGATGAGGGAATGTTGAGAACCGGGACTGGCGGTTTGGGAGGGCAGGCCGGTGAGGGAGGAGAGGGCTTGGCTGTCGGATTGAATGGCTTTTCATCGTTTGTCAGCCAGTCTCAGCAGGGGAGTGGGGGGAGGAAGAGGAGGTGGTGTCTAGTGAGTTAATCTCTCACAGAGGCCGGATTCGAATCGGGGACTTGGTAGCTTGACCGCACCTCCACCCTAACTTGCCATAGGCTCTGGAAAGGGGAGGGGGTCCCCATCCCTTCTCCCGGCCCTCACCACAGCTGCGGGGGGGGGGGGGCTCGGGTAGGCCTCCCCCCTGCCCCGCCGCCGTTCCCTTGCAATCAAGGTCTTTTTGGCAGAGTTCCTCTGACTGTTGTAACAATAGCCGCCTTGATTGGCGTGTTCTTCTCTGTTTATCATTAATTCCGCGAGCGCTCGGCGGCAACATCTGTCATTTTAATTAAAGCTGCGCTCCCTTCGGCTGCTCGGGAAGGCGCCCGCATCGGCCTCTCGGTCGGGGGTCCTACCCAGCCCTGACACGGTTCCACGGGAGGGGGCATGAGCCAAGCCAGGGACCCGTCCGGTCGACCCGCTGCTGACCGTTTGTCCGGCTCCAGAAACCAGGACTCCAAGCCCCATGTTCCGGTGTCAGGACGCCAGGAAGGACAGAGTCGCTTTGCCGAGAATGGGGAGCAAGGCTTGCCTCTTGTCTATATTCAAACCGTTCAGCCGACCTCCGTTAGATCAGCATATTAGTGGTCTAAGGTACCGAGTAACAGGAGTTCGTCTTGCGGGGAAAGTGGGAAGGGGCGTCTGTTCGTTTGGATCAAAGGGCGCCAAAATGAAAAGGGGGAAGGAATTCGGATTTTAAAAGGAAGTGCGAGAACGCCATTGACTCCGAGAAAACGGGTAAGGGATAAACTAAGCCCACTGGAGCCGAAATTCTCGGCCCTAGACGGATAGGGTCGCAGGGTTAAATCCGAAGAGGCTCTGGCGGGAATGGATAGGGAATGGAGGCTGATCAGACACTTCTGGATAGACGGGGTGGGGGGAGAGAGAGAGAGAGAGAGAGAGAGAGAGAGAGAGAGAGAGAGATGACCTTGCTTAATTTCTAAATGGGATTTAAACCGGCCTTCGGCCATTGACTGTGACCTGGAAGCGCCTTCTCCTCGGTGGAGAAGAAACGCACTCTGCACGCGCTCAGAGACGCCCTAGTACATGCCCCGTTCCGCCTTTGGCAGACCCCCTTCCCACCCCGCGCCCCTCAAATCCCCGGGAGCAGCTTGTATCGGCCGCCGTTAGGATCGCTGTTGAGACTCCCGGCTCAAGAGCAGTCAACCTTTTTGACCAGCGGATGTTGTGGACGGCCAACAGGGGGAGATCTGTGACTTCCTCGCCCCGCCTGCGATTCCTCCCTCCCCCCCCCCTCAAAAAAAAAAATCCGGGAGGGATCCTTTATGTGCTAATATTCAAAAAAGGCTCCGGGGGCAGAAACAGGGATCAAATGCAACGCGCGCATGAAAGAAAGAGCACCTAGCAAAGTTGATTTTACGACACACACACACACACACACACCCCGAGCGCTACCCAGCGACTGCTGCCGAAGAGCTCCCAGCGCCTCTCTGGCAGATACTTTTTACGATCGAGGTCATTAATCATTGTGGACAAGTTCCCCAGCGATCGGTAAACAGCTTTATCTGAGGCAAGAATTAACCTGTCAGGGAGATTTCAAGCGACTTTTCGGGAAAGTGGTGCCGGAGACACGCGGACGCGCACACACTTACACACACACCCCGGGTTCCTCTCGCCTCCTTCACACACTTGAGAAAAGAAACCTGAACTTTCTCGGGGACGCCTGCGTGCCCACCCACTACGGCCAGGTAGGAGAGCAAAGAATCCGTTTGAGGCGAGTGGGCCGATTTCAGCACCTCCGGAGAGCGGACAGCTCCCCGGAGCGCTATAGCGAGTCCTTCCGCCCCCAGTTTCCAACCTTTCTCATTCGCTGATCCCAAACCAGCACCTCCGGGAAACTAAAGAGCTGCTAGGCTGGAGACTGGGCTGAGAGAGTATGCCCTCCCCCCCTCCCCCGCCATGCAAAGCACCGAACCAGCTCCCGGGGTTGTCAAATTGCAATTTAACCCAAAGGAACCCGGTTCAATCACTGGTGGCAGGTAGGAGCCTCGAGTTATTAACCAGGAACGGGGGGGGGGGAGGGGAAAGAGGGTGGGGGTGGAGAAGAAGAAAAGCGACAGATTTCCTTTGGAATCCGCCTGGGGTGGGTGGGAGAGAGGAGTGAATCGGGATCTACTGCCCTTAAAATACCGGGAAAGGTTGGAAACGGGGGCGGCAGGACTGGCTATGAGCTGTCCGCTACCTGGAGGTGCTGAAACCGGCCCGCTCGCCTTGAAGGGCTCCGCGCTTTTAGGGCGCTGGAACCGACAGACCAGCTCCCCTTCCTCCCTTCCCCCCACCCCCGTCCCCTCCCCAAGAGGAACGAGGCATCCCCCCCACCCCAGTTCTCCTAAGCTGCGCCCTGCTGGCCAGCGTCCCAAAACCGTCCACGGGGAAAGAAAGTTTGGCGACACACAGCGTCCCAAGCCAGGCACTGCCTTCCCAGCCGGCGCGTAAAAAAGGGAGGCAAGTTTGGATTTGGGGGGGGGGAGGGGGGACGACCCCAGAAGCCTCGCCCTCGGGAGGCCGGAGAGGGTCAGGGCGGGGGAGGGGAGGGCGGGAGCCGAGCGGCAGGGCTTATCCGAGGCAACATCTGTCACGGGATGGAGGGGGGAGGGGGGAGGCGAGCGGGGGACAGACGGAGGAGAGAGGCCGGCCCCGGGTGCGCGGTGCGGGCGCGCCTTTCCCATCTGCAAATGAGTTGGGGGTGGGCTGGGCTGGGCTGGGCGGCGTGCGCCCTCCTCGCTGGGCTATGGAGGAAGGACGCGGAACGCGGGGGGGGGGGGGACTGCGAGCGGGAGTGCCCACCCTACGTGTACCACCACTACCCCCCTTTTTTAAAAAGTCCACCGCTTGACATCTACCCTCCGGCGCCTTGCAGCGGGGAGGGGAGAAAGGGAAGCCGAAGCAGACGCCCCCCCGTCCACCCCCACCCCGAGTGTTTCCCCCGCGGGGCTCACCTACCTGCCTCCGACGTGGAAGGAAAGGGTGGGGGCGGCTCTTCGGCAAACCCCCCCCCCCGCGCCTTGGAGCCCGGCTCGTCGGATGACCAGCCCCTCGGCCGCCGCTGCCGCCGCCTGCTTCTCCTCCGCCGCCGCCGCCGCCGCCGCCGCCGCCTCTCTGGCTCTCTCGCTCGCTCTCGCCTCTCCCCCCCCACCCCACCGGCGGCTTCCTCTCCCGGCAGGCGAGCTCCTCTCTCTCCCAGACAAATCCGCCGGCGGCCTGAACGAGCGAGCGCGAGCGAGGAGAGCGAGCGCCGCAGCTGCTTCCCGGGTTCCCTGCCGTCACTGCGTCAAGGCGAGGAGAGCGGCTTCAGTGATCCGGTGCTGGCGGAGGGGGCGGGGGGGGGGGGAGAGACAGTGTTGTGTTGAGCGGGGGGGGGGGGGGGAGAGAGATAGAAGCGAAGCCAGGCGCGACGAAGATCTGGATCCGGAGCGCCCCCGGGCTCGCCCAGCCGCGGCGGATTCCAGCCAGGCAAAGCGGAGCTGGGAAGAAGGGGCGGGGGGGGGGACACACAGGCTCTCTCTCGCTCGCTTTCCCTCCCGCCCCCTTTTCAAGTCTTCGGTCCTCTCGCTCTAGCTCTCGCCCAGGCCTGGAAGACAGCCGGCTGTGGGGCGGTGGGAGCCGCGGACCGCCAGCCCGGGAGGTGCCATCGCTTTCTGGGTTTTCTCTCCCCCCCCCCTTCTTCTCCGAGAGCGGTTCAAAGGTTTAATGTAGGGAGTCCGGGAGTGGAAGGTGGGGTGGGTGGGAAACCGGGGGGGGGGAGAGGGGGGAGGGACTGGCGACGTGTGTGTGTGTGTGTGAGTGAGTGAGAGAGAGAGAGAGAGAGAGAGAGAGAGCGCCTGTGAATGGAGGGAGGGAGGCGGGGGAGGGGAAGGCAGGACGAGGGGGCGGTGTAACTTCGCCGGGCGCGTCCAATGGAAGTTGGAGCATCCAGAGGGGATTGTCTTGGGAAGATTCCGCCGCGGACGGGAGGCGCCGGCAGTCTGCGAGCAAATGGCCTTCCCCTTCGAAGCCCCCTCCCCCGTGCCGCTCCTTCCTTCCTTCCTTCCTTCCTTCCTTCCTTCCTTCCTTCCTTCCTTCCTTCCTTCCTTCCTGGCGTCTGTCGCGGCCAGCTCGAACAAAGAAAAGCGCTGGAAACTTTGATTTGTCTTCCAGCGCCCAGGCCTTTTGCCGTCTCCAGCTGCGGGTGCTGTTGATCAGAGAAAGAGAGGGAGGAAAGGAAAAGAAAGGGCAAGCTTAGGGGAGCCTGAACAACAGACAGCAGTAACTAAGCCAATGACACCAGCTCAGCTCCAGGAAAGAGCCTTGCTTGGAACAGCAAGAATCCCGGGAAGACACATCTGCCCTTCCCAGGGACTTGGCTAGATCTCGCATTGCAGGACACCACCTCCCAGCCAGATATCTGATCGTGACAACTCATAATAGTAATAGTTAATAGTGGAAGTAGTAAGAAAGAGGAGGAGGAGGAGGAGGAGAAATAGTACTAGTAGTTTGGATCACTGACAAAATGAGAAATAGGGTCTGGATCATTGACACGGCGATCCCAGGAGACGGCAAGAAAGAACAGGAGAAGAACGCAGACACCAAGACTTAGGAATAGAGTTAGAGCACCTCTTGGAGGAGAGGGTGACCATCCTGCCTGTGGTCATCGGAGCCCTTGGAGCCCTTGGACCTAGGAGACTGGAGAAACACCTGGACGTTCTGGGCATTGAGCAGGTAACACCAGCTCAGCTCCAGAAGACAGTGCTTGCTTGGAGCAGCAAGAGCCCTGTTTAGATACCTCTGTGGTTCCTGAGAACCTGGCCAGATCTCGAATTGCAGAACACCATCTACCAAGTCAAATACTTAACTGTGACACGTCTCCTCCTCCTCCTCCTCCTCCTCCTCCTCCTCCTCCTCCTCCTCTTCCTCCTCCTCCATCATCGTGGTTTCCCGGCAGAATCTCAGAGCAAGCAAGGTTCAAGGCCAGTAGCACCTTAAGCATCGACCAATATCCAGGAAAGTCCTTTCAGAAGGGAGCCTTCACTATGGAAAGCTTAGACCCACCCCGGGAAATCTTGTCGCTGTCCAAGGTACGATTGGACTCAGTCTGAGAGTTCCATGGTATTAGCTTTTGAGATTCAGAGCTCCCTTCGTCAGATACAACAGGGCTGCCCACCCGAGGGCCATCCTAGAAACAGGGACTCCAGTCTAAGCCTATTGTGACCGGTGGGTTTACGGTTGGGAGTGACTCTACTGCGGATTGCACAGTGGGCGATCCGTTTTCCTCTGGGGAAGTCGTGCGGGGAACGTTGGGGGCGGGAATGTGCATCGAAATCTACTCGCCTCTCAAGGGGAAGCTCCAAGGCGGCCAGCTTTCCAGAAAGCAGGGAGAAAATCTCCGGAGCACAGGAAGTGAGTTTTTCTCTTCCCCCCCCCCCCCCCGCGAGAAATCCAGTTTCTGGCGGGGAACAGGGGAGCAAGAGGTGATAACTGCGCGGTGTCCGAGAAAGAGGAGTGCGGCTATCTAGAGATGGTTGCAAAAGGATCACCGATCAGCAGCTGATGTTTCTCCAGCCAGCCGAGGACGCTTGGCGAGAGAGCCAGCAAGGGGAACACATAAACAGGTGAACGTATAAACCTGCCCTCTACTGAATCAGACCCCCAGTCCATCAAAGTCAGTATTATCTACTCAGCTGGCAGCTGCTCTCCAGGGTCTCTGGAGGAGGTCTTTCCCATCCCCTCCTGCCTGGTCCTTCTAACTGGAGATGCCGGGGATTGAACCTGGGACCTTCTGCATGCCAAGCAGAGGCTCTGCCACTGAGCCACAGCCCCTCTTTACAGCTCTCCAGGGTCTCAGGCAGAAGTCTTTCCCATCACCTACTGCCAGATCTTTTAGCTGGAGGTGCCGGGGATTGAACCGGGGACCTTCTGCATGCCAAGCAGAGGCTCTCCCGCTGAGCCACGCCCCCTCCCTAAACACACACGAAACTGCCTTTTACGCTGGGAAGTGCGAGGACCTGAAAGGGAAAGTGTGTGTGTGTGTGTGGGGGGGGGGTGTTAGTGTTCCAAGATGACCTCCTGTGTGAGGTCCACAGCCAAAGCACCGCTTGGCCCCGATTCTCCCATCCCCGTTGATGCGGGAGCAGGGTCCGATTGAGGGCAGCGAGGGACATTTCCCGAGCTACCCGGCAGCGACTCTCGCTGAGTCCCGTCGGGTTTACTTTCAAGTAAAGCTTGCCTCTGACTCCTAAGGAAGCGGAGGAAAAGAGTGAGAGGCGAGCCCCGCTGGATCGACTGAGTTCCTCCGAGTCACCCAGAGCGAAGACCCAGAGCTTAATGGCAGCCGAGGCTCAATCCCCAAACCTGTTTTGTTAGTCTAACATGTGCTGGAGATCGTCGGCAGGAAAGCCCGTACTTTCTGCCCCGGCCAACTTTGCTCGCTAATCCCGGAGAGGTCGGTCGCCTCGCTTTTGCAGGGCGGTGAAAGGCGGGTACGCTGCGCATGCTCAGAGTAGCCCCAGCAAGGGAAGCAATACAGGAGAAGCGCTGGGTTCGAGCTAGGGACCCACCACATTTCCAGAGTCAGCTGTCCAGTAAGCAAGACGATTTAGCATTTGTACAGCGCTTTGGAGACCTCAGCAGTCATTATCTCGAACTGTGTCTCTGTAAAGTAGATGGATTAGCACTGGTCAGCAGTATTAATAATAATTTATTATTCCGTAGTGGAAATGTGGCGGCGGGGGGGGGGGGGGGCAGGGTCTGAGACTCCGGGAAAGGAGCTTGAATTCACAATACCTGAAGTAATAAAAAACAGTACCACATTCACACTAGTGCCTTTGCAGAACTGCTTCGGGACACTATCTCGGCATCCCCAGCCAATACTTCTGTCTTCAAGCATTTGCCCCGGGCTTTACCAGAAACGTTTGTAGTCCAGGAGGAAAGTTATGGACATTTTCTTTGGCCACCTGGAGACAATCTAGGCTTGGTTTCTGTTCTTCCTCTGTTATAGGTGCCTAGTCTGGGCGTGGCCAGAAGCGTGAGTTTGTTACCTCTGGAGAGCAAAGCTAACTGAAAGCCAGGCTCCTGTGGTTTCATTGCATAGCTTTTCCTCTAAATGGTACGTTTTTTCCTTTCATTTGTTTCGCCAGCAGCTCTGAGTCCCCGGATAGGGGCAGAAAGCGGGATATAAATGCCTAGCCCAAGTCTGCCAGCAGTCGCTGGAGGGAGGCCCCTGAGCCAGTTTGGTGTAGTGGTTAAGTGCGTGGACTCTAATCTGGGAGAACCGGGTTTGATTCCCCGCTCCTCCACTGGCAGCTGCTGGATGACCTTGGGCAAGCATAGTTCTGTCAGAGCTGTTCTCTCAAGGACAGCTCTGGAAAGAGCTCTCTCTCAGCCCCGCCTACCTCACTATCGTGGGGAGGGGAAGGGGAAGGAGTTTGTTAGCCGCTCCGAGGCTCAGAGTGAAGGGCGTGGTACAAATCCAATCTCCTCCTCCTCTTCTTCTTCTTCCAGATTGTAAAAAGGGTATGATCTTTACAGAGAAGAGGGTCCGATCCGGACTCTAGCCTCTGAGCCGCTATGAGGCTGGACAGAGTCAAAATCCAATCAGAATTCCTGGCCCCCAGAATAGAACCCTCTCTGTCCCTCCCCCACCGGAATTTCCACCTGGTTCTGTACAGTGGAACTTTGGACTGGAATCTAGGGGGCGGGGCGGAGTTTATTTTTAAGGGGGGGGGTCTCGCTAGCCTCTGCAACATTCTTCTGAAGGGTAACTTTAAAAAAGAGATGGAAAGCAGGGGCCAAGCCATCTGCAGCCCCTTCGCTTCCCAAAGCGGGGGGGGGGGGGACAAGCGGAGGTCCTGCTGCCTTCGGAGGCGAGGCGATGGTTCCCCGGGGGCGCTTCGCCCCTGCCCGTCTTAAAAAAGGGGAATAAAGATTTCACACTCTTTAGCCCTGCTCTGGATGTTAAAAAATTTGGAGTTGCCCTTTCCGCCGCCAGGAGGAGGGGGTTTGCAGTGTTCCCTCTAAGCTGAGTTAGTGTGAGCTAGCTCACGGTTTTTTTTAGCCTCTAGCTCACAAATTTTTGCCTCAGCTCAGGGATGGATGGCTCCAGAGCAAACTAATTGATGCAGCAGCCAAATCACCAGCTCACAAGTTTAACGCCAGTAGCTCACAAAGTAGAATTTTTGCTCACAGGACTTCATAGCTTAGAGGGAGCATTGGTTGCGGGTGGGGGGGGGAGAAGGGTGGATAAACAGCTGGTTTTGGGGGGGGTCCCTTTAAAAGGCTGGTTTATTATCGCCCCCCCCCTCCTTCATTCCTTTCCTCTCCTCCCTGGCCGGTAGACTTTGATAAGCTGGAGGGGCTGATTAGCGGGGCGGCTGAAGGGGGAAGGAGCGCAGGAGGGGCTTGGAGACTCAGCACCGAATTCGGTGGACAGCGCCTTCCGAGCTCCTGGTTGGGAAGAGAGGCGAGGGGTCAAAACAAAGGTGAGCCGGGCAATCTCTCTCTCTCTGTCTCTCTCTCTCTCTCTCTCTCACACACACACATGTGGAGTTGCCTTATACTGAATCAGACCAAGACTCCTTCATGATCGGTATTGTCTACTCAGACTGGCAGCTGCTCTTGGGGATCTCAGCTACAGGTCTTTCACATCAACTGCCTACCGCCTGGTCCTTTCAACAGGAGATACTTGGGGACTGGACCTGCCTATGTTCCGTGCGCCTTGGCGTCTAGTCGTGCCGGCCACGTGACCACGGCGACGTCTTCAGACAGCGCTGGCTCTTCGGCTTGGAAACGGAGAGGAACACCACCCCCTAGAGTTGGATTCGGCTGGCTTTTGAGCAAGGGAAACCTTTACCTTTACGATGTTCCCGCTAATGTTTTTTTTCTCTACTGAGCGGAGACCAACAAGATTTCTCTGGCGTATGAGCTTTCCATAGTCGAGCCAGTTTGGGGTAGTGGTTAAGAGTGCGGACTCTAATCTGGGAGACGGCAGCTGGGGGACCTTGGGTCAGTTACAAGTTCTCACAGAGCTGTTCTCGCAAGAGCTCTCTCAGCCCCACCTATCTCACAGGGTGTCTGTTGTGGGGAGGGGAAAGGGAAGGAGTTTGTAAGCCGCTCTGAGACTCTCAAGTGAAGAGCAGGGTATAAATCCAATCTCCACCTCCTCCTCCTCTTCTGGTGTTTTTGGCCACTGTGTGACACAGAGTGTTGGACTGGATGGGCCACTGGCCTGATCCAGCATGGCTTCTCTTACGTTCTTATGTCTGGGGCAGTGATGCTCTTTCTTCTTGCTGCTTGGGGGGCAACAGTGGGAGGGCTTCTGGACTTCTGGCCCTGCTGGTGGACCTTCTGAGGGTCCCTGGGTTTTGGCCACTGTATGACACAGAATGTCGGACTGGATGGGCCACTGGCCTGATCCAACATTGGCTTCTCTTATGTTCTTCTTCTTCTTCTTCTCCTCCTGAGCAGGATATAACTGCTGTAATCTTAAAATGGGCAATGCAAGACCCTGCACGGCTCCACATTGCTGCTGAGTGGGGGTTCCTGTATTAATGAGTGGCCGTTCATGCTCATAGTTTAAAGGGAACACTGCCCCAGACCTTCTGCATGCCAAGCAGAGGCTCTGCCACTGAGCCACGGCCCCTTCCTAAATGAAGTGGCCTTATACTGAATCAGATCCTTGGTCCATCGAGGTCAATAACATCTATGCAGACTGGCCGTGGCTTTCCAGGGTCTCAGGCGGAGGTCTTTCACATCACCTACTACATGATCCTTTTAATTGGAGATGTTGGGGATTGAACCCGGGACATTCTGCATGTCAAGAGGTGGCTTTGCCATTGAGTCACAGCCTCTCCCCAGTCCCATGCCCCCCGGCCATTGTAAATGGACTCTAAGCTGAGTTAGTGTGAGCTCGCTCACAATTTTTTAGCCTCCGGCTCACACATTTCTGTCTTCGCTCAGGGAGGATGGCTCCAGCACAAACTAACTTAAGCAGTAGCCAAATCGCTCGCTCACAACTTTGATGCCAGTAGCTCACAAAGTAGAATTTTTGCTCACAAGGCTCCACATCTTAGAGGGAGCATTGGGCTTAATGCACAGACCCATCAAGTAATGTTAGAACACATGGACACAGCTGCCTTCTGCTGCGTCAGATCATCAGTCAATCAAGATCAGGGTTGTCTACTCAAGACTGGCAATGGCTCTCCAGGGTCTCAGGCAGAGGTCCTTCACATAATTTACAACCTTCTTTATTCACATTCTTTACAACCTTATTTACAACCATTATTAACAACCTGATCCTTGTTGGAGATGTTGGAGAATGAGCCTGGGACTTTCTGCCTGGCAAGCAGAAGTTCTACTACTGAGCCACGGCCCCTCTTTACAGCTCTCCAGGGTCTCAGGCAGAGGTCTTCCCCATCATCTCCTGCCTGGTCCTTTTAAACTGGAGATGCCAAGGACTGAACCTGGAACCATCTGCATGCCAAGCAGATGCTCTAGCACTGAGCCTCAGCCCCTCTTTACAGCTCTCCAGGGTCTCCGGCAGAAGTCTTTCGCATCACCTCCTGCCTGGTCCTTTTAAACTGGAGACACCAAGGATTGAACCTGGGATCTTCTGCATGCCAAGCAGATGCTCTGCCACTGAGCCATGGCCCATCCCCAACATGAGTGGTAGGCAAAGAGGTACTTCTGGTATATTGATGGTACACAGCACCAACCCACACAGCTGGTGCCTTTGAACACATCTAGATTCTTATAGAAAAGAGCATCAAAAGAGCCCTGCTGGATCAGACCAGTGAGGGTCCATCTAGTCCAGCCTCTTGTCTCCACACAGTGGCCAACCAGTTCCTCTGGAGAGCCAACGACAGGGCAGAGAGGCCGAGGCCTTCCCTTGATGAGAACATCAGAAGAGCCCTGCTGGATCAGACCAGTGAGGGTCCATCTAGTCCAGCATCCTGCCTCACACAGTGGCCAACCAGTTTCTCTGGAGGGCCAACAACAGGGCAGAGAGGCTGAGGCCTTCCCCTGACGTTGCCTTGGGAGTACTGGTATTCCGAGGTTGACATCCAGTCTGTCATCCAGTCTTTTTGTAAAACAAAGTATATGGTTTAAAGAGAGAGAGGCAGAGAGTTCAGTCATATTGGTGATAAGCAACTTAGATCTAAGGGGTGGGGGAGATACTTTGTGCTCAATTGCAGTGAGTCTTGGGTGTCCCTGGATGTCAAAATGCTCTTGCTTGGGGCTGAATCCGCAGCCCAGATCCCAAAAGAAAGGGATGCAGATGCCTGCCTTGACTTTAGAAAGGGGACTGGATCCCATCAGATCACATACGAGCAGGTCCACAATTTGTTCTGCGTTCGAGGGGCTGCAAAGCGACAAAGGGGACATGTCTCCCCAGCAGGTCTACTCAGAAGGAAGCCCTATGTTGTTCAACGGGGCTTACTCCTAGGAAGACGTCCTCTGGCCAAAATGACTCCATTCACACTGAACAGCTAGATTCAGTCCAGGAAGATTCCCCGGGAATGGATGCCCCTGTTTCAGTAATCACACAGATTTCCATTGGGAATTATTTGGAGATGTCCAAATTCAACAACGGCAGCACATAAAACAAGAGTGCGTCGTTCACAATGGATGCCCCTTGACCTTCCCTTCAAATGCAGAAATCGTGTTCGCTGTTACATGATCTTTCAGTGGATGCCCTTAATGGACGGTGTTCGCTTCAACTGTATTTTGATTCTGATTATTATTGCTCTCCTGTGTTGTAAGTCTGTACTGGTGAACCTGTACGGATCATTGGCAATGCTCCCTCTAAGCGGTGGGGTCTTGTGAGCAAAAATTCTCCTTTGGGAGTTACTGGCATTAAGACTGTGAGCGAGCGATTTGGCTGCTGCGTAAATTAGTTTGCTCCAGAGCCCTCCTTCCTGAGCCAAGACAAAAGATCTTGAGCCAGAGGCTAAAAAACTGAGCTAGCTCACACTAACTCAGCTTAGAGGGAACACTGATAATTGGTCCCCTGTGTTGGATTGTACTGCTTTATTTATTTATTTTTTGATGGTTCATTGGTATTTGAAGACTTGGTGATAAAAACTTGATAATAAAAAGAATATTTTTTAAAAAACGGCCACTCCAATTGTCTTAGAACAGTGATGGCGAACCTTTTAGAGACCAAGTGCCCAATTTGCAACCCAAAGCCCACTTATTTATCGCAAAGTGCCAGCACGACAATTTAACCTGAATACTGAGGTTTTAGTTTAGAAAAAAGAACTCATTAACATCTTTTGTCTTAAAAGAAATACACAATAACAGAGCTTTTAATTATACAAACAACTTTTTATTGAAAAGTAAAAATTTGCATTTGGCATGCTTTTGAACAATTAATGTGATTTTTGCTGTTGTATGCATGCTGATAATTGGTCTAACCTTGGCTCATACTTTGTAAGTTTGAGAGCAGCCCAGCCTCGAGTCTGTGTCGTCTTTTTCCTTTTAGAGACTGAATGCCCAAACTGGGTGCGTGCCCACAGAGAGGGCTCTGAGTGCCGCCTCTGGCATGCGTGCCATAGGTTTGCCACCACTGTCTTAGAAGAAAAGAGAGCCAGCTTGATGTAGTGGTTCGGAGTGCAGACTCTAATCTAGGAGATCTGGGTTTGATTTCCCACTTCTCCACATGCAGCTGCTGGTGTGACTTTGGGTCAGTCACAAGTTCTTTCAGAGCTGTTCTCTCAAGGGCAGTTCTCGAAAGAGCTCTCTCAGCCCCACCTACCTCACAGGGTGTCTGTTGTGGGGAGGGGAAGGGAAAGGAGATTGTAAGCCGCTCTGAGACTCCTTCGGGTAGTGAAGGGCGGGGTATAAATCCAATCTCTTCTTCTTCTTTTCTCACCACTACTCTTATTTTAGGGAATTAATGATCTGGATTCTAAGGTGTACCTTCAGAGTCCACGCCAATAAAACTTCCCCCCAAAAAGTTCAAAATAGAGTTGTACTTTTCAGAGCATTAATTTCAGCCCGAAGAGAAGCTTGGCAGAGAGGAGGAGGTGGGAGTATAAATAAAAGCCGGAGTTTTCTTAGGGTTTCCTCTCCTCTCCTAAATAGGACAAAGAAAAGAGAGAAGGGAAAGAAAAGGGAAGACTATTGGTTAGGCGACAACCCAGGAACAAGACAAAGAGTGGCTCTTTTCCAAAGGACAGCTGGCGATCCAGTGTTTTTTTTTACTTCTTTACTTTAATAACACAGACCTGGGAAGGGTATTTCCATATGGTTCAAATCAGAGACGTGGGACACGCAGGAAAGCGACAGGCTGCGGAGGAGAACATTCCATCCAAGCCAGCTGGATTCTACAAGCATCAGGCATGACACGGAGATGGAAGACTGGAGCGTCAGGGGAAGGAGCAGGGAAGCAGATAAGAGAGGAGCCGGTCGTAGGGCTCCAGCCCGAAGGTGGCATGCCCAAGACAGGCAGCTCCATGGAACAACAAGCAACGGAACAAAGCCGGCCTCTCCTGTAGGTCAACCTAGGCGGATACCTAGGGTGCCAAAGCTGGGAGGCACCAAAAGAGTTAAAACACAGGTCCCTAATAGAGGGCATCCACCAACACCTTTCCTAGTGCCCACCAAGTATTTGGAGAAGAGGAGGAGGAGAAGAGGAGGAGAAAGAAGAAGAGGAGGAGGAGAAGAAAAGAGATTGGATTTATACCCCGCCCTTCACTACCCAAGGGAGAGTGGCTTAAAATCTCCTTTCCCCTCCCCTCCCCACAACAGACACCCTGTGAGGCAGATGGGGCTGAGAGAGCTCTTTCCAGAGCTGTCCTTGAGAGAACAGCTCTGACAGAGCTATGGCTTGCCCATGGTCATCCAGCAGCTTCAAGTGGAGGCATGGGGAACCAAACCCGGCTCCCCCAGATTAGTGTCAGCTAAATGCGGCCATTCCTGGGCGGATTGGAGCCCCCCTTTTCATACCCCAGTTTGAATGCACTATAACTGTAACCCTTCAACCTTTCCCTTTCATTACTGACTCAAGAATGTGTAGACGACTAGTTGATCCACTGGAATAAAGAGCTTTTCTGGTTAAGAACTTTGTTTACAGTTTGAAATCTCTTAGGCTCTCACAATTAGGGTCCGCGCTCCTATCCACTACACCAAACTGGCTCTCACAAAGTGTCTGATTCACCGTTAGGGATGTGATTGGCTGTACAGATTTTTAATGATGGTGTCTTGGTGGCAGCTGCCACCACGGCCCAAGGATCTTCGTAGTGTGACTAAAGGTAGGCCGCAGCAGCTGTTTTGTGGCAGCCATTTTGTGGCTGCTTCCACCACACTGTCAGGGCTCTACGGGTGCCTGCAGGCTCAAAAAGGTTGGAGACCCCTGAATTAGAAGGACACAGTCAGCCCCAGGGGTCTAGGCTGCGGGGCAGAGAAAGACCTGAACTAACATTCCTCAGACTCCTACCACACCTACTCAGAAATAATAACAGGAAGGAGGAGGAAGAGGAGACTGGGTTTATACCCCACCCTTCATTCAAAGTCTCAGAGCAGTCTCCTTTCCCTTCCCCTTCCTCTCCCCACAAGAAACACCCTGTGAGGTAGGTGGGACTGAGAGCTCTTTCGAGGACTGCCCTTGAGGGAACAGCTCTGAGAGAACATGGGACTGACCCAAGGTCACCCAGCTGGCTGCACGTGGAGGAGTAGGGAATCAGACCCGGTTCTCCCAGATTAGAGTCTGCGCTCTTAACCACTATGCCAAACTGGCTCTCACACCAAACTGCCTCTGCCCCTATCCCACCATGTTTAGTGGGATTTTCTCCTAGGCAAGTTTGCTTAGGACGGCAGCCTTTGGCAAGAGCCGAGAGATGTTTCGTTAGACTTCAGGTGAGTAGCCGTGTTGGGCTGCCATAGAGGAGCAAGATTTGAATCCAGTAGCACCTAAATGACCATCAAGATTTCCAGGCTATGAGCTTTCCAGAGTCCAAGCTCTCATGGTATCTGCTGAAGGGACGCTCAAAAGCTGGGGTTGATTTTGACACGGCATTATGGTGTGAATGTTTCAAATGACAGGCTCTGTGGACTTCTGAGCTGTCACGGAGCCAAACAAGGACAACGTTCTGAACAAGAGATCGACAAGCAGCCTGTATAACTGGAACAATATGCCATGGAAAGTTACCGAGAGAATTGACAGGTTGATTAATAATCCAAAGTTTTTGCAGCTGTCGCGAGTCCCTTATTAGGAAGTGGCATACACGCGGGGTCTCGTGAGAAGTCATAAATGCACACAGGAGCACCCTGAGGGATTGGGTTAGCGCACTGGCATAAATCTGCGTATGGTTCGCACACGGATTCCTGGCAGCTGACGACCTCTCTCATTTCCCTTTCTGTAAAGCATTTCTAAAAAGCCTCTTAGTCCTCTAAACATCCGTGCCTGCCATTCCTTCACACACTGGCTATTCCAGCATCCCACCTCAGCCTCCGCTATATCTTAAAATAAAGATTTGATTTTCTTTTTTAAGGTGAGAAACCACTGTTGGCTTTAGAGCAAAGGTCCCCCAAATGGGGTCCGTGGGCACCAGTGCACCCAGTCCGAACTGGTGGATCTTGGGAGTCGTAGTAGATAACTCAATGAAAATGTTGAGACAGTGTGTGACTGCAATGAAAAAGGCCAACGCTATGCTGGGGGTTATTAGGAAGGGAACTGAAAACAAATCAGCAAGGATCATAATACCCCTGTATAAATCGACGGTGCATCCTCATTTGGAATACTGTGCACAGTTGTGGTTGCCACACCTCAAAAAAGATATTATAGCACTGAGGAAAGTGCAGAAAAGGGCAACTAAGATGATAAAAGGGTTGGAACACTTTCCCTATGAAGAAAGGTTAAAGCACTTGGGGCTCTTTAGCGTGGAGAAATGACGGCTGAGGGGTGACACGATCAAGTTTTACAAGATTATGCATGGGATAGAGCAGGCAGAGAAAGAAGGACTTTTCTCCCTTTCTCACAATACAAGAACTCATGGGCACTCAGTGAAATTGCTGAGCAGTCGGGTTAGAATGGATAAAAGGAAGTAGTTCTCCACCCAAAGAGTTATTTTTTTTGTAATTTTTTTTTTATTTTTCAACACATTAAAATTAATACATTTATCTTATACAAATCCTTTTTTCTTTTTTTTTTTGTAAAGAAATTTTTATTTTTCAAAAAAAAAAACATCGAAAATAATACATTTAACCTTATACAAATCCCTTTTTCCATATTAGATAACATTTTGTTCTATTTGTACATTCTATTTTTATCTTGTTTTGGTGGTTTCCCACCACATCTGAAGCATAACACATTTTCCATTTTATTCAAAATAGTAATACTTATATCTATGTTTCGTTTCTGGTGACGGTTATATAGCTTTAAAATACTTATACTTATACACCAATTCTTATTTTCTATACTCTTATGTATTTCTAAATAAAAACAGTTTTATTGTCTAATTTTAACTAAAACATTCATATAATATATTTCTATTCCTTTATGCTATTATAACCATGTATAGATATAGTTTTTCATATCCCAATACTTTTCAACATATTCTTTCAAATCTTTCCAGTCTTCCAGAAAGGTCTCTGAGTAGAGATTATTCAATTTTCTAGTCCACTTATCCATTTCAGCCATATATAACAGTTTTTTCAACCATTCCCACACCTCTGGTATTTTTTCATTTTTCCAGTTTTGTGCATACACCATTCTTGCTGTTGTAATCATATACCATATTATTGTCCTTTTCTTTACATTTATCTCTTCTAGTTTAAGTCCTAGCAATAACATTTCAGGCAACTTCTTAAATGTACATTTCAAGATTTTTTCCATTTCTGCATGTATTTTTGACCAATAAGTCTTTGCTTTATCACAGGTCCACCACATATGATAAAAAGACCCTTCTTTCTTTTTACACTTCCAACATTTGTTAGACATATTTTGACCAATATTTGCAATTTTTTTTGGTGTCATATACCATCTATACATCATTTTAAAACAGTTTTCTTTTAAGTTATAACACGTAGATATACTCATAGCATTTTTCCATAAAAATTCCCAAGATTCCATTTCAATGTCTTTGTTAAAGTTTATCCCCAATTTTACCATTTGTTCTTTTACCATTTCATCAGCATTAAACCATTTTAGCAAGACTTTATACATTTTAGAAATCATTTTTTTTCCACCTTCCTCCCAAACTTGTTCTATTTCATTATTTTTTTCCCTGAAACCGTGTTTTTTATCACTTCTATACAAGTCATATATTTGTCTATATCTTAACCAACCATAATCAAAATCAATCTGATGCTGCTCCTTCAGTTTGAAATCCTTGCCATGTCTTATTAATAAGTCTCTATACTTCAGCCAATCTTGTCCTTTATATCTTGATATTGGATGTAAGACTTCTGCGGGTACAATCCACATGGGTATCTCTTCTGAAAAAAAGTTTTTATATCTTGTCCACGTATCCATTAGTGTTCTTCTCAAATAATGATGTTTAAACATATTGTCCATTTTTGTTTTGCCATAATACAAATATGCATGCCACCCAAATCTACAATCATGACCTTCCAGGGACAATAACATTCTATCTTGTAACATAGTCCATGCCCCTACCCAGGTCAAACATATTGCATCATGGTATAACCTTAGATTTGGTAGTTGAAACCCTCCTCTTTCTTTGGCATCACACATTATTTTCATCTTAATTCTTGGTTTTTTCCCTCCCCACACAAATTTAGACAGCTCCTTCTGCCAACATTTGAATGTTTTTACATCTTTCACAATTGGAATAGTTTGAAACAAAAACATTAATCGTGGTAACACATTCATCTTGACCACCGCAATTCTACCCAGCAATGACAAATTCAATACATTCCACTTTTTAATATCCTGCATAATTTGCAACCATAATTTTTCATAATTATTTTTATAAAGATCAATATTTTTCATAGTTAGGTTTACACCCAGATATTTTGTCTTTTTCACCACCTCACATTCTGTAAGTTTTTGTAACTCGTTTTGTTTCTTATTTGACATATTTTTGCACATTACTTTCGATTTGTTTTTATTTACATAAAATCCTGCTAAGTCACCAAACTCTTTTACTCTCTGTAACAAATGTGGTAATGTGGATAAGGGGTCTTCCACTATAAACATCACATCATCTGCAAAGGCCCTATATTTGAAAGAAAAACCTTTAGTTGTTAAGCCTTTAATATCTTTGTCTTCCTTCACATTTAACAGTAGAACTTCTAAAATCCAAATAAATAGCAGCGGCGAAAGCGGGCATCCTTGTCTTGTTCCTTTTTCAACTTTAAAATCGTCTGTCTTTTCAGTATTAATTATTATTGAGGATTTCTGTTCTTTATATATTGCTTTAATGAAGTTAAGCATATATTCACCGATCTCAAGATGTTCTAAAACTTCAAACATAAAATCCCAGTTTAAATTATCAAACGCTTTCTCCGCATCTAAAAAGAAAAAGCCCACTTCCTTTTCAGGATGTTTGTCGTAATATTCTATAGCGTCCACTACTACTCTTAGATTGTCCCTTATTTGTCGATTAGGTAAGAACCCTGCTTGTTCTGTTTGTATAGTCTCTTTAAGGTGCTCTTTTAGTCTATCCGCTATAATCTTAGCAAAAATCTTATAATCATTATTCAGTAAAGAGATCGGTCTATAGTTCTTAACATTGGTCACATCCTGATTTTCTTTCGGGATCAGTGAGATGGATGCATCTTTCCAGGTTTCTGGTACCTCTCCAGTAACTCTTATATTGTTCATCAATAGCAGTAACACCGGTGAAACTGACTCCTGTAACGTTTTGTAGAACTTCGCTGTAAATCCATCCGGTCCAGGTGCTTTACCTAATTTTGAGTCATTTATTGCATTTTTGATCTCTTGTAATGATACTGGATTATTAAATAGTTCTTTAATTTTCTCTGTTGGTTTTGGTAGCTTTAATGTTTGCAGGTATTCTTTAATCTTTCTTCTGTCTTTGTTTTCCTTCTTAAAAAGTTTTGCGTAGTATTTAAAAAATTCTCTTTTTATTCCTTTGTTATCTATTATCTCAATATTATCTCTTATCACTTTAGTGATAAATTTATTTTCACGTTTTTTCTTTAATTGCCATGCTAAGTATTTTCCGGGTTTATTTGCACCTTCAAATGCTTTTTGTTGAAGTTTTTTTAAGTTCCAGTACATCTCCTGGTTCAAAATGGCTTTTGCTTGGTCTTGTAGCATCCAAATTTCCTTTTGCAGTTTCTTTTTCCCTGGTTTCTTCTTCAGTTCTTCTTCCTTTGTTTTAATGGCTTGTAAAATATTTTCATATTGCTCTTTTTTCTTTTTATTATCTTTAGCATTTAACGATATCAATAGTCCTCTCATCACTGCTTTATATGCATCCCATACGGTTTGAATTTTAACTTCTTTCTGCATGTTTACTTGGAAGTATAGGTCTGTTTCTTCAAGTAATTTTTTAATTATTTCTTGATTATCTAATAAGTCCTCGTTTATTCTCCATCTCTTTTGTTTTTTAATCTGCCCAGCTGTCCATAAACACGGATTGTGATCTGAGATTATTCTGGGTAAAATTTCCACTTTTCTTGTCTTAAAGGTTAGGTTAGTAGTCATCCAAATCATGTCAATTCTTGAATGTGAGTCATGTCTGTTAGAGTAAAAGGTAAAGTCTTTTCCTTGTGGGTTAGCTTTCCTCCAAATATCTTCCAACTTTTCTTGTTTTATCAGTTCAAAAAAGTTTTTTGGAAGCTTCCCTAACGTCTCATCCTTTCTTTTAGAGCGCCTATCTAGTTTATTATCTACAGTTCCGTTGAAATCTCCTAACATCATAATTTGATCATAGTTTACATTGTCCAATTCCATTTGAAGTTCTTTAAAAAAAATTTCTTTAGCTCCATTCGGAGCATAAATGTTCACAATCAAAGTTTTCACTCCTTGCAGTAAAATTTCAATAGCTAAATATCTTCCATCTTTGTCTTTGAATATTACTTTGGGTTCCAAATCTTTTTTGACATATGTTACAACACCATTTTTTTTATTGCTTGCTAAAGAATAAAATTCTTCTCCCAATTTTTTCCTTATTAAATATTTATGGTCTTGGTTTTTAAGATGAGCTTCTTGCAAGCAAATTATATTACATTTTTGTTTTTCCAACCAGTGACCTACCATTCTACGTTTTTGGGGTGAATTTAGTCCATTTACATTCCATGTAAGTATTTTGTAATCCATTTTGATATATTCTTAAATATCTCCAAAATCGTCTTTATTCTCTCCCAGGAATGCATACATTTCTTCTGTGCTTTTAATCACCACTCTGGAGCTGCCATAATAAAAACTTAGTCCTTGAGGTATTTCCCAACGAAATCTGATTTTTTTCTCCTTCAGTTTATCCGTCAGACGCTTGAATTTTTTCCTTTCTTGCAGTATTGCTCTAGGCAATTCTTTCATTACTATGATTTTCTTTCCATCTATTACAAAGGGGTCAGTAAAGCACTTCCTGTAGATTTGTTCTTTTGTTCTTTTCATTGTAAATTGGACAACCACGTCTCTTGGTATGTTTTTGTCTCTTGCATATGTAGAATTAACTCTATAAACAAGATCCATGTGTTCTTTAACAACTTCTTCCTGTTCTTGTAAAAAATCTGCTATTGCTTCTTGCATTCTTGTAAAAATATCCTCATTCAATTTTTCCTCAATCCCTCGAAATCTCAAGTGGTTTTGCATATCTTTATAATGCATCATCTTTTCCATCCTCTCGTTCTCTCTCATTGTCTTATGGGTGTTTTCTTCCAGTTCTTTTACTTTAGTTTCTATATCTTGTGTTCTTGTGGATAATTTTTGAAATTCTGCTTTTAATTCCATGCAATTTTTATCTGCTTGAGCCGCTATATTATTCATTTTAACATTTACCTCTCCTATAGCGTCTAACATTTTCTTTTCCATTGCTTCCATAACAGCTAGTAGCTCTTTTTCTTTTTTTGCTGCCATTGTAGGAGAGGACCATGTGGCTGCTCTCGATCTTAGTCCTCGGTCCGTTTTGCCTCTTTAAAAGGATCGATTTTATCTTGTCTTCCAAATCAAACACCAATTAGTGCATTCAAACAAGCTAATCTTGCCAAGTCAAATTATGTTGGTTTCAGCCTTCTACGTTATATAATCTTTGAGATATTGCAGTTTAAAAATTTTATAAATCCAAAATGGCGGCCGCGACTTCTCTATGGTTAATGTCAAAGGTTATAGTCTTTTTACCTTGCTTCTGGCTTGCCGTAGTTTCCTTTTGTCCCTTCCTTTTCTTTACTTGTCTGCTCTCTGCACGTCATTTCCTGTTATGGTCTTTCTGGTCCGGCAGTATTTACAGTCCCCTTTCTGGTCCGGCAGTATTTAGAGTCCCCTTTCTGGTCCGGCAGTATTTAGAGTCCCCTTTACCTTCTTCCGGTTCTTCTCCTTTTTCCTTCTTGTCTGCTCTTCTAGCCGTCACTTCCTGATTCAGTCCTCACGTCTTAATCTCGCGATGCTTGGTTCCCTTCTCCCTCTTTGTCTCGCGATGCTTGGCTTCCCCTCCCAACTCCTTTTAACCGCAGGAATGTTAAACAACTTGTTTTTTTGGCTTTTTAAGTTCAAATTCGGTTTTTTAGCACTTCAAAACTGCTCTCATCCAATCAACATCAGTCTATTGCTTCACCCGATCTGTTTTTCATCTTTCAAAACGCGGCAATGGTAAGGCAAAAAACTTTTTTCCGTTACCTTTTGTTGTTACTTCGCTTCAGATGTGGTCTCAACGTTTAAACTTTGTCTTCTTTGTTAAGGAATCAGGGGAATTGGAGGTTTTATGCTGAATTTTTCAGCTCAGCTCGGCTCCTTAGAGATACTCGCAAGAATCCTCTTCGGCTGCAGTGCTCAAGGTGTCGGAAAAGTCTCCTCCGAGACTTTCCCTTCACCGAGGTTGCTCAAACCTGGATTATATTGCTTGCTGGTCCTCACACTACCTGTGTGAGGTTGCGTCGGGTGGATTAACCCACCCAAGCTGTCAGGAAGAGCCGCTGTCCGCCTTGCGCATTTGCAAAGCGTGTCAGACCTCCATTCTCCCAACTGGAAACCCTACAAATCCTTTTTTCCATATTATATCACATTTTGCTCTATTTGTATAATCTTGTTTTTATCTTGTATTGGCAGTTTCCCACCACATCTGAAGCATAACACATTTTCCACATTATCCAAAATAGTAATACTTATATCTATGTTTACATTTCTGGTAACGGTCATATATCTTAAAAATACTTGTATACTAATTCTTACTTTCTATATTCTTATATAATTCTAGAATAAAAACAACTTCATTATCTAATTATCCTTAATACATTCATATACTCTAATTTTATTGCTTTATGTTATTATAACCATGTATAGATGTAATTTTTCATGTCCCAGTATTTTTCAACATATTCTTTCAAATCTTTCCAATCTTCTAAAAAGGTCTCTGAGTACAGGTCATTCAACTTTCTAGTCCATTTATCCATTTCAGCCATATATAACAATTTTTTCAACCATTCACACACATCTGGTATTTTTTCATTTTTCCAATTTTGTGCATACACCATTCTTGCTGTTGTTATCATATACCATATTATTGTCCTTTTCTTTACATTTATCTCTTCTAATTTAAGTCCAAGCAATAACATTTCAGGCAACTTCTTAAATGTACATTTCAAAAAATTTTCCATTTCTGCATGTATTATAGACCAATAAGTCTTTGCTTTATCACAAGTCCACCACATATGATAAAAAGAACCTTCTTTCTTTTTACATTTCCAACATTTGTTAGACATATTCTGGTTAATATTTGCAATTTTTTTTGGTGTCATATACCATCTGTACATCATTTTAAAACAGTTTTCTTTTAAGTTATAACATGTAGATATACTCATAGAATTTTTCCATAAAAATTCCCAAGATTCCATTTCAATATCTTTGTTAAAGTTTATCGCCCACTTTACCATTTGTTCCTTTACCATTTCATCAGCGTTAAACCATTTTAACAAAATTTTATACATTTTAGAGATCGTTTTTTCCCATCTTCCTCCCAAACTTGTTCTATTTCATTATTTTTTTCTCTAAAACCGGATTTTTTATCACTTCTATACATGTCATATATTTGTCTATATCTTAACCAACCATAATCAAAGTCCATCTGATGCTGCTCCTTCAATATAAAGTCTTTACCATGTCTTGTTAATAAGTCTCTGTACTTCAACCAATCTTGTCCTTTGTGACGTGATACTGGATTTAAAACTTCTGCGGGTACAGTCCACATAAGTATCTCTTCTGGAAAAAAGTTTTTATATCTTGTCCATGTATCCATTAACGTTCTTCTCAAATAATGATGTTTAAACATATTGTCCATTTTTGCTTTACCATAATACAAATATGCATGCCACCCAAACCTACAGTCATGGCCTTCCAGGGACAATAACTTTCTATCTTGTAACATAGTCCATGTCCCTACCCAAGTCAAACATATTGCATCATGATATAGCCTTAAGTTTGGTAATTGGAACCCACCTCTATATTTAGCATCACACATTATTTTCATCTTGATTCTTGGTTTTTTCCAAACTTAGACAATTCCTTCTGCCAGCATTTGAATGTTTTTACATCTTTCACAATTGGAATAGTTTGGCTGAGGACAGACTGGCAATCTAAAGCGGGGCAGGCACGCTTCGCAAACGGAGGAAAGGAGCATGTTCAGACATGCGCATCTGTCCGTCGGCTCCGTTGCGTACTTACCCGTCTCCCAGTCACTTTCCTTCCGCTTTACCCGGACACCGGTTTTTCCCGGTGTTCAGGGGCCTTCCTCCGCATGCCTCCCGCTTCCAAACAGTGTGAACTGGAAGAAGCGGGAGGCATCCGGAGGAAGTGTGAACGCACCGGAAAAACTTTTGTGCATATGCGCATATGCGCATATGCGCATGTGCGCATATGTGCATGTGCGCATATGCAAAAAACATCAAAGGAAAACCAAAAAAAAGTGCAGCAGCACGCGCGAGCTGCGCGCGCTGGCTATGCGGCAGTCTGAACTCTCCGTGGCAGTCTGAATGCTCTGTATCGCCGCTGATCCGCATTGCTCTGGCCAGTGTGAACGGCCAGCTCCGTGGGTTTTTTCCCCCGCTCCAGTTCCCTCCGCTTTGCCTCCGCTTCAGATTGCCAGTCTGTCCTCAGCCCATGTCAATTCTTGAATGTGAGTCATGTCTATTAGAATAAAAGGTAAAGTCTTTTCCTTGTGCGTTAGCTTTTCTCCAAATATCTTCCAGCTTCTCTTGTTTTATCAGTTCAAAAAAGTTTTTTGGAAGCTTC
Organism: Lepidodactylus listeri; assembly: GCA_029233225.1. NCBI lineage: Eukaryota > Metazoa > Chordata > Lepidosauria > Squamata > Gekkonidae > Lepidodactylus > Lepidodactylus listeri. The sequence continues at coordinate 21,674,753 of JARCFY010000022.1, forward strand.
CCTAATGCCTCATCCTTTCTCTTAGAGCGCCTGTCTAATTTGTTATTCACAGTTCCATTAAAGTCCCCCAACATCATAATTTGATCATAAGTTATCCATTTCCATTTGTAATTCTTTAAAAAAAATTTCTTTGGCTCCATTTGGGGCGTAAATATTCACAATCAAAGTTTTCTGTCCTTGTAGTGAGATTTCAATAGCTAAATATCTTCCTTCTTTGTCTTTAAATATTACTTTAGGTTCTAAATCTTTTTTGACATATGTTACAACACCATTCTTTTTATTGCTTGCTAAAGAATAAAATTCTTCTCCCAATTTTTTCCTTATTAAATATTTGTGGTCTTGTTTTTTAAGATGAGCTTTTTGTATGCATATTACACTACATTTTTGTTTCTCCAGCCAATGCCCTACCATTCTACGTTTTTGGGATGAATTAAGTCCATTTACATTCCATGTAAGTACTTTGTAATCCATCTTGATATATTGTTAAATATCACCAAGGTCATCTTTATTCTCTCCAAGAAATGCATACATTTCTCCTGTGCTTTTAATCACTACTCTGGTGTTGCCATAGTAAAAGCTTAATCCTTGAGGTATTTCCCAGCGGAATCTGATTTTTTTCTCCTTCAATTTATCCGTCAGACGCTTAAATTTTTTCCTTTCTTGCAGTATTGCTCTAGGCAGTTCTTTCATTACTATAATTTTCTTTCCATCTATTTCAAAGGGATCAGTAAAACACTTCTTGTAGATTTGTTCTTTTGTCCTTTTCATTGTAAATTGGACCACCACATTTCTTGGTATATTTTTGTCTCTTGCGTATGTAGAATTGACTCTATAAACAAGATCCATGTGTTCTTTAACAACCTCTTCCTGTTCTTGTAAAAAATCTGCTAATGCTTCTTGCATTCTTATAAAAATGTCTTCATTCATTTTTTCCTCAATCCCTCTGAATCTCAAATGGTTTTGCATGTCTTTATAATGCATCATCTTTTCCATTCTGTCATTATCTCTCATTGTCTTTTGAGTACTTTCTTCCAGTTCTTTTACTTTAGTTTCAATGTCTTGTGTTCTTGTGGTTAATTTTTGAAATTCTGCTTTTAAGTCTATAAAGTTTTTGTCTGCTTGTGCAGCTATGCCATTCATTTTAACATTTACCTCTCCTATAGCGTCTAACATTTTTTTTCCATTGCTTCCATAACAGCTAGTAGTTCTTTTTCTTTTTTTGCTGCCATTGTAGGAGAGGACCATGTAGCTGCTCTCGATCTTAGTCTGTGGTCCGTCTTGTCTCTTTAAAAAAGATCGATTTTATTTTATTTTCCAAATCAAACACCAATTAATGTGTTCACACAAGCTAGTCTTGCCAAGTCAAATTTTGTTGGTTTCAGCCTTCTAAGTTATATAGTTTATGAGATATTACTGTTTAAAAATTTTATAAATCCAAAATGGCGGGCGCAACTTCTCTATGGTTTGTGTCAAAGGTTATAGTCTTTTTACCTTGCTTCTGGTTTGCCGTAGTTTCCTTTTGTCCCTTCCTCTTGCTTACTTGTCTGCTCTCCGCATGTCACTTCCTGTTGTAGTCCTTTTGGTCCGGCAGTTTTTACAGTCCCCTTTGCTCTCTTTCGGTTCTTCTCCATTTCCCTTCTTGTCTGCTCCTCAAGCCGTCACTTCCTGTCTCAGTCCTCACAGCTTGATCTCGCGATGCTTGGTTTCCTCCTCCCCTCTTTGTCTCGCGATGCTTGGCTCCCCCTCCCGACTCTTCTTAACCGCAGGAATGTTAAACAACTTGTTTTTTTGGCTTTTTAAGTTCAAATTCAGCTGTTTAACGTTTCAAAACTGCACTCATCCAATCTGCAACAGTCTATTGCTTCACCAGATCTGCTTTTCGTCTTTCAAAACGCGGTAATAGTAAGGCAAAAACTTTTTTTCCGTTACCTTATGTTGTTACTTCGCTTCAGATGTGGTCCCAACGTTTAAACTTTGTCTTCTTTGTTAAGGAATCAGAGGAATTGGAGATTTTATGCTGATTTAATCAGCTCAGCTCGGCTCCTTAGAGATACTTGCAGAAATCTTCTTCGGCTGCAGTGCTCAAGGTGTTGTAAAAGTCTCCTCCGAGACTTTTCCTTCACCGAGCTTGCTCAAACCTGGATTATATTGCTTGCTAGTCCTCACACTACCTGTGTGAGGTTGCGTCAGGTGGATTGAGCCACCCGAGCTGTCAATAAGAGCCGCTGTTCGCCTTGCGCAATTGCAAAGCGTGTCAGACCTCCATTCCTCCGACCGGAAACCCACTCCTCCACCCAAAGAGTTATTGACAATGGAATTCACTGCCACAGGAGGCAGTGGCGGCTACAGGCACGGACGGCTTCAAGAGGGCATTGGATAAACATACGGAGCAGAGGTCCATCAGTGGCTATTAGCCATAAGGTCTGGATAGGATTAGGGGCTGCAGTGGCTCAAGTGGTTAAGATGCTGAACTGCAGACCGGTAGTTCAGCAGTTCAAGACCCGAGTGCTGCATGACGGAGTGAGCTCCCATCTCTAGTCCCAGCTCCTGACAACCTAGCAGTTCGAAAGCGAGAACTTGTGAGTAGAAAAATAGGTACCACTTCGGTGGGAAGGTGACAGCGTTCCATGCACCTCGGCATCTAGTCGTTCTGGCCACATGACCATGGAATCATCTTTGGACAGCACTGGCTCCTCGGCTTGGAAACGGAGATGAGCTCCACATCCCTAGAGTCATATTCAACTGGCTTTCGAGCAAGGGAAACCTTTACCTAACCTATAGATAGGAACTCTCAGTCTGGGGCAAGTGATGCACTTTATTCTTGGTGCTTTGGGGGGGGGCAACAGTGGGAGAGCTTCTAGTGTCCTGGTTCCGATGGTGGACCTCCTGGTGACACCTGCTATTTTTGGCCACTGTGTGACAGAGTGTTGGACTGGATGGGCCATTGATCTGATCCAGCATTGGCTTCTCTTACGTTCTTATGTTATGTTCCCAAACACCTTTTTCTGGTGCCTACCAAATGTTTTTACAAAGTGGGAGGGACCTCATGGGCTTCTTGGCAGCAGGGCTTCTGACTGGCCATTAGAGAACCGATTGGCTGTATAGATGAAAATGACTTTTTAGCAGCAGTTGCCACCACTGACTTGGTTTTATTATTTCTCATTCGTCTTCCCCAGTGTATTTTTAAAATTACCCCACTTCTCTCCTGCAGTTGGGATTTCTCCGTGTGCTTGGCTCCGCCTCCTGAGGCAGCCATTTTGCGGCGGCCCCCACTGTATCTATATATCTAATAGCAAAGGGGGGGACCCCCTGTGCGGATATCTAAATCCGAGCTAGGGGGCCCTTGGGGGGGGGAGAGAGGTTTTCCTACACACAGGGGGCACTCCCACCATGTGCAGAAAAATCCAAAAAGTTAAAAAAAAACCCTTCAGGGACCATAGAATCCCCCAAAATACCTTTTGAAATGGCCTCAGCTCCAGGCGTCAACTGTGAGGAGATTAGAATGTTCAGGGGAGGGGGGGAGGTTCCAACTGTTTCTGTCAGTCAAAGGCAGGGATTTTACTGGCAGCAGTCGAGGGTTGCCAAGTATACCCCCAGCCACCAGCAGCGGATCCAGATCCAGGCTGGGAAACTCCTGGAGATTTGGGGGTGGAGCCTGGGGAGGACAGGGACCTCAGTGAGGTACAATGCCATAAACTCCCCCCTCCAAAGCATCCATTTTCTCCATGGAAAGTTATCTCTGTAGTCTGGAGATGAGCAGTAACTCCAGGGGATCCCCAGGTCCAATCTGGAGGCTGGCATCCCTAGGCAGCACCCTCTGTGTGACTTGATACCACCTGATTTGCATGACTTAATTAGGCCCAGCTGTTTTGCTACAGTTCATCAGCAGCCACCGTATGAAAGCCATTGTGGTGCAACAGTTCGAGCTTCAGACTGGGATCTGCGAGACCCAGGTTCAGATCCCCATCTTGCAGTGGAAGCTGACTGGGAGATTTTGGACCGGTCACATACTTTCAGCCTAACCAGCCTCACAGGGTTGTTGTGCAGATAACAAAGAGGAAATAATAATGTAAGCTGCTTTAGTCCCCATTGTGGAGAAAGACTGTAATTTTCCTAGGTAGAGGCTGCAGGGGAGGGGGGTGGAGATTGAAAGCTGAAGACAGATAAAGGTAGGTTGGCTGTTGGGTGGGAAGGAAATAGCGTTGCCAACTCCAGGTTGGGAAATTCCCAGACATTTGAGAGGTGGAGCCTGGGGAGGGTGGGATTTGAGGTGGGAGGCAGAAAGAGAGAGAAAGAGTGATGAGGTGGGGAGGCAGAAAAACAAAGGGAATGATGACAGGTCAGAAAGAGAGAGGAAGTAACATACATGGAGGAGAGCGAGAGAGTAAGAAAGGGGGGCAGAAGGGAGAAAGAGTGTGAGAGAGGTAGGGGGAGAAGGGAGGAAGCAAAGGTGTGAGGAATGGGATAACTATCCTGCAAGTTTCTTGCAGGTCTCCACTTGTTGTTTCAGAATTCCAAAGGCACCCAGAGGCTAAAAAATATTGGAGTCCCGTATTTTAGAACCATACGTTGCAACCCCTCGTTTTCACATATCAGGTTTCTGTGCAGTTTCCATATGCTTGTGGGACTGTGAAGTGCTTTGAACAACAAGGGAAAGTGGTATATAAATGTAGTAAGTAAATAAACAAATGGTTACAGGTGCCTGAGAACTGCTACCTGCCAAAGCAGGAAATACTGAGACAGATGAATCAATGCACTGATTTGGTATAAGACGTTGTCATAGGCTAGAAAGAAGGCCAATGGCAGTGTGAATGCTTTGTGGTTCCAGGTTCGGTTTCTGACATCTCCAGTTCCAGACATGCAGATAACAGGTGTGGGGCAATTCCTTTCTCAGTCTTTCCCCGGAGAACGGCTGCCAGCCAGCGTGGACAATACTGAGCTAGATGACTCAGTATATGGCAGCTTCTGGAGCTGGAAAGACCACAAGTACGGGTGGCTTTAAAAGGGGGGTAGACCAGATTTATGGAGGAAAGGTCCATCACTGACAGCTAAAGGGAACCTCCTCAGCCAGGGTCAGTATCCCTCTGAACACCAGTGGTAGGAGGCAACATCAAGAGAAGGTTTTGGCCTCCATGTTTAGTCTGTTGGCACTCTAGGGCAACTGGTTGGCCACTGTGTGAAACACGATGCTCGACTAGATTGAATACGGGTCTGATCCAGCAGGGCTCTTCTGATGTTCTTATCAAGGGAAGGCCTCAGCCTCTATGCCATGTTGTTGGCCCTCCAGAGGAACTGGTTGGCCACTGTGAGACAGGATGCTGGACTAGATGGACCACTGGTCTGATCTAGCAGGGCTCTTCTGATGCTCTTATCATGGGAAGGCCTCAGCCTCTCTGCCCTGTTGTTGACCCTCCAAGGAACTGGTTGGCCACTGTGTGAGACAGAATGCTGGACTAGATGGACCACTGATCTGATCCAATCTGATGTTCTTATCAGGAGAAGGTCTCAGCCTCTATGCCCTGTGTTGGCCCTCCAGAGGAACTGGTTGGCCACTGGGTGAGACAGGATGATGGAGTAGATGGACCCTCACTGGTCTGATCCAGCAGGAACAGGGCAACAGATCTAGCAGCTCTTCTTATGTTCTTATCAGGGGAAGGCCTTGGCCTCTATGCCCTGTTGTTGGCCCTCCAGAGGAACTGGTTGGCCACTGGGTGAGACAGGATGATGGAGTAGATGGACCCTCACTGGTCTGATCCAGCAGGAACAGGGCAACAGATCCAGCAGCTCTTCTTATGTTCTTATCAGGGGAAGGCCTTGGCCTCTATGCCCTGTTGTTGGCCCTCCAGAGGAACTGGTTGGCCCTGTGTAAGATGGGATGTTGGACTAGATGGACCACTGGTCTGATCTGGCCGGTCTCTTCTTATGTTCTTATCAGGGGAAGACCTCGGCCTCGATGCCCTGTTGTTGGCCCTCCAGAGGAACTGGTTGGTCCTGTGTAAGATGGGATGTTGGACTAGATGGACCACTGGTCTGATCTGGCCGGTCTCTTCTTATGTTCTTATCAGGGGAAGGCCTTGGCCTCTATGCCCTGTTGTTGGCCCTCCAGAGGAACTGGTTGGTCCTGTGTAAGATGGGATGTTGGACTAGATGGACCACTGGTCTGATCTGGCCGGTCTCTTCTTATGTTCTTATCAGGGGAAGATCTCGGCTTCTATGCCCCGTTGTTGGCCCTCCAGAGGAACTGGTTGGCCACTGGGTGAGACAGGATGATGGAGTAGATGGACCACTGTTCTGATCCAGCAGGAACAGGGCAACAGATCCAGCAGCTCTTCTTATGTTCTTATCAGGGGAAGGCCTCGGTCTCTATGCCCTGTTGTTGGCCCTCCAGAGGAACTGGTTGGCCCTGTGTAAGATGGGATGTTGGACTAGATGGACCACTGGTCTGATCTGGCCGGTCTCTTCTTATGTTCTTATCAGGGGAAGGCCTCGGTCTCTATGCCCTGTTGCTGGCCCTCCAGAGGAACTGGTTGGCCACTGTGTGAGAGAGGATGCTAGGCTAAATGGACCTTCACTGGTCTGACCCACAAGGTCTCTTCTTACATTTCTCCCCTTAAGTTGTTGTTTTCACATCCCCAAGAATCGGAGCCAAAACAGTTTCAAAAACGAAACATACCTGCCTTGAACCCTCAGCCATACCCATTACAATATCGCCTAGGCAATCTGGTAGAGGTTTCGTTTCATTCGTCTCCCATTGTTGGAAGACACCCCACTGACTTGGTTGTCATGCCCCAACGGTATTGTGCGCATGTGTCCCTACAGAGAGACGGTGAACTGTTCCTGCTGAGTTAAATGTTCGGGGGGGGGGGCGCACCCTTTTTGTTCCACGGGCTGTGTGCAAGCGTGCCCCCCAGAATTCGGAATAAAAAGGGCTCGAGTGGAAGCGGTTGTTTGCCGAGGCCTCTGTTATTTTTCGCAGAGAGATGGCTGGTGAATTATGAATTCGACTGTCAGTGGATGTCAGTGGATGCGAGGGACCTGCTTCCCTGTTCCACAGCAGACAAGAGAATCTTCCTTCAGAAACAGCAGCAGTTCAGGTGGTCCCCCCTCCCCCTTTCCCCCGAACACATCTCTATAAATCAAAAGCATCAGGTAGAAACAGACCGACCAGCCAGTCCTTCCCGGCCTGCCTTTCCCAAACGCGCTCTCCTCTGAAAGGCACCGAACGTCGAGTGGGCCTATATTTAGCCAAATCTAAAACAGACCCCCGATAATTGCGTTAGAGGCAGGAAGGAGTCAACTAGAAAACAATTGCGCAGATTAATTCAAGATGTCTTCCCATTAACATCTGGCTAAGAGGACTTCTTGGGGTCAGGAGTCCTTGGATTGACAGGTCTCCGCCGTGGCCGGGCACAGACAACGTTGACACAGCAGATTCGGGGAAGGCCTAATAAGGCATAACAGAGAGAAGGCGGCTAATAAAACATCTGCTGCTTCGGCCAATTATCTGAAGCGCTGCGGGAGGGAAGGCTCAACATCTTGTGGCGGCCATGTCAGCTCCTGCAGGGGATGCTGAAGGAGACAAAAGGCCGGGTGTGCCGGGCCTGCGTGTACGAGCATAGAAAATGGTCAGGTGGGGCAACAGCCAGGGCCCAGTTCTGGGGGCTCCCGATGCTGCCAGCACCCCTTGTCCTCATACTTAATAGTGTTCCACCTCCCATGCTCCGTGCTGCACACACTGCCCAGTGCCACAAGAGAAAGGGTTGCAGGCAGCAGTGAGCGTAGGCAGTGGGAGGAGGAGGAGAAGGAGGAGGAGGAGAAGAGGAGGAAGAGGAGGAAGAGAAGTGGAGGAGGAGAAGAGGAGGAGAAGGAGAAGAGGAGGAGGAGGAGAGGAGGAGAAGTGGAGGAGGAGAAGAGGAGGAGGAGGAGAAGGGGAGAAGGAGGAGGAGAAGGAGGAGGAGGAAAAGAGGAGGAGAAGTGGAGGAGGAGAAGAGGAGAAGGAGGAGGAGAGGAGAGGAGGAGAAGTGGAGGAGGAGAAGGAGAAGGAGGAGGAGAAGGAGGAGAAGTGGAGGAGAAGAAGAGGAGAAGGAGGAGGAGAGGAGAGGAGGAGGAGGAGAAGGAGGAGAAGAGGAGGAGAAGTGGAGAAGGAGAAGAGGAGGAGGAGAAGAGGAGGAGAAGGAGAAGAGGAGGAGGAGAAGAGGAGGAGGAGAAGTGGAGGAGGTGAAGAGGAGAAGGAGGAGGAGGAAGAGGAGAAGGAGGAGGAGAAGAGGAGGAGAAGTGGAGGAGAAGGAGGAGGAGGAGAGGAGGAGGAGGAAAAGAAGTAGAAGAAGAGGAGAAGAAGAAGTGGAGGAGGAGAGGAGAAGGAGGAGAAGGAGTCGGAGAAGAAGAGGAGGAGGAAGATGAAGATGAGGAGGAGATTGGATTTGTACCCCACCCTTCACTACCTGAAGGAGTCTCAGAGTAGTTTACAATCGCCTTCCCTTTCCCTCCCCACAACAGGCACCCTTTGAGGTCCGTGAGGGTGGAGGGGAAGGAGATGGAAACAGGACTGAGAGCGAAGCCATGGGGTCAGAACAAGTTTGCGCTGGATCTGAAAAGAGCCAGGAGGACTGTGTCAAGATTAAGGAGCATCGCCTCTCTTTTAGCAAAGCCCCCCCCCCCCCGCCCGTCCATCAATCTCTGGTTTCCAGTCAATAACACATCGAGTCTTCATTTCCTGCTCCTTCTCTGAATGTGTTCCAACGGTCTTCCCCCGAAGTCAAAAACAATGAGACTCGTGGATTTCCTTTTCTCATATCAGTCAGCCGAATCGATCCACACCCGTTTCGTTCCCTTGAATAAAACATTCCCTTATCGCACCGGGGTGTGAATGTGTGCGTGTGCGCCCATCAGTGTGTTGAAAAGACCTGAACTCTTTTTATTAATAAGCATCCGTGGACTGGACCGGAGAACCTCAAGAAACTGAACTGGACACGGTGGGTGGCTTTAAAGTCCTCCGTCAGCGATTGGGGTAAAATGACTTTGTTTTCCTTCCAGGGCTCATAATCAAATGCCAATAATGTCCTTTAAATGATAGAGTGGAAAACTGAACCTGACCGGAGAGGCTGGCTCATGAAATAATCATGGGTAACAACCTCGGGTCAAACAAAAACAAAGTGAGCCTCCCTGACACTGGAGAAGCCGGCTTCATGAATAAGTCAAGGGAGATCATCAATAATTCAATTCATAAATAACATTTTTTTTAAAAGTCGAGCATGCGTCTACATCCAAGTCCTGGCAAAGACCAAATCCCTCTTTCCCACAAACATCTGGAGGAGACCCCTTTTCAAAAAAAAGTTGTACCGTTTTCTTTCAGCCTGCACGTGGGTGGGCTTCTTCTGGCTGTGAATTCCATAGCTTTGGGGGCCACACCTGAAAAGACTCCGCTTCTCCTGCCTGCTGTTCTGGTTCTACGTATGGTGGGGGATCTCAAGTCAGGCTGTTCCTGGCCATCTCAAAAGCCAGCCCCTAAACACCAACATTAAGTACGAGGCCACATGTTTTATTGTCTAAGGGAGAGAGATGACAAAGAGAAGTTCTTCTCCCGCTCCCCAAATACTAGAACTCCAGGGCATCTGATGAAGCTGATGGGCAGTAGGTTCACGGCGGACAAAAGGAAAGACCACTTTACACAGGGAGGGATTAAAATGTGGGACTCGCTGCCAGAGGATGTAGTGACGGCCACAGGAATAAACGGTTTGAAAAGGGGGTTAGGTAGATTCATGGAGGATCAGTCTATCAGGGGCTACTAGCCATGGGGGCTGAGGGGAACCTCCAGGATCAGAGGCACTAAACCTCTGAATCCCAGAGCCAGGAGGCAACTGCACAGAAGAAGATGGTTGCACAGTAGTTGCCCTGACCAGGTGCCCGATGTGGAGTCTTGGTATTATATGAGCTTGCGGTGACTCCAGTTACAGTCAGTCCACCTTACAGGGGGGGCCTGAGCCCGTTTGCGGGGAGGGCGGGGTTATAAAACTGAAAAATAAATAAAATAAATAAATAAACTGTTATACGTAATTCATCATCTTCTAATTGTTTACGCGTTTTAGCTGTTTTAAGAATTAATTATATTACCTGGTTTTAATTGTTCATGTACTTTATTGTTACTCTCCCAGAGCCTGCCCTGGGAAGAGTGGGATATAAATTTAACTAATAAATAAACATCAGGGGAATGCCTTGGCCTCTAAGGCCTTTCGTTGGCCCTCCAGAGGAACTGGTTGGCCACTGTGTGAGTTGGGATGCTGGACTGGATGGACCCTCACTGGTCTGACCCAGCAGGGCTCTTCTGAGGTTCTTATCAGGGGAAGGCCTCGGCCTCCCTGCCCTGTTGTTGGCCCTCCAGAGCAACTGGCTGGCCATTGTGTGAGACAGGATGCTGGACTAGATGGACCTTCCCTGGTCTGATCCAGCAGGGCTCTTCTGAGGTTCTTATGTACACCTGTTACATTTCAAGTGTGCAGTCCGAAAATATAAAAGGGTGGATTCTAATCATCCTCCATGTAGCCTTCCTCCAGCTTGAGTGGCTCTTCTTGCAAAGGAAGAACCACTTAATTCAGAGAAATTCTCCTTAAGACTGAAGACACGGACTCAGATGGACACACATACACATATGTACACCATCAAGAGTCAACAATGCTCTTTCACTCTCAACACTGGGCAAAACTTTCAGTCCTCATGCAAAACTAAATCAATAAATTGGCATAAGGCTGATCAAAAATGCAACCCTCAAAAAACAGCTGGGAGAACATTTTAATCTTCCAGGGAAATTCCCCTGCTGACCTACAAATGGCAGTCCTCAAACAGAGAAGCTTCAAGGGGCGGTTCCAATGTGATATTGCTGAACCTGAATTCATTCACAAGTTCAGAGCAATGAACTCCCCCATGGGGCTGAATAAGTACATGGGGTTCTTATCTCGCGACAGATGCTATTTTTCTGTCCCTAAGCGTTTCTCCCCTTCTTCAATGAAGCTGATCCCCTTTTGCTTGGTACCTTTGCCTCCTGACTCCCTTCTCTGCAACACCCTTCTCCCACCTTCTGACTGGGATACCAGGACTCCGCTTCTCCATTCCTACTTGTACCTGATGAAGGGAGTTGTCGGGGACGTCAGGAAAGGGAAAAGTTTAGCTGCGTCAAAAAAAAAAAGATTGTTTTTCAGAGTTATTATGTTTGGGAGTCTTTGTTCTTGTTGTTTTGGGATCAAGTTTAATTGGAAAAGAAAACAACAAGAACAAAAAAAGGATGACATTTTACAGGCTGCTAGTCTTCTAAGTGGCCTGTGCCATATGGTATTTAAAAATTGTTTTGCAAACGGCCAACATATTTTACATTGGGGGGGGTGGGGAAGGTTGCCAAGCTTCACGCATGCATGCACAAGGAACTCCGCCCTGTCTCTGACACCTCAGCGATGCTAAATACCACATACCATTGCCCCAATTTTCCACGGTGCGATTTCTCATGCCAGGCAGATTTCATCTGCTGGGAGATTTGGCAGCCTGCATATATTTGGCGGGGAAGGGAGACTTTTGTTTTTGGGTTTCCCCCCTTTTCTTGGCTTCTTGTTCTTTTTCCCATCATGAAATGAAGCCCGATTCCCAAGTCGCTTTAAGCAGGGTGAAAAAGCGCTGGGCTCGCAGAAGGTTTGTTCACACGCGGCGAGCAACATGAATAATGGAAAGGATGCCTTTCCAGAGCATTCGCTAAGCTCCCAGTGCATAGATGTTCCGTCAAGTCACAATAGACTTAAGGTGACCCCCAGCCAGGGGCTGTAAGAACATAAGAGAAGCCATGTTGGATCAGGCCAGTGGCCCATCCAGTCCAACACTCTGTGTCAGACAGTGGCCAAAACCCAGGAGGTCCACCAGCAGGGCCAGAACCCCAGGAGACCTCCCACTGTGGCTCCCCAAGCACCAAGAAGACAAAGCATCACTGCCCCAGACATAAGAATGTGAGAGAAGCCATGCTGGATCAGGCCAATGGCCCATCCAGTCCAACACTCTGTGTCACACAGTGGCCAAAACCCAGGGGCTGTCAGAAGGTCCACCGGTAGTCCAGAACTCCAGAAGCCCTGCCACTGTGGCCCCCCAAGCACCAAAAATACTGAGCATTACTGGTCCAGACAGAGTGTTCCGTCTTGTGGTTAATAGCGAGCCACTGATGGACCTCTCCTTCATATATATGTTTATCCAATCCCTCTTGAAGCTACCATATTTTTCGCTCCATAAGACGCGCCTGATCATAAGACGCACCTTGTTTTTAGAGGAGGAAAACAGGGAAAAATGAAACAGAAAGAAAGAAAGAGAGAGAGAGAGAGAGAGAGAAAGGAAGGAAGGAGGAGAGCAAGAGAGAAAGAGAAAGGAAGAAAGAAAGATGGGGACAGAGAGAGAGACAGAAAGACAGACAGACAGACAGAAAAAAGGAAAGGAAGGAAGGAAGGAAGGAAGGAAGGAAGGAAGATAGAGAAAGGAAAGGAGAGAGACATCGGCATGCCATGCAAAGCAGCCACGGAGCTTAATCTGTGGGCGGGGCTTTCTGCTGCTGGCTGTCTTAAAGGGGAAAAGCACTTAAAGGGAAAGCGTACTTAGCCTGGTGGGGGTTTTCCTGCCGTTTCCCTTTTAAGTCTTAACAGCTCAGGCCCAGCAGGGAGGGGCGGGGAAGGCTGGGATGCCAGCCTGAATGGCGTTCCCCTGCGTTCCTGCTGAAGAAAGAGCCCTGTTACAGGTAAGAAAAGCTCCATATTCGCTCCATAAGACGCACACACTTCCCCCCCCCCCACTTTTTTGGGGAGGAAAAGTGTGTCTTATGGAGCGAAAAATACGGTATATGTACTTGTAGCTGCTACCACTTCCTGCAGCAGTGAATTCAAGACAAGGGAGAAGCAAAGGTGCTTTGCCATTGCCTTCCTCTGCAGAGGTCTCCTTGGGGGTCCCCCATCCAGGGCCTGGACTTTTGTGGCTTCTGAGAGCAGCTGCGATCGGGCTACACCAGACCATGCCACATTCTCCTGTGCTTTGTGTGTGTGTGTTGTTGAGTCACAGTGGACTTATGGTAACTCCTTCTTGGAAGGTTTTTAAGCAGAGTCTGGATGGCCATCGGAAAGCAACGCTGATTCTGTGAACTGAGGCAGATCACGAGAGATAGGGCAGGGAGGGTTGCATCAGGGCTTAGTTCTCGTGGCCCTTTCTTAAACGCCCAGGGGAATGCTGGTTGCCACTTTGGGGTCAGGAAGCAATTGCTCTCCAGTCCAGGGATCCTGGAGGAGTCACTGGGAATGTGTGTGGGGGGAGGTATTTGTGAATTTCCTGCATTGTGCAGGGGGTTGGACTAGATGACCCTGGAGATCCCTTCCAACTCTATGATTCTGTGATTCCTCATAGCGTTTTTTAGGCAAGGCATGAATGGAGAGGGTTTGCCCTTACCGGCCTTTGCATAGCGACCCTTGACTTCTTTGGTGGTCTCCCATCCAAGGACTAGCCAGGGCTGACCCTGCTTAGCTTCTGAGATGGTGGTGGTGGAAAGTGCTGTAAATCACCGGTGACACGGTGACCCTGCAGGGTTTTCAAGGCAAGAAACAAACAGGGGTGGTTCACAATTGCCTGTCACTGCAGAGCAACCCTGGACTTCCTAGGTGGTCTCCCATCCATGTACAAACAAGGGCTGACCGGGGGGGGGGGGGTGCTGTGGCTCAGTGGTAGAGCCTCTGGTTGGCATGCAGAAGGTTCCAGGTTCAATCCAAGGCATCTCCAGTTTAAAAGGACCAGGCAGGAGGGGATGGGAAAGACCTCCTCCAGAGACCCTGGAGAGCTGCAAAGAGGATCTGTGGCTCGCTGGAAGAGCATTTGCCTGGCACACAGAAGGTCACAGGTTCAATCCCCGGCATCTCCAGTTAAAAGGACCAGGCAGGAGGTGATGTGAAAGACCTCCACCTGAGACCCTGGAGAGCTGCAAAGAGGGGCTGTGGCTCAGTGGTAGAGCCTCTGCTTGGCATGCAGAAGGTCCCCGGTTCAATTAAGTAATCTGCCAGTAGGTGACTTGAAAGACCTCTGCCTGAGTCCCCGGAGAGCTGTCAAGAGGGGCTGTGGCTCAGCGGTGGAGCGTCTGCTTGGCATGCAGAAGGTCCCCGGTTCAATCCCCTGCATCTCCAGTTAAAAAGGACCAGGCAGGAGGTGATGGGAAATGCCTCAGACTGAAACCCTGGAGAGCTGTAAAGAGGGGCCGTGGCTCAGTGGAAGAGCCTCTGCTTCACAAGCAGGAGGTCCCAGGTTCAATCCCCAGCATCTCCATTTAAAAGGACCAGGCAGGAGGTGATGTGAAGGACCTCCACCTGAGACCTTGGAGAGCCACTGCCAGTCTGAATGGTCCATACTGACCTTGATGGACCAATAGCCAGATACAGTATTAGGCAGCTTCATGCGACCTTGCTTAGTTTCCACAACCTGTTGTGATTGGGCCAGCCAGGTTGGGATGACAAAACAATGGAACCCAGGAAACGCTAGATCTCTCTCTGTGTTTTCACTTTCTCACATCTGCTGAATAATGCACTTTCAGTCCACTTTCAATGCAATTCCGCGATCGTTTGCAAGTGGATTTTGCTATGTCACACATGAAAACCCAGCTGCAAAGGGCACTGAAAGTGCTTTATTTGGCATGTGTGAAAGCACTCAGTCTGTGCATGTCTAGCTCTGATTCTAAGAAGAGGAGGAGGAGGAGAATGGATTTTTACCTCACCCTTCACTACCCGAGTGGCTTACAATCTCCTTTTTGTTCTCCTCCCCACAACAGACACCCTGTGAGGTAGTTGGGGCTGAGAGAGCTCTCCCGAGAACTGCCCTTGAGAGAACAGCTCAGAGAGGACTTGTGACTGACCCAAGGTCACTCCAGCAGCTGCACAGGGAGGAGTGGGGAATCAAACCTGGCTCTCCCAGATTAGAGTCCCTGCTCCTAACCCCTACACCAAACAAGACAACCCATCGCTTCCAATCTTGGATTGCCTCAATCTTTCGGAGCAAACCGCCAAGGGTTAAGCGTCTGAAGCTCACAGAGGCTTTCAGAACCAGACGGGGGTGTCAATCTCCTTTGGCACAATAACTGCGACAGGCAGAAGGCTACAAAGGGGTAGTCTCGCCAAGCTCGAGGGAACGAAATGGGCAGTATAAATCATGGCACTTGGTGGGGGTAATGGCCAGAGAGATGGAATCCCGTCTCCTGGAGAGAAAGCGGGGCAGTAAAGAAAATGGATGTCCAGGGATGGTCGGTGAGATCGGGAGAGACCGCGTAGGAAAAAGGGATGGAGAAACAGCTGAGGCATACCAGGAGGGACGGTTCCAGAGGTCTGTCTCCGTAGACTCAACATGGGTCTCGATACATCAATAATGCGGTCGTTAACGGGACGGCTTCGGCACATTGCAGTGTATTAAACTACGCCTTTATGGCTTTCTTGTCCATTTATTCCAGCATAGCTCATTCGCTTGCTTTCTTCCTATTTTTCTGCTGAGTTGTGTTGTAGGGATGGAAGTACAGCTGCTGGCCATAGGGGTGGCCGTGAGCAGTGAATCAGGACCCGTCCTGGGAATGGAACCCAAGTCTTGCATTCAAGGTGACAATTGTCATCTAATTCGATTCTCGGCCTAAGCAGTGGGACAATGTTGGATCAGACCAATGGCCCATCCAGTCCAACACTCTGTGTCACACAGTGGCCAGAAATACCAGGTGCCACCAGGAGGTCCAGCAGTGGGGCCAGGACACTAGAAGCCCTCCCCAGCATAGCGGTAGAGCATCTGCTTGGGGTTCCGCAGTGGCTCAGAGGTGGTGGAGCACTTTGGGTCTGTCACAAGTTCTCTCAGAGCTGTCCTCTCAGGAGCAGTCCTTGGAAGATGCTGGACTAGATGGACCCCTGCTCTGATCCAGCAGAGCTCGCCTTACTTTCTAATAAGCTGCATCTGTGCTGAGTGCAGTAGGTGAAATTGATTCTCCCCTGGAATAACGGACGGTTCTCTCAGGCAATTTGACGATGTGACGGTTGATCACACAGATGCGTGAAATAACCTTGATGATGACACGGACACCAAAGTGTAAGCCTGTAACTGCAGTGTGTATAATCCCTGGCTGGCCGATTGGTTCCACTGCCATTTATTTATGCCGGGGTCCCCAACGTGGTGCCCGTGGGTGCCGTCGTACCCACCGACACTTTTACCTGTCCCCCACCAAATGCTTTTAGAAAGCGGGTGGAGCTAGGTGAAGGTTTTGCCCTGCAGGGCTTCTGACTGGCTGTGCAGATTAAAAAGCATCATGCAAAACAGAGTTTCTTGCCTGAAATGTCGAAGAGTTATTATTAGAGTCATCTCTACCCTTTCTCTCTGATATCTCATGGCGGGCTCCGCCTCTCTCGGCAGCCGTTTTGTGGTTGGCTCCACCTCCTGCGGCAGCCATCTTGTGACCGTGCCCACCGCCCTGTGTCAGAATTCCAAAGGCGTGCACAGGCTCAAAAAAGGTTGCAGACTCCCGATTTCAGCTGGGGTTCTTATCAAACTGTTTGTCAAACGTCCATGCATGAAATACTGCTGACAGGATGAAACGGCGCTGTTTTAATTGGTCCTCAGTAACCCGCCAAACAGTGTTGAGCTGCCCGAGAACAGCTGAACCGCCTGTTGAGTAATTCACTCCCTGCTCTCCACTGGTGAGCTGACCTGGCTCGTGTTTGACCATCCAGTTGTTAAACTATGAGAATGGCTCCTTAGCTTAGGAAGTTACAGATTTCTATTGGGTTTCCTTTACCTTGAAGCTTTCTCCAGCTGTTCAGGCCAGCACATTGTTAATGGCCCCCTTCTCCAGACCTCGGTTAAGAGTTCTGTCTGCTTTGATGGACTTAGTACCAAAAAGAGAGCTTCCTCCTTGCTCCTCCCAGGCCAGATCAAAAAGTTTTTTTTCCTGGAGATTCTTCCTGGAGTTCCTTCCTGAAGTCTCTCTAGTGTATAATTCCTCCAAATCTCTATTCCCTGCTTGGAGGGGGGGGACCGGACGCTCCTATTATTTCTAGCTAAACATATTAGCATTTCTTAAGAGGTAGCTGTGAACCTGGAAAGCCATTGACTGACTTCCTCTTAGAGGGGGGAAAAGCTTTTTTAAAAAGCGAAGGTTTTGCTCATTTCAACCTCCAAAGAAAAAATGCATTTCTTCACAGGGGGGAATGAAGTCTCTCTGATCACTACAAAGAAAGCGGAATGCCTGCCGGCAAGATTTAAAATGATCACCTCACTTTTTACATACTCAGCACAATCTCGGCGGAAGGCAGCGGTGAACTCACCACCCAAGGCAGACGAGTGCATTTGACAGGCAAAAGAAACAAATGCTCTCATGGAAGGGGGAGGAAATCTGATGTTGGCACCTCATGAAGGATGTTAAATGTCTTGTGGGGGGGACCCCACAATATTGGCGAAAAATAGGCATGAGAAAGGATGCAGTATGGAAGGCAATCCATGAAAAGGCATGCGGGGGGGGGGGGAGAGACTGCTTATACTGAATTAGACAATTGGTCCATCAAAGTCAGTATTGCCTGTTCAGACTAGCAGCAGTTCTCCAGGGTCTCAGGCAGAGGACTTTCCCATCACCTCCTGCCTGGTCCTTTTAACTGGAGATGCTGGGGATTGAACCTGGGACCTTCTGCATGCCAAGCAGAGGCTCTACCACTCAACCACAGCCCCTCTTTATAGCTTTCCAGGGTCTCAGGCGGAGGTCTTTCCCATCACCTCCTGCCTGGTCCTTTTAACTGGAGATGCTGGGGATTGAACCTAGGACCTTCTGCATGCCAAGTGTATGCTCTACCACTGAGCCATGCTCACTTCCCATTGTAGGGCAGGCAAGGGCACACACCAGCTGATTGAACCCGGGACCTTCTGCATGCCAAGCAGAGGCTCTACCACTGAGCCACAGCTCCTCTTTACAGCTCTCCAGGGTCTCAGGCGGAGGTCTTTCCCATCCCCTCCTGCCTGGTCCTCTTTAACTGGAGATGCTAGGGATTGAACCTGGGACCTTCTGCATGCCAAACAGATGCTCTACCACTGAGCCACAGCCCCTCTTTACAGCTCTCCAAGGTCTCAGGCAGAGGTCTTTCCCATCACTTCTTACCTGGTCCTTTAACTGGAGATACCGGGGATTGAACCATGGACCTTCTGCATGCCAAGCAGAGGCTCTACCACTGAGCCACGGCCCCTCTTTACAGCTCTCCGGGGTCTCAGGCAGAAGTCTTTCACGTCACCTACTATCCGGCCCTTAACTGATGCCAGGGACTGAACCCAGGAGGCCAAGCAGAGGCTCTACCCTAATCCATGGTGCATCCCAAACTCTATGTTTCCAGAAGCCCTTATGGCTTCTGCTGCTGGTACCCTTCCATGTCTTCTTAGGGGACCCTCTTTTGCCCTGAGTTGTTGTAACTTCAGCAGGGCATTCCCCACCCCCATGGCTTCCCTTACCAGGTGTCTGTAGCAGGGTGCAGTCTTTGACTTCAGCTAGCCAGACATCCATTCAAACAGTGAAAGAACCTCATCCATGACTCAACCTTGGACTCCAAAATCATATCCAGGTGGTCTGTCTGTCCAGGGTGGTGGCTTCTTAGGTACTGCCAACTCCATGTTGAAAAACTCCAGGAGATTTGGGGATGGCACCTGGGTTAGGGCAGAGTTTGAGGAAGTGAGGGACCTCAGCAGGGTATAATGAAGAGAGGAGGAGGAGGAGGAGGAGGAGGAGAAGAAGACGAAGGAGAGGCAGAGAAGGAGATTGGAGTTGGCCCATCCTTCACTACCCAAAGGAGTCTCAGAGTAGCTGACAATCTCCTTTCCCTTCCCTTCCCCTCCCCACAACAGACACCCTGCAAGGTAGGTGGGGATGAGAGAGCTCTTTCAAGAACTACCCTTGAGAGAACAGCTCTGAAAGAACTTGTGACTGACCCAAGTGCCCACCAGCAGCTGCGTGTGGAGGAGTGGGGAATCAAACCCAGTTCTCCAAGATTAGAGTCCACACTCCTAACCACAACATCAAACTAGCTAATGCCATACAGTCCATCTGTCAAAGCAGCAGGGGAACGGAACTCTGTAGTTTGGAGTTCTCTTGTGGTTCTGGGATGGTTCCGGCCCTGTCTGGAATACCGCAACCCTAACTCAGCTCTCTCTCCTGATCGGCTGTTCTTAAACCAGCGCAGGGGAAGAGCCCTGAATTCTTACTTACAGACAGAAGAACAAGCCAAATGCCTTTAGGCAACCTGAGCCATTCGCGTCGGTGATTCTCTTTGCTTTTTATTGACGCCGCATTCCCCACTGCACACTACAATGCAGATCGCGATGCGCCTCTGTGCATTGCAAACACATCTCGCTAATTCCAAGAAAGGAGAGTTGACGTCGGCTCAATTGGCACTGTCAAGAAGATTCGATGCATCTGCCGGGCTCGGAGAG
Organism: Lepidodactylus listeri; assembly: GCA_029233225.1. Classification (NCBI taxonomy): domain Eukaryota; kingdom Metazoa; phylum Chordata; class Lepidosauria; order Squamata; family Gekkonidae; genus Lepidodactylus; species Lepidodactylus listeri. Next base: position 21,694,229 of record JARCFY010000022.1, read on the forward strand.
GCACTGGCTAAACTCAAGCGAAGCGACGCGACTTGCGGCTGTCAGCACAGTTCCCAATGAGTCCCATTCCAAGGTCGGTTACTGGCACTGCCGTTCAACAAATGGGCTCACAGCTGCCATCTACGCGGGCAATAGATCCTCAGCTGGAGCCAGAGGTGGGGGAAAGGGCGGCACATGGGGGGGGCGGCTTGTGCCATCTGTGCAAGGCAGAGCATTGCCACAAATTCCGTGGCTTGGTGGCTCGGTGGCTCTTTCCATGGCTCTTTCCGTGGCTTGGTGGCTGCTCAATGACTTCTGCATGGGACAGCACAGAAGCCGGGTAAGGAGTCCCTACTATCAGGGGATCACAATCACATTGAGTCGGTCTTGGAATTTTGAGAACAGGGAGTGGGTACCACCACAAAATGGCCTCCATGGGGGACAGGGCTGATAGCAAAATGGCTGCCATGGGGAACAGGGCCAGTATTGAAATGGATGCCATTGGGTACAGGGCCAGTAACAATATGGCTGCTAGCATGGCCAAGGCCATGAACAAACTGGCCGCCATGGGGACAGGGCTAATAACAAAATGGTTGCACTAGGGAGCCTGTCTAAATTTTAACATCTGGTAGGGCATGTATAGAGAGAAGGACAGAGGATTCACATTTTACCCATTTTTTTTAATCCCTTGCTCAGTCTGGTGCCGTGCTGAAAGTATGCTTGTGAACATTTTCTTTTTAATAAATACTTTAAAACTTTTGATGCTGGCCATGGTTCTCTGTACCATGTAGATCTCGACCGTCTCAGACATTCTATTTTAAAAGGAGCGCCAGGAGGAGAAAGGCAGGCAGTTGACAAGTGGCCATTCCTCCAGGGGTGCACAAGGCAGTAAACCAGGTGACCAGGTGGCGGGCAGTGGGAGACACAGAGGCAAGGCCTCAGAACTAGGGTTGCCAGCCTCCAGGTAGGGCCTGGAGACCTCCCACTTTTACAACTGATCTCCAGCTGACAGAGATCAACTCCTAGGGTTGCCAAGTCTAACTTACATTTAAGTGGGGGGAGTCCAGTCTTCTTCGGGAGTCTTCGTCGGGAAGTGACATCATCATGTCGGGCACGTTGGGGGCAGGGCATCTGTAATTCAAGGGGAAACCATAAAGTTTTCCCTCAAGTGATAGAGCGCCCCCCCAAACATGCCCAACGCGATGACGTCACCACCAGGTGATGTCATCATGCTGGGCACGTCTCCTCAGCCCGGCAATTTGGGGGTGGGGTTCCTCCCAGTGGCCCAATCCGGGCTAGCAGGGAACAGGCCGATTAAGCGGGGGTTTCCCCATCACCCTGGGGGATTTGGCAACCCTATCAACTTCCCCAGAGAAAATGGCTGCTTTGAAGGGTGGACTCTATGGCATTGTATCTCGCTGAGGCCCCTCCCCTCCCCTCCCCACACCCCGCCCTCTCCTGGATCAACACACAAAGTCTCCAGGTATTTTCCAGCCCAGAACTGGCACCCCTACTCAGAACATGGAAGGGAAGATGGGAGTCCCAACCCTCCCAGGTCAGGTGGTGGTTGTGACAGGTTACCAGAGAGAGAGAAAAGCCTCTCCAGGTGTGGGGAAGACCTCGGGGGGCAGGGTGGAACAGGGCCTGCAGGCCAGAGCTGGTACAGGAGATATGTAACTCCAGGCGTTCTCCTGGCCCATCTGGAGATCCACAATGCAAGTCCTAGACCAGGAGGAACATGATGTTGGTGGAGACCCTCTCTCTGGAACATTTCACCTCCTGGCAAAGGAAGAAGGACCTTTTGGGGGACTCTCCATCACTGAATCAACCACTTCTGCTAACGTTCTCAGATCCTGGACAACTCCCATTAAGAAGCTCCATCAACCTTCTTGGCATATCACCACTCGTCTGGGGTAAGCAGAGAGGTCAGAAGATCTTGGGGTCATGGTGGATAGCTCAATGAACGTGTCAACCCTGTGTGCTGCGGTGGTGGAAAAGGCAAACTTTATGTTAGGGATTGTTAGGAAAGGGATTGAGAATGCAACAGCCAATATTGCAATGCCCCTGTATAGATCTGTGGTGTGTGGCCTCATTTGGAATACTGTGTGCAGTTCTGGTCACCATATTTTCAAAAGGACATCGCAGAGCTGGAAAAAGTACAGAGGAGGGCGGCCAAGATGATTCAGGGGTTGGAGCTCCTTCCTTACAAGGAAAGGCTGAAGGGTCTGGGACTTTTAAGTTTAGAAAAGAGGCGACTAAGAGGGAACATGACAGAGGTTTATAAAAATTATGCATAGGGAGGGGAGAGCTTTCCAAGAGAACTTTCCCTCCCTCTCCCAAAATACGAGAACTTCAGAGCATCCGCTGAAACTGGTGGGCAGTCGGTTCAGGATGGACAAAAGGAAATAGTACTTTACACAGAGAGTGATTAAAATGATGGAATTCGCTGCCAGAGGATGTAGTGAGGGCCCTGAGGAGGAGGAGGACTGGATTTATATCCCACCCTTGACGACCTGAAGGAGTCTCAGAGTGGTTTACAATCTCCTTCCCTTCCTTTCCCCACAACAGACACCCTGTGAGGTAGGTGGGGCTGAGAGAGCTCTGAGAGAACTGTGACTGACCCAAGGTCACCCAGCTGGCTTCATGTGGAGGAGTGGGGAATCAAACCCAGTTCTCCAGATTACAGTCCACCACTGATTACAGTCACCAGGAGGTGAGATAGTTTCATGGGGGAGAAGTCTATCAATGGCAACTAACCGTGGTGACTGAGGGGAACCTCCACATTCAGAGGCACTAATCTTCTGAATCCCAGAGCCAGGAGGCAGCATCAGGGGAAGGCCTCGGCCTCTATGCCCTGTTGTTGACCCTCCAGAGGAACTGGTTGGCCACTGTGTGAGACAGGATGCTGGACTGGATGGACCACTGGTCTGATCCAGCAGGGCTCTTCTGATGTTCTTGTGAAGGATAAACTGGAGCCCTCAGCAGAGCAGTCATCTTCTCATGGGTTTGGAGACAAAAAGACGGCACCTTTTGGGAGGGAGCTTTCCAAGAACAGCTGCCACAACTCTCTAGCAGTGGAGTCCCAAGAAGACTTATGCCCTTCCATGTCCTCTGATGCCAATAAGGGATGGTGACTGTTTCGGTTCACACCTTAAGCTACCTAGTTCTAGTGGCTCATGCTGTCTTTTGTTGTTGTTCAGTTGCACAGTCGAGTCAGACTCTTCGCGACCCCATGGACCAGATCACGCCAGGCCCTCCTGTCTTCTGTCGTGTTCTGGAGTTTGCTCAACTTCATGTTTGTTGCATCGATGACACTGTCTAACCATCTCATCCTTTGCCGTCCCCTTCTTCTTTGACCTTCTGTCTTCCCCAGCATCAGGGTCTTCTCCAGGGAGTGCTCCCTTCTCATTTGGTGGCCAAAGTATTTGAGCTTCAGCTTCAGGATCTGGCCTTCCAGGGAACAGTCAGGCTTGATTTCTTTTAGGATTGACTGATTTGATCTCCCTGTAGTCTAAGGGACTCTCAAGAGTCTTCTCCAGCACCATGATTCAAAAGAATTCAAAAGAAAGCATGTCTGATGATGCTTGAAGCCAGCTACTGTGAGACAGTTATCATTAGATCATGAAATTTTCTCCAGTCACCAATGAAAAACAGTTTCCTCACAACTCTTTGAGCATGGAGGACTCCAAAGAAGTCTGTCCTAGACTGCTCCATGGCGGCCACTGGATATTTCTAAAGAACAGTTCCACGCCTCTCCTCTCCGGGAGGTCCACAGCTAAGTCCATCTTGATGAATTAGCTTCTCGGTTAAAGCTAGAATCTCCATTTGACCAAGAAGGCAGGTATTTTGCTCCCAGAGCAGGTTAAATTGAAAACGAGAAGGAGAGAGAGAAGGTGCTAAATTGATTTTAATGTCTAGGAGACTTCCGACTTTCTTCTCTTCATGCGGCTGCCAGGTAAGATCTTTGATCACGCACAGAAGCCCTCTTTGGGACTGAATCAAATGCTCCTTAATTCAATTCCCGTGGTGGGGTAGGAGGAAGGGGGGAGCGACGGAGGTATTTTTACGACGGACTGTCAAGCAGTCAGCAGTTTAAAACCCCAACCAGGGATGACAGCCAGAAGCTTTTAAAAGCCTTGAAGGTTGCCTTTTTATTGACTAGAAATTTTGACTTCACTTCCTATTAGCTTCCTAACTAACCGGCTACAAGCCGCACAATGAGGGAGTCGCGGATGAGAGACGGGCAGAAAGAGGGAGACAGGAAGGGAGGAATCGTGGCAGGAAACTGGTTGGAAAAGGGGAGGGGGAGCAATGCTTGATTCCAGCCCAGTCGCACCTTAGAGACCAACAAGGTTTTTGAGGTATGAGCTTTCAAAACTCTCAAAACTCTCGTGGTATCTGATAAAGAGACAGGCCCATAGCCAGGATTTCGCAGCTTGTGGGGCAGATTTTTTTTTCTGGTGGGGCTGCCATTATTTGCCATAATGCCATAATTTTGCCATTTGCCATAATTTGCCATTATTTCCCCCCCCCCCCATCCTGCAAGATTTAAAGGGCCCTCCAGCTGATCGGTGGGGAGCACATGGCCGCCAATCAGCTGGAGTTCCCTTTATGGTCCTATATGGTCAGGGGCCTGCCTACTTAAGGGACCGCCTTTCCCCATATGTGCCCCAGAGGGCACTGAGGTCAAGCACCCAGCATCGCTTGACTATTCCCGGTCCGAGGGATGCACGGCTGGCCTGTACCAGGGCTAGGCCTTTCTCGGTGGCGGGCCCATACTGGTGGAATGAGCTCCCGGATGACATCAGGGCCCTGCAGGATTTGTTGCAGTTCCGCAGGGCCTGCAAGACGGAGCTCTTCCGCCAGGCTTTCGAATAGGAGCCGCCACTGGGGAGATGGCAGGACAACATCGCCCTGGATCCACAGGCCAAACCTTCTGTTGCCGCTACTCTCCAGGAGCACATAGATGCCGCCAGTATTGCTATGTCAATTTTATAATGTTGTTTATTTATGTTTTTAAATTGTAAACCACTTCGGTGGTATGTTATGTTCTGAGCGGCCTTGAGCCAGTTGGCTGGAAAGGCGGGATAGAAATGCAAAAATAAATAAATAAATAAATCTTGCAAGAGGGAGACAGAGAGGAGTGCGTACCCCCGGCTTCTTAAAGGATCCCTTTAAATGTTTTTGGGGAGAAGCAGGGGGACTTTTAAGAAGCGGGGGGGGGCTTTACAAAAGGGGACTGGCCCTTTAATGAAGGGGCGGAGCCCCCAATACCCTCACCATAGGGATCTTTAACTCTTGAAAGCTTGTACTCTGGAAATCTTGTTGGTCTTTAAGGTGCTATTGTTGAATCTAGCTCACTATGTTTGTGTAGAGATGGCAAGGGGGGGGCGGGGAACCAAACTGATAGTTGGCCTAAGGAGCCAGAAACCCTCTGGCAGGTCCGGACTGGAAGCCCTTGTCTCCAAGAGCACTGAAGACAGATACAAGATTCGAGTCTAGTCACACCTTAGAGCAAGGGGATAGACTTTCCAGTTTCCGGGGGCGGGTGGCCTGGGGCTGGGCCAGAGGCATTGCTACACTAGGTTAGGGCTGCCAAGTCCAACTTGGGAAATATCTGGGGACTTTGGGGGTGGAGCCAGGAGACTTTGGGGGTGGAGCCAGGAGAAAGGAAGTGACATCATTTTGTGATGTCACATCCTGTGATGTTGCTTCCACATGCTGACACATGAACTCATGAAGTTTCCTAATACTGAATCAGGCCATTGGTCCATCAAGGTCAGTATTGACTACTCAGACTGGTAGTGGCTCTCCAGGGTCTCAGGCTGAGATCTTTAATGTCACCTATTACCTGATCCTTTTTTAGCTGAAGAGGCTGATACCTCCTGCATGTCAAGCAGATGCTCTATCACTGAGCAACGGCCCTACTGAATCCTTCCTCATCTCGGCAGAATATGAAGCACTAAGTGCTACACAAGTGCTAAATATGATTTTCATATCATAAGAACAGGAGAGAAGCCACAGTGGATCGGCCCATCCAGTACAGCCCATCCAGTACAACACTCTGTGTCACAACAGTGGCCAAAAATACCAGGTGCCCTCAGGAGGTCCAGCAGCGGGGCCAGAACTCCAGAAGCCCTCCCACTGTTGCCCCCCAAGCACCAAGAATTCAGAGCCTCACTGCCCCAGACAAAGGGTTCCATTTAGACCTTGTGGCTCATAATAGCCACTGATAGACCTCTGCTGGATGGGGACAGAGAGAGAGAGAGACAGACAGACAGACAGACAGAAAAAAGAAAGAGGGAGAGAGAGAGAAGGGGAAAAAACTGGCAGAGGCACTTACTTCCATTTAGACCTTGTGGCTATAATAGCCACTGATAGACCTCTGCTGGATGGGGACAGAGAGAGAGACAGACAGACAGACAGACAGAAAAAAGAAAGAGGGAGAGAGAATGAAAAGAGCTGGAAGAGAAACTCACCTTGCCAGCCACATGCAAAAGCAGCTCCTTCAGTCCCTCCTTAATCTCTGGGCGGACCTGTCTTGCTGTGGAAGAAGCTCTCTTGCTGACTTCTTAAAGGGGAAATGTCTGGCGAGGCTTTTTACTGCAGGGCAGGCTCTCTGCAGACATTTCCCTTTTAAGGCAGCCATTTTGTCCCCCCGGTGGCCAACTTTGGAAAAGCGGGAGATAAGCACTAAAAATCAGTGTTTCCCCCGCCCCACCGGGGGACTTGGCAGGCCTACACTAGGTCCTTGAAATGGAAAAAAGGGAAAGAGAAAAGGGGAATGAAGGAGGAAAAAGGGGGGAAAGGGAAAAAAGGAAATGGAAAGATAGAAAGGGGGAAGGGAAGGAGGAAGGAAAGAAAGGGAAAGAAAGAAAAGGGGAAGGGGAAGGGGGAAGGGTAAAGGGAGAAAGGGAGGAAGGGAGGGAGGAAGGAAGGAAGGAAGGAAGGAAGGAAGGGAATGAATGAAAGAAAGGGAAAGGGTGGGGAAAAGGGAAAGAAGGGAAAGGAAGAAAGGAAAAGAAAGAAATGGAGAGGAAGAAATGGAAAGGGAAGGGAAAAGGGCAGAAAGAAATTGAAAGAAAGGGGGAAAGGGAGAAAGAGGGAAAATGGAAAAAAGAAAAGGGAAAGGGACAGGGAAAGGGCGGGAGGGAGGGAAAGAAGGAAGGGAGGGAGGGATAGATAGATTGAGAGAGAGAGAGGAAGGAAGGGGTGGAAATAAGAAGAAAAAGGAAAGAAAGAGAGGTCCCCTCTACTGGTGGGCAGCCATTAAATCTCTCAGTTTGGCTCCCAGCTCCCCTTCTAAGCAGGGGGGGGGGGGACAGCCAAAGGGAGGGCTAAAATTGCTTCCCGTTTTTTAAAGCCAGCAACCTCCCAATTCTGCCTCTCAGCTGTTGGGAATCATGGGGTTACCTGCCCTTTAAAGTCAGCAGCTGGTGAGTCCATCTGCCCGCTGCTGGCTTTAAAGGGCAGGCTGCCTTTTCAGAGGTCCCTTTCGCCCGGGGAAGGCTCAGTCCTCCCTGGAAAAATTTTTTGGGGGGGCCCCTCAGCCCTCGAGCACTCTCATACTCTATGCCTATGCCTTAGAGACCAACAAGATTTTCAGGGTATGAGCTTCTGAGAGTCAAAGCTCCCTTCGTCAGATGCAAGCTGGAATGGAGATCCCCGAGTCCTTATACCCCGAACAAAAGGCAGGAAGGGTGTTGCAAAGAAAGGAGTCAGGACGTGAAGGTAGAAAGCAGAAGGCAATCCGCTTGATCAGAGCAGCGGGGAAAATACCTTTCCTGTCCCTGAGGGATATAAGGGCTCACGGAGCACCATCCCTAGTTAAATCTAACAAAGGGAGCTTGGACTCTTGAAAGATGATAACCCCAAAAATCTCATTGGCCTCTCGGGTGCTTCTGAAACTCAAATCTAGCAGTTTGGCCACCGACCAACATGGCTGCCCTCTGAAAATAACTCCAGGAAGGGTTTTTTTTAAAAGTTTCAGATGATCATCGCGTTGGTCTGCGGTCGAACAACTCGATTTGAGTCCAGTAGCGCCTTCGAGACAAACAATACATAAGTTCTCAGGAGTCAAAGTTCCCTTTGTCAGATATGAGTAGAAACTGAGATCCCCGAGTCTTTATATCCCAGTCAAAAAGTGTTGTAGGCAATGTTCCCTCTAAGCTGTGGAGTCTTGTGAGCAGAAATTCTAGTTTGTGAGCTACTGGCATTAAAGTTGTGAGCTAGTGATTTGACCACTGCATAAATTAGTTTGCTCTGGAGCCATCCTTCCTGAGCTAAGACAAAAATCTGTGAGCCAGAGGCTAAAAAACTGTGAGCTAGCTCACACTAACTCAGCTTAGAGGGAACACTGGTTGTAGGGAGGAGGAGGAGGAAGAGATTTGGTTTTATACCCTGATGCTCTTAATCAAGAAGAAGAGGAGGAGGAGGAGGAGGAGGAGGAAGAGGAAGAGGAAGAGGAGGAGGAAGAAGAGGAAGAAGAGGAAGAGGAAGAAGAAGAAGAAGAAGAAGAAGAGTTAGATATCTACCCCGCCCTTCACCCATAGTCTCAGTGTGGCTTGCCATCACCCTCCCTTCCTCTCCCCACAGCAGACGCCCTGTGAGGTAGGTGGGGCTGAGAGAGTTCAGGACTGCCCTTGAGAGAAAAGCTTGGAGAGAACTGTGACTGACCCAAGGTCGCCCAGCTGGTTGCATGTGGAGGAGTGGGGAACCAAACCCGGTTCTCCAGATTAGAGCCACCGCTCCTAACGACAACGCCAAACTGGCTCTCTGCTTTGCAGGGAGAGAGGGATGCTGTAGCTTGACTCCATTCTTTGCAATACCTCTCTCACCTTTTGATGGGGATATAAGATGAGGAAGAGGAGATTGGATCGATACCCCATTGAATTTATACCCCACCCTTCACTACCCGAAGGGGTCTCAGAGCAGTTTACAATCTCCTTTCCCTTCCCCTCCCCACAACAGACACCCTGAGAGATTTCTTGAGAGAACTGCTCTTGAAAGAACAGCTCCAAAAGAACTTATAGTTGACCCAAGGTCACACCAGCAGCTGCATTTGGAGGACTGGGGAATCACTCAGGAATCCCCACTACTTTTATTCCTACTAATATCAGCCGAAGGGAGCACTGATGCTTGGAAGTTCATACCCTGAAAATCTAGTTAGTCCCGAAGGCGCTACTGAACTTGAATCATGGTGTTCTTTGACTCCCTCTGTAGCCCTCTTGACCAGAAATCCAATAGGCCCCGGTTGGGGGAATTATTATCATCTTCTCGCCCGAATACAGAATCCCTCGGTCACAACACAGCCCGGCCTTTTGATTTATAATGGCAGCCCAGGCAGATCGCAGGCTAGGAAAATAATTGCTGTGCGGGCCAGAATAAATTATGTGCGGCGATGAGTTATCTCTGGGAGGGAGACGCAAACGTCTGCACACACCTCCGTGATCTATCGCTCCCCGTGCAGATGTTGCGCCGCAAAGACATTTCAATAAATAAATCAATGCTATGTTCGGCTTCCATCTTGGCCCGAGACTTCGTGGAGGAAGAGGCGTCCGTCACTCCAGGGACGAGGACCCTCCCTCGCATCCCCAAATTGCCAAATTGGCCCAAGCCCTTCTCAGGGGACGTGGGAGATTAATCATCTGCCTCTTAACCGATTAATTGATTAATCCATCAACTCTATTTTTGCATATTGCCCCCAAACACCCTGACAGCAGGTACCTTGTCAGATTCACTTCTGAGTTCTCTTCCCGTTGCCGGAAGGGAAACCGCCCCGTGTTGTGTTTGGCCTGTTGTGGTCACACGCGAGAATCGAAAGGGTCTGGGTAATTGCTTTATAACTGACTTCTTAATTTACAGTCTGGTGTGTTCCAGTTTGCCCTTTTCGACTACCGTTGGCCTGCACTGATCTATCAACTAAGAGGAGGTTCCAGAAAGAACACATTCTGCCCACTGTGGCCTATCAAGGCCAGTCTTACGTTTCAGCTACTGAAAGTAGCTCTCCAGAGTATCAGGCTGAGGTCTTTCCCATCACCTCCTGCCTGGTCCTTTTAACTGGAGATGACGGGAACTGAACCTGGGACCTTCTGCATGCCAAGCAGGGGCTCTACTGCTGAGCCACAGCCCCTCTTTACAGCTCTCCAGGGTTTCAGGCAGAGGTCTTTCACATCACCTCCTGCCTGGTCCTTTTAGCTGGAGATGCTGGGGATTGAACCTGTGACCTTCTGCGTGCCAAGTAGATGCTCTTCCACTGAGCCACAGCCCCTCTTTACAACTCTCCAGGGTCTCAGGCAGAGGTCTTTCCCATCCCCTCCTGCCTGGTCCTTTTTAACTGGAGATGCCGGGGATTGAACCTGGGACTTCCTGCATGCCAAGCAGGTGGTCTGCCACTGAGCCAAAGGGCTGCTTCATCCTTTTCCCTTTCTATTTCCTAGGGATTGAACCTGGGACCTTCTGCATGCCAAGCAGATGCTCTGCCACTGAGCCACAGCCCCTCTTTACAACTCTCCAGGATCTCAGGCAGAGGTCTTTCCCATCTCCTCCTGCCTGGTCCTTTTTAACTGGAGATGCTGGGGATTGAACCTGGGACCTTCTGCATGCCAAGTAGGTGGTCTGCCACTGAGCCAAAGGGCTGCTTCATCCTTTTCCCTTTCTATTTCCTAGGGATTGAACCTGGGACCTTCTGCATGCCAAGCAGATGCTCTACCGCTGAGCCACGGCCCCTCTTTACAGCTCTCTAGGGAGGAGGTCTTTCCCATCCCCTCCTGCCTGGTCTGTTTTAACCGGAGATGCTGGGGATTGAACCTGGGACCTTCTGCATGCCAAGCAGATGCTCTACCACTGAGCCGCAGCCCCTCTTTACAGCTCTCCAGGGTCTCAGGCAGAGGTCTTTCCCATCACCTCCTGCCTGGCCCTTTTAACTGGAGCAAGGCAGGAGGAGTGAGAGAGAACAACCCACACTGTGAGGGGCAGCTGTCACTGAAAAATATCTTTTAATTTTCAAAGTCAATCAGATCTCCAGTGGCAAATCAAAAGACCTGCTGGGCCAGAGCCTAGCCTGACCCTATCCACTTTCAATAGGTATCAGTGGGCATTATGGCTCCAGTGGGTGTAGAGGTTGGGAGCCCAGTTTGATTCCCCATTCCTCCACATGCAGCTACTGGGTGACCTTGGGTCAGTCATAAGTTCCTTCAGAGCTGTTCTCTCAAGGGCAGTCCTCGAAAGAGCTCTCTCAGCCCCGCCTACCTCACAGGGTGTCTGTTGTGGGGAGGGGAAGGGAAAGGAGATTGTAAGCTGCTCTGAGACTCCTTCGGGTAGACTCCAATCTCCTCCTCTTCTCCTTCTGCCTTCATGTCGGGGACCCCTGTGGTAACCAACAGTCCTTAGAACCTTGAACAACAATGGGCTTTGGGGAGCAGATGGGAGTCAGTGGATCTAAGATGAATCCAAGCCTGGGGTATGTCCAGCCTGGAGAGGAGGCGACTGAGAGGCGATACGATCGCCATCTTCAAGTACTTGAAGGGCTGTCACGTAGAGGACAGTACAGAGTCGTTTTCTGTTGCCCCAGAAGGTCAGACCAGAACCAAGAGGTTGAAATTAAATCAAGAGTCTTCAGCCAGACTTTGGGGTCAGGAAGCAATTTTCCTCCAGGCCGGTTTGGCCAGGGATCCTGGAGGATTTTGGTGATCTTCTGGGCATGGAACAGCGGTCACGCTGAGTGTGGAGGGGGAGGTATTTGTGAATTTCCTGCACTGTGCAGGGGGTTGGACTAGGTGACCCCGGAGGTCCCTTCCAACTCAAGGATTCTATGATTCTGAGACTCCCGGGACATTAGTCTCCAGGGCCCATCTTCCATTCTAGGTCGTGAGAGTCCACTCAAAGAGGAATTCTCTTTTGGCATTCTCCCCGAGCATGCTCAGCAGAAACATCCAGGGCTACCCCTCCCTCTCCCAGAAACTGCACTCTCAAGCAAAACCCACATGCATGTTTACTCAAGGAGAACTTCCAGCGGTTGCAATTAAAGAGCTAAGACAGGGACGCCAGGCGACATCTGGCAAGGAACTTTTGTTTGTGCCGATTGTCTTCTCTTCCCTCAGCCAAGATCAAGGAAACAGTCTTGCAGCCTGAAAGCAGAAGTCGGAAGAATGGGGGTATTCGGCTTAATTAAGAGAAGCTTTGTTTTATGAATCGCTGGAACGGTAGCGCGCATGAGGAGAGCTCCCCATATGGGCCAATCAAAGACAGTGGAGGCAGTAATTAATAAAAACGGGTAATGATCGACCATCTGGCCACGGCGTTTGTTCTTCAGTGCAGGACGAGCCTCGAGTCCTGATTAGGTATTCACCCTCTGAGCTTCTACAGATGTTCAAGGTGGTGTGACCCACGAGCTGCCGGAGACACAGATGAAATTGCTCCAGTGCCAGAAGGTGATTTAATGGACCAAGGGGAAGAGGGCGGGAGAAAGGATAGGGGCGAGGGGCGTATACGTGTTGTCCACCCGGATCCGCTGTTAATTGGTGCTTACAGGAATGCTGATCAGCTCAGTACATCGGGAGGTCAAGGAGAAGCGAACGGGAGAGAAAGTCGAGGGTGACGGGGCGGAGAACAAGAGGACAGGGGCCCTGGCCTCGATCTAGGTGCCCTTGGCCACATGAGAGTCTGGAGTAGATCTGCAGAGAATTTCCACAGCCTGAGATAGCCCTGACCTGGATAGGCCAGGCTAGCCCGATCTCAGAAGCTAAGCGGGGTCGGCCCTGGTTGGTACTCGGATGGGAGACCTGCAAGGAATACCAGGGTGGTGATGCAGAGGCAGGCAATGGTAAAACCACCTCTGAATGTCTCTTGCCTTGAAAACCCCATGGGGTGACCATGAGTCAGCTGTGACTTGATGGCACTTTGCACCATTGCGAACTGAGAGGGTCAAGCTAACAAAAGAATTTTTTTGAAAAATAGAGACATTTATTAGGGGGTACACAGAAATAAAACAAAATTAAATTAAAAGAGACAGTCCCAAGTATCAGACTAGTTTAAAACTAGGTTCATGAAGAACTAATTGCAGTACATATCACACTGATGGATAAAACCTTTGACCTAAGGACCATACGCGTTTCGGCCCCTATGGGCCTTCCTCAGTGGTCAGTATTCCTTATTATAAAATGACACACATCCCAAAATACATGCATTCAGAATTTTGCATATACAGATATAAATAAGACCAGGTGTTGCTGTCTTGAATGCTATATATTTGCTACAACTAGTAAAATAAGCCTGTGGTAGCTGCCCGAATTCTCCAAATTAGTCTGGTATCAAATGTCCCATTCATCAGGATGTGTGTCACTTCCATCAAGTAAAATAGTCAAGATCTTAGAAGCTAAGCAGGGTTGGCCCTGGTTGGTACTCGGATGGGAGACCTCCAAGGAATACTAGGGTGGTGATGCAGAGGCAGGCAATGGTAAAACCACCTCTGAACGTGTCTTGCCTTGAAAACCCCATGGGTCACCATGAGTCAGCTGTGACTTGATGGCACTTTGCATCATTGGTCTGACATTACTTTGCATCTTTACAGTGTAATCAGTGACCTCCAAGAAGAAGAGAAGGAGGAGAAGGAGATTGGATTTATACCCTGACCTTCACTACCCAAAGGAGTCTCAAGAGTTGGAAGAAGAAGAAGAAGAGATTGGATTTATACCCTGCCCTTCACTACCCGAAGGAGTCTCAGAGCTGTTTACAACCTCCTGTCCCTTCCCCTCCCCACAACAGAACCTGCCCTGTGAGGTAGGTGGGGCTGAACAGCTCTGACAGAAACTGCTCTTTTTCAAGAACAGCTGTGCCAGAACTATGGCTTGCCCAAGGTTATCCAGCAGGTGCAAGTGGAGGAGTAGGGAATCAAACCCGGTTCTCCCAGATTAGAGTCCACGCACTTAACCACTACACCAAACTGGCTCCTGGAAGGGGCGTGGAGTCCTTAAAGCCATCAGGGAGGCTTGCTTAGCAGGATTGCCTTAGCGCTGCTGCTGGCCCAGCCTCCCCAATAACATTAAACACAATCCCTCCCTTATACCAGACAGGCGGGTGTTTGTCAGGTGCAGGAGCAGGGCCAGGGTACTTTAATTCATCAGGGAGGCTGCCCTTTACCCACACTCCCACCCACTATGGAAATATACTCCAAATCTGTAGAAAAGTGGTTTCCTGTATCAGGTTGTTTAACTTCTCACAATGTGGGTTCTGGAAAATTGATTCATATGAACTTGCTTAATATTTGATTGCTTGGATGTTGTTTTGAGTACGTAGTTATGTCCTACTTCTTAAATGTAACATAAATTAGAAGCATTTTTGTAAAAAAAAAAATTGTCCTGCACTCAAAAAAAAAATTCAATACCCAGGCCAAACCCTTGCACCAAGAAACCCAAAATAAGGGGAGTGCATTCTGACCATGATGTCAGCCCCCACTATGAAGAAATTTCTGAGAAACAAAACCCCTAAGTGGGTAAAAAGTGGCAAAATGTATTCCCCCCATTGTTTTCCATGTGCCTGGCAGACTGCTGCCTCCTTGCCCCCCCTTCTCTGATTGGTCAACTGTGTAGCCCAGAGTTCTGAGGTAAAACCTTCCTGCTTGCACCCACCTCCCTCTGATTGTTCAGCTGTGGATCTCAATGTTCTGAGGTAAAAACACAGCTAGAAGAGACTGCAGACAGTTGAAGACAGTTACAGAAATCAGCAGTTCAAGACCCCCGAATAGACATTTCTCATAACAGCCAGCATGGCAATCACAAAGAGGTCCTTCAGGGGGTGGGGGGTGGACAATATGTATGTCTCTCTTCATTTTTTAGACTACAGTCTTCTCCATTAAAATTCCTACAAGAAATGTTACATTTCAAACTTCACATCATCAGTATTATAACTGGATTTGCGGAACTTAAATACTTGAGCAAAGCACGGGTATCAGGCTAGTAAGAACGTAAGAGAAGCCATGCTGGATCAGGCCAATGGCCCATCCAGTCCAACACTCTGTGTCACAAAGTGGCCAAAACCCTGGGATCATCAGGAGATCCTACAGTGGGGCCAGAACTCCAGAAGCACTCCCACTCTTGCCCCCAAAGCACCTTGAATACAGAGCATCACTGCCCCAGACAGAAGAATATAAGAGAAGCCATGTTGGATCAGGCCAATGGCCCATCCAGTCCAACACTCTGTGTCACACAGTGGCCAAAACCCAGCTGACATCAGGAGGTCCACTAGCGGGGCCAGAACTCCAGAAGCCCTCCCGCTGTTGCCCCCCAAGCACCAAGAAGACAGAGCATCACTGCCCCAGACATAGCCTTCCATCTATACCTTGTGGCTAATAGCCACTGATGGACCTCTGCTCCAGATGTTTATCCTCTGCCTAACATCTTACAGAGTCACTGCCAGTCTGAGTAGACAATACTGTCCTGGATGGACCAAAGGTCTGATTCAGTACAGGGCAGCTTCAAACATTTAATGTGTTCAGCCTCAGCTGGCTTCTTCCAAGGGCTATGATCCTAAGCACGTTTACCTGGGAATAAACCCCACTGAACACAGTGGGACTTACTTCTGAGTAGGCATGGAGGAGAGGTATAGGAGGAATGCTGTTCTGGCTCCCTTTCTGCCCTGCACACTGGAACCCTGGGACATTCCTGTGACCATTATCCCTTTGGAGTGCCCCCAGCTCTGGAACCCTAGACGATTGCCTAGATTTGTCTGGCGGGGCCTTGCAATCCCCTGCGAAGTCGCTCCAGCCTGAACTTATGGAGTTCAATGGGCAAAGAGCGTAACAACTTCGGATAGGATTGCACGATAAGAATTCAAGTTTTTGTGCACACAACCTGAGCCGTATCGCCATAGAATGCGGTGGGATTTACTTCCAAAGAAAGATGTCCAGTGTTGCAGCGCATTCCCCACAGAAGCCAATGGAACTGGCCCATTTCAGCTAATTAGAATCCGGTTGCTTTGAACAGGTCATCATCTTGAGTAATCTGAACTGGACCAGGGCCATAAGGGATATCCGTGCCAAAGGCTTCTGCTTGATACTGAGTTGGTTCACGGTGTTTAGTCATTTCTGGCTTGCACTTGCTTCTTTTGGTCGTTCTACATTATTTACTTTTGTACCCCACTTCCCCCCCCCCCCGCAACGGAGACACAAAAAGGGCTTCCAACATCTTTGCCTCCATATTAGCCAGAAAACAACCCTGTGAGGTCAGTGAGAATTTCAGATCATCAGAAGAGCCCTGCTGGATCAGACCTGTGAGGGTCCATCTAGTCCAGCATCCCATCTCAAACAGTGGCCGACCAGTTCCTCTGGAGGGCCAGCAACAGGGCAGAGAGGCCAAGGCCTTTCCCTGAGAAGAACTTCAGAAGAGCCCTGATGGATTAGACCAGTGAGGGTCCATCTAGCCCAGCATCCTGTCTCACACAGTGGCCAACTGGTTCCTCTGAAGGGCAAACAACAGGGCATAGAGGCCAAGGCCTTCCCCTAGGAAGAACTTTAGAAGAGCCCTGCTGGGTCAAACCAGTGGTCCATCTAGTCCAGCATCCTGTCTCACACAGTGGCCAACCAGTTCCTCTGGAGGACCAGTAACAGGGCATAGAGGCTGAGGCCTTCCCCTCATAAGAACCTCAGAAGAGCCCTGCTAGGTCAGACCAGTGGTCCATCTTGTCCAGTGTCCTGTCTCACACAGTGGCCAACTAGTTCCTCTGGAGAGGGCCAATAACCAGGCATAGAGGCCGAGGCCTTCTCCTGATAAGAACCTCAGAAGAGCACTGCTGGATCAGACCAGTGGTCCCTCTAGTCCAGCATCCTCTCTCACACAGTGGCCAACCAGTTCCTCTGGAGGGCAAACAACAGGGCATAGAGGCCAAGGCCTTCCCCTAGGAAGAACTTTAGAAGAGCCCTGCTGGGTCAAACCAGTGATCCATCTAGTCCAGCATCCTGTCTCACACAGTGGCCAACCAGTTCCTCTGGAGGGCCAACAACAGGGCATAGAGGCCAAGGCCTTCCCCTAGGAAGAACTTTAGAAGAGCCCTGCTGGGTCAAACCAGTGATCCATCTAGTCCAGCATCCTGTCTCACACAGTGGCCAACCAGTTCCTCTGGAGGGCCAATAACAGGGCAGAGAGGCCGAGGCCTTCCCCTCATAAGAACCTCAGAAGAGCCCTGCTAGGTCAGACCAGTGGTCCATCTTGTCCAGTGTCCTGTCTCACACAGTGGCCAACTAGTTCCTCTGGAGAGCCAACAACAGGGCAGAGAGGCCGAGGCCTTCCCCTGGTAATAACCTCAGAAAAACCCTGCTGGGTCAGACCAGTGGTCCATCTAGTCCAGCATCCCGTCTCACACAGTGGACCACCAGTTCCCCTGGAGGTCCAACAACAGAGCATAGAGGCCGGGGCTATTCTATAATGTTATGATAATGGAAATGATGGCAGAAGTAGTAGCAGTAATAACTGCCAAACTCAGAACAATTCTCAGGGCTCAATTAAAAGCAATGTTTGTTTTTTTTCAAGTTCGAGAGCTCTTCTCACAGTGTGCAATCCAGTTGCAAATGGAGCAGAGGAGCTGATGGGAGAGCGCTGTCACCCGCAGGGACATGGCAAGGGCTCGTGTCTGGACCCATTTCCCACCAACATTTCTTCATTCTCCTGTAGGGTTGCCAAGTGTAACTCACTTTTTAGCGGGGGGAGTCCCGGTCACCCGGAAGTGACGTCATTGCGTTGGGCATGTTGCGGGTGGGACCTCTATCATTCGAAGGGAAACCATAGAGTTTTCCCTCGAATGATAGAGTGTCCCCCCCAAAAAACATGCCCGGTGTGATGATGTCACCTCCAGGCAATTTGGGGGTGGGGTTCCCCCCAGCGGCCCAATCCGGGCCAGAGGGGAGCGGACCAATCAAGCAGGGGTCTCCCCCCCCCCGGGGGACTTGGCAACCCTATTCTCCTGTCAACCACAAATTGAGGGACATAACCTCAGGAGCAAACGTTTACTCATGCTTCTCACGTGCTTAAATGACATGGACGGGGGTCTCTTGGTCATGCTTCTGGATTCCATACATGCATCTGGATTCCTCCTGAAACGTTCATAATTTGTAGCCAAGCCCTTTGAGAGAACCTTTGCCAGGGCCAGATCAGGAGAACCCAGCCAGTGAGGAACACCCTACACACCGCTTTGTTCCCACTCCCCTCCGTCAAGCGTATTGCTGTGGGGAGGAGAGGATGGGCCCCCACACCCTTGAGATGGCAGAGAACACCGTATTGCTCATCCAGATTAGATCCCCCCCTCTGTGGGCTAAAATACAGCTGGCCAATCAAATCCCTGGCACCAACGTCAGCATCGAAGCCAGGATGAATGTTGGACGTCCAGATTGGGATGAGTTGTGCGTGGAGACTGTCCAATTGTGGGGGAGGGAGGTGTCATCGGTGCTCCCGACCTCCCAGGGGCTGAGGGTGTTCGGAAAGGAGCCCTGTCACAGAAGGAGCTGGACAACTTCCATCCTGATTAAGGAACGGGTGACTCACCAGGATGCGACTTCCACGAAGTACTTGCTGTATATATAGAGACAGATATAATTCTCCAGTCCTATTGCCCCACAGCAATATTTAGAAGCAAGGATTTTCTGCCTCATCTCAAGAGGGCGATACGAATCCCTTCTGTTCTTTAGAGGGCCTTACATGGTGTAGGATCAGAGTGGGGGAGAAGGTTCATTGAGTGGTCTAAAAAGAGCCAGTGAGGTGTAGTGGTTAGAGCATTGGACCAGGAGTCCAGGCTCAAATCCTCCATCTGCCATGGACGCTTGGGCCAGTCACACACTCTGAGCATCAGCTACTTCACAAGAAGAGTGTGAGAAGAGAAGAGAAGAGAAGAGAAGAGAAGAGAAGAGAAGAGAAGAGAAGAGAAGATAGGGGAGGGGAGGAAAGGCGAGGAGAAGGGAAGGGGAAGGGAGGGGAGGGGAGGGGAGGAGAAGAGAAGAGAAGAGAAGAGAAGAGAAGAGAAGAGAAGAGAAGAGAAGAGAAGAGAAGAGAAGAGAAGAGAAGAGAAGAGAAGAGAAGAGAAGAGGGGAGGGGAGGAGAGGGGAGGGGAGGAGAGGAGAGGAGAGGAGAAGAGAAGAGAAGAGAAGAGAAGAGAAGAGAAGAGAAGAGGAGAGGAGAGGAGAGGAGAGGAGAGGAGAGGAGAGGAGAGGGGAGGGGAGGGGAGGAGAGGGGAGGGGAGGGGAGGAGGAGAGGAGAGGAGAGGAGGAGAGGAGAGGAGGAGAGGAGAGAAGAGGAGAGGAGAGGAGGAGAGGGGAGGAGGAGAGGAGAGGAGAGGAGAGGGGGAGGGGAGGGGAGGGGAGGAGGAGAGGAGAGGAGAGGAGGAGAGGAGAGGAGAGAGGAGGAGAGGAGAGGAGGAGAGGAGGAGAGAGGAGGAGAGGAGAAGAGAGGAGAAGAGAGAAGAGAGGAGAAGAGAAGAAGAGATTGGATTTATACCCCTCCCTTCCCTACCCAAAGGAGTCTCAGACTGCCTTATTATCTCCTTCCCCTTCCCCTCCCCACGACAGACTCTTTGTGAGGTAGGTGGGGCTGGGAGAGCTCTTTTGAGAACTGCTCTCGAGAGAACAGCTCTGAAAGAACTTGGAACTGACCCAAAGCCACACAAGCAGCTGCATGAGGAGGAGTGGGGAATGCAACCCGGTTCTCCCAGATTAGAGTCCGCAGTCCTAACCACTACACCAAACTGGCAAATTCTTATCAGCAGGGCATAACGCTCTTCGGGGGATACACCAGAAGAGGCAGGTCCCAAAGGTACATGTGTCCCAGACCATTAGGTGTCTCACAGGTAAGCCACGAAACCTTGAACCTGCTCCGGTGAAAGGACATATCCAGGGCGAGAGAAAAGGCTGTCAGCTTTCAAAATCCTCTCCTCCCAAGCCCTGTGGTTCCCATAAGGCTCAGGATGATAGCCTAACCACACAGCAATAGGTGAGCATTCATTCCGTGTGTGAGGCAGAGCGATTCCCCACGGAGTCAGAGACCTTCTATGGCCAGCAGGGGAGTAGAACAAGCAGACCTGACTCGAACTGTGCTGGTAAAAGCCCTGGGTAAGGGGGGGGGGTTTGTCCCCAGGGACCCCGAGATACCCACAGCACAAGTCCGTTTGCCTGATGTTCCAAAACACCTCCTGCAACAATGCGGCGTGAACTCGAGCAGTCCACATGCTGCGGCTCAGGCAGAGAGTCTCATCATGCGCAAACAGGCTCGCCCTCATTTCGTTCGTGCAGCATTCCCATGGCGGACATGTTTTCCACCACGGTAGAGGCCTTCTACGGCTCACACGGGAGTAGCACGAGCCGGTCTCCCCGGGTGAACCAGACCATCAAGTGAGACCAGGGAGCTAATTGGCGTCCAATGATCCTCTGGCTGGAAGTAGGTGACTCCGCATCCCTAAAGGCGCTCGTTTAAGGCCCACTTGGGTCCTGACACTCTTTCGAACAGCGCTCAGTATTTTTAGGATGTGCCAGGTTGCAACCGAGAGAACTTGATCTGTTTTCAAGGGGAACATTTCCATGCGAGGTGGTGCTGCCACCGCCCCCTATGTCTCCTCTTTCCCCAGTCCTCCGACTTTCCCTCCTCCCCAAGTTATGGAGCCCCGTTTGCTGTTAGGGATGCTCAGACGTAATTTGATTTCATTTGGGGAGGGGCCGTGGCTCAGTGGGAGAGCATCTGCTTGGCATGCAGATGGTCCCCAGCTCAATCCCCGGCATACC
Source organism: Lepidodactylus listeri (assembly GCA_029233225.1). NCBI lineage: Eukaryota > Metazoa > Chordata > Lepidosauria > Squamata > Gekkonidae > Lepidodactylus > Lepidodactylus listeri. Next base: position 21,714,960 of record JARCFY010000022.1, read on the forward strand.
CAGTTAAAAGGACCAGGCAGGAGGGGTTGGGAAAGACCTCCTCCTGAGACCAAGGAGAGCTGTAAAGAGGGGCCGTGGCTCAGCAGTAGGGCATCTGCTTTGCATGCAGAAGGTCCCAGGTTCAGTCCCCGGCATCTCCAGTTGAAAGAACTGAGCAGTAGGCGAGGGGAAAGACCTCCACCTGAGACCCTGGAGAGCTGTAAAGAGGGGCTGTGGCTCAGTGGCAGAGCAGCTGCTTCGCATGCAGAAGGCCCCAGGTTCAATCCCAGGCATCTCCAGCTAGAAAGGATTGTGTGCTAGATGATCGAAAAGACCTGTGCCTAAGATTCTGGAGAGCTGCTGCCAGTCTGAGTAGACAAGACTGACCCGGATGGACCGAGGGTCTGATTCAGTCGAAGGCAGCTTCCTGTGTCTACATGAGTCCATGTGAACCCCCACCACTGTGGCTCGTATCCTGCTCATCGGGCAGGAATGGTGGGCCAGTTTTCCGATGGACTGTTCATCCATTTGTTGGCCAGTTCACGGCTGTTCACCAGGTTGCTTTGCCCTGTTCTTTCCTCACAGTGCCATACAACACCATAGGTTTTCCATGCATGTGCCTTCCCACACAGCCTGGTTGAACTCTACTCCACCCCAGTCCTTGCGGTGCTGACAAATCGCTCCAGAGGCAACTGTTAAGGGGATGGTGAAATTTGTCACACATTTTTCACAAATAAATCCCATTTTTAAAAGACATACCATTCACTAGGTCCTTAGCTACAACAACAACAACAACAATCTTATGGTAATGTGTGTAGTACAGCCAGGAGATCTGAAGATTGTCTGGCAGCCTTAAGCTCTAGCTCTTTAGTATTATGTGTCACTAATGTGGTGAGCTACAGTTATTTCCGGGGACTGAGAGAGCTTTGAAAGAGCTGTGACTGACCCAAGGTCACCAAGCTGGCTTCATGTGGAGGAGTGCAGAACTGAACCCGGTTCTCCAGATTAGAGCCCATTTGCTCCATTAATGTTTGCTGAGTCTTCTATTTATTTTATTAGGTTTGATTTTTAGACCGCCCTTCCCTGAAATACAGGGCTCAGGGCAGTGTACGGTAATACAAATATACACATACAAGTTAGCAATAAAAACAGTAAAATCCACCAACACAATAAGACCTAACAAGACGACGTTAAGGCCACTGATAATTACTGTTACCTGCCTCCATGTCACAACCCTGGTATTCCTTGGAGGTCTCCCATCCAAATACTGGCCAGGAGCGATCCTGCTTAGCATCTGAGATCTGACAAGACTGGGGTATCCAGGGCTATCCAGGTCGGGGCTACTCCGTTCGACTCCCATTTATTTCAGTGGGCTTAGAGTGTATTAACTCTGTGTAGGATTGCTCACAGAAGTTCTTGACTTGTTGGCCGAACATCAGTCATGAATGAATGCCATTTTTTAAAAAGATATACCATTCATTAGGTTCTTAGCTCCATTAATGATTGCTGAGCCATTTGGTCTAGTGGCACTGCTGTGCACGTCCAGGTTTGAAAAATCCCGCTTCAGATCTGCAAACTTGGCCTTTATTGGCATAACAACACCCGAGTAACAACCCTCATCTGTTAATCACGGGCTCTGATCCAAATCTGTAAGGCAGGCATTGGAGCTGAACAGATCCGGTGGCTGGTTCACATGCGAATATGGTACGCTTGGCTGTCAGACATGCTCGATATGAGATTCGTTGCCACCTTACCTGCTGTAAGAAGTTGGGGACGTGGGGGGAGAATGAAAAGACCAAGGGTGGGAAGCATGGAGGCAAGCAAATTTCACATTGCTTGTTAGCCTTAAAAGGTTAAGTTGGAATTTTCAGGTGGTACTCCGGCAACCCTATGCAGTTTACATTTCTTTGCAGCACACTATAAAAGCTGAAGCAAATGCATTTGGGTTTTTTTTTCAGAAGGAGAAAATGGGATATTACGGTCATGTTCCAGTTTCTGAGCATTCACCTGGCCTGCTTGGCTACTGCAGTGCTCAGTACAGCTCAGGTCACTGCGGAAGCAACCTCTCTCTTCACGGGGAGCTCTCCAAGGTCCTGAATCTAAACACCTCCCAGCAGATAAACACGTCACAGAGAACAGCTTGGCCTAGCTTTCTCCTGGAAATGCTAGCTTTTCAGTGTTCGGGGAGGAGGTATTCTCCCACTGTGCGAGCATTGAACAATACATCGAATTTCCTCCCCAACACACGAGCGGAAGTGGCACAGTTGAGGAAGGCCTGCCAGCTGCGTCTGCTGAAGGGAGAAATTTGCCCCAAAGTTCTGCACTGTTCACGGTCCTCTTGCTGGAACTGGTGAGTAGTATGAACACCTTTCCTGTCGATGAAGCAACAGAACATTCCCTGCAAGGCCCCCTTTGTTATAAGCACCGAAGTCTAGATCCATCATTCCGATTGCAGCCGGGAGCTCAAAATGAAATGAAACCCATGTCTCCCCACCACTGCCAATTCCAGCATCGCTATTTCTTTCCCCATAACTACTTGGGGGAAATCACGGGCTTGCTCCTCCTTCACATTGACTTTCAGGAGGCTCAGGTGTCAGCCGGCGTTCTCCCTGCTCCTCAGCCGAGAGAAGAGAGAGATGAATCAGAGTAAAAGATCTCTCTGTTTCCTGTGATGAAAAGCAGAGGCTCATTATGGTGTTTAGACACAAGATTGATCGGCCTTTGCGGAGGGTAATTGACAGCTGGAAAGCCGGAGGGGATTTGGAGGCCAGGAAGGAGAGAGAAGGAGCAGAGGGCTGGGGGACGCGGAGACAGAAGGAGCTCTGGATGCGAGGAACAGAACGAATGAAAGGAGGGTGTACGTGCTCACCGGCGGGAAGGAGGAGCCAAGGAGTATAGCTTTCTATAAAGAAAGAAAGCTACTTCCCGAGTTACCCTGCCATCAGAGCAGAGAGAGAATTGGTGTACCCATTAAGAGAGTTGCGCCAAGGCTGGGGAGACCCGAGTTCAAATCCTCACACAGCCCCGGAGCTTGACAGGCAGCCAGCGGACCGCTCGCCTTCCACCTAACTGACCTCACAGGGCTGTTGTACGGGTTAAAACGGAGAAGAGACCTACTGTGTGCACTGCCCCGAGGTCTGTGACAGGAGGATGGGCTGGCCGTGTGTCCACAGAGCCATTCAACAACAAGGGTCCTTGACCAGGAAAGCTTTATTGAGAAAGGTCTGCAACGGTCATCTGCACTTCTTCTGTCAGTAATGGCGAGCACCCAGGGGGCCTGAACAATTATACAGGAATCAAAAGAGGCCCAGTGCCGCACCGGCGCCAATCATAAAAAGGGGGGAAAGGGCGCTTAAAATACTGGCTTTCGGTTCCCGGAGTATAGGTAGGAAGGTATAGAGCCGGACAGTAAAACATACAACAGGCGGTACCAAGATCCCCCCAAGGTTGAAGTAGCAGGCAAGCGATAAGCACGCCATGAGAACAGAGAACAAGACATTCCGCAGCACTGACAATTCATGAATGGCAGTTCCACCTCCCGGGTGGGGGAATGGAAGCACTAAACGGACACTGTGGTTAGGACAATGGATGGGAGGTGCTATGCTCATCTCTTGCCTTGAAGACTCCATTGTCCTAAGGTCACTGTTAGTCGGCTGTAACTTGATGGCATCCAGTTTTTATTAAAAGAGAAGGGGTGCCGTTTGGACCCCCCCCCCCAAAGGCTACAAGGGAGATTATGGGAACCAAAAAATGACAAAAGAAATGTGGGACCAGAGCTTTAGAGAGGGAGGGAATTGAAGATGGGGTGGAAATACTGGAAGGACCCAGTTTGGTCTCACTGGAGACCAAAGCTTGGCAGATAGAACCCAAGTTACCTGGTTTGTATTGAACTCTGGGATCTCTCCCCCCCGTTATACACCTTCACGCATACTGTCCTCAAACCCTTCCTTTTGGCTTTTGGAAAGACAGAGCTTTTCAGAAAGCCACTGAGGGAAGCTGGTAAGAACATAAGAAGAGAAGAAGAAGAAGAAGAGATTGGATTTATACCCCGCCCTCCACTCCCCAAGGGAGTCTCAGAGCGGCTTACAAACTCTTTTCCCTTCCCCTCCCCACAACAGACACCCTGTGTGGCAGGTGGGGCTGAGAGAGCTCTTTCCAGAGCTGTCCTTGAGAGAACAGCTGTGCCAGAACTATGGCTTGCCCAAGGTCATTCAGCAGGTACAAGTGGAGAAGTGGAGAATCAAACCCGGTTCTCCCAGATTAGAGTCCGTGCTAGGGTTGCCAAGTCTTCTTTACTTACCGGCGGGGGGGAGTTGTCCATCGTCCGGGAGCTTCCCTGGTGCGCGTGCGAAGCACGCGCGCCGGCTGACGTCACCCGGAAGTGACGTCAGCACATTGGGGGCGTTGCCAGGGCGATGCTCTGGCAATCACCCCAAAACTCTATGGTATCATAGAGTTTGGGGGCGGTTGCCAGAGCGTCGCCCTGGCAATGCCCCCAACGTGATGACGTCACTTCTGGATGACGTCATTACATTGGGGAAGTTGTCCTGGCTGGACGACTTTGGGGGTGGGGTTCCCCCCGCCGGCCGAATGCTGGCCGGCGGATCAGGAACCCCTGTAGTGGGGGATCCCCCACCCCCCCGAGCTGACTTGGCAGCCCTAGTCCATGCACTTAACCACTACACCAAATTGGCCCTTCTGGATCAGACCAATGGTCAGTGTAGTCCAGCATCTTATCTCACACAGTGGCCAACCAGTTCCTCTGGAGGTCCAATGACAGGGCAGAGAGGCCGAGGCCTTCCCCTGAGAAGAACACCAGAAAAGCCCTGCTGGATCAGACCAGTGGTCCATCTAGTCCAGCCTCCTGTCTCACACAGGGGCCAACCAGTTCCCGTGGATGGCCAACAAGAGGGCAGAGAGGCCGAGGCCTTCCCCTGAGACTGCCTCTTGGCTCTGGGATTCAGAAGATTTGTGCCTCTGAATGTGGAGGTTCCCCTCAACCACCAGCACTAGTAGCCATTGATAGACTTATCCTCCATGGATCTATCTAATCCCCCTTTAAAGCTGTATATTCCTGTGGCCCTCATCGACATCCCTCGGCAGCGAATTCCACATCTGAATCACTATCTGTATAAACTAGTATTCCTTTTGTCCATCTTGATCCCACCGCCCATCAGTTTCATTGGATGCCCTCGAGTTCTAGTATTTGGGGAGTTCCAGTACATTTGCCCTGGACTGTCAAGCAGCTTGAAAGAGGCAGCAAAAATATTCAGATCTGGAGCGAAGCGTGCTGGGGTAGAGGGACTCTGGATTGCTTGGATCCCACAGGGAATTCTCTGGGTGTTCCGGAGCAGATGCCAAGAAAGGCCAAGGGCTGACTTCTCCTGCCCAGCTGTGTCAAGGGACTCCGATGAAATACGAGGACTTTCATCGCTATTACTATTTGGCCACACACATCGTGATTAATTCCCTTCTGCCTGCCTCTTCTCTCACTCTCTCAAATTACTTCTGGCAAAGCTTGACACTGCAACAGACCGAGGGGACAGGAGGCAGCTCTGAGTGATGTGAAGGGGAGCCAATATGGCAACGTTTGCTGCAAGATCCCCTTCCTGAAAGGCGAGAGGGAAAGCGCTTAAGGAACCTCTGCTGTTCTTGCAAGTGAAAATAAAGACAAAATTCCAGTGGGTGTGATCTGTTCCTCTCCAGGTACTGGTTACCTCCCGCAACTCCAGCTCCGATATTCTAACAGGGACCAAAGGCATGTCCAGGGTTGGGTCATGTTAAGTGTGACTGAGAAACTAAAGGCAAGGGGAATGGAAGAAGAGGAAGGAGGAGAAGGAGGAAGAAAAAGAAGAGGAGGAGGAGGAAGGAGGAGGAGGAGAAGAAGAAGACTTGGATTTATATCCCACCCTTCATTCAGAGTCTCAGAGCAGCTTACAATCTCCTTCCCTCCCTCTCTCCACAACAGACACCCTATGAGGTAGGTGGGGCTCAGAGCACTCTGAGAGAACTGTTCTTGAGAGTACAGCTCTAAGAGAACTGTGACTGGCCCAAGGTCACCCAGCTGGCTGTGTGTGGAGGAGTGGGGAATCCAATCTGGCTCTCCCCATTAGAATCCCCCGCCCTTAACCAAACTGGCTAGGGTGTAAATGAAGGGGAGGGGCAATGTTCCGATCTTCAGGGGCTCCCACCGAGTTTTGTGGTAGTTGCCAGCCACTCGATGCACAGGGACTTATTGCCCCCTTGACCCCATAGTCGGTGTTGTCCCCTCTGATCAGCAGCCGCTTTCCAGGTTCCCAAGTCAAGGTCTTTCACATAACCGAGTTCCTAATCTTTCTGTCGGGAGACACCAGGGATTGAACCTGAAACCTTCTGCATGCCAAGCAGATGTTCTACTGCTGAGCAACAGATCACACAAACACACCAAGAAAGCTGCCGTCAACTGAGTCAGGCCATTGGTCTATCGAGGTCAGTCTCGATTACTCTGACTGGCAGCGCCTTTCCGGCATCTCAGGTAGAGGTCTTTCCCATCCCCTACTCCCTGGTCCTTTTTGCTGGAGATGCTGAGGATTGAACCTGACACCTTCTGTGTGGAAAACAGATGCTCTATCACTGAGCCACTCCATTCCAGAGAGTCTGTGCCATAAACATTCCATGACTCCTCATCCATGAGCATCACAGGGAGTAGTCATAAGCAGTTCTACTCAGATTCCTACTCAGGTCTATTTATTAGTGCTTACTCTGGCCCACAGCTACAGTGGGGCTATTTGGGGCTCTGCCCCCTTTCTTAAAGAGACAGCCCCCCTGGCCCCTTCCCTAGAACAATCGGTTATCCTTTCACCTCTTTTGTATAAATCCTCAGTGTGGAGCAGGGGTGGCCAAACTTGCTCAATGTGAGAGCCACATAGAACAAACATCAGATGGTTGAGAGCCGCAGGACAATGAACAAATACCACACATACATTTTTACTGGGAAATATGCAAATTTGCCTCTTATGAATATTAAGCGAGACTGCCAAAAATAAAAAAGGGGATAAAAACAGACACGGATATCTATTTGTCCAGTGGTATTAGTTTGCTAATGATATTTATTTGTATAAGAGAGAGAGAGAAATAGAGAGGTGGAAAGAATGAAAGAGATGGAAAGAAAGAAAGAGAAAGAGAGAGAGAGAGAAACAAAGAAAGCAAATAGATGGGAAGGAGGGAGGGGGAAGGAAGGGAGGGAGGGAGGGAGGGAGGGAGGAAGACTGTAGCTCAGGGGCAGGGTATCTGCTTAGCATGCCTCCCCTTTGCTACCCCAGCTGCTCTGCTGGGAGCCGCACAATCAGTGTTCCCTCTAAGCTGAGTTAGTGTGAGCTACCTCACCATTTTTTAGCCTCCAGCTCACACATTTTTGTCTTCGCTCAGAAAGGATGGGCTCCAGAGCAAACTAATTTAGGCAGTAGCCAATTTGCTCGCTCACAACTTTAATGCCAGTAGCTCACGAAGTAGAATTTTCACTCACAAGACTCCACAGCTTAGAGGGAGCATTGTGCACCATATGTGTGAAAGAGCTGCGTGTGACTCCCGAGCCATAGTTTGGCCACCCCAGTGTAGAGAAAAGCCTTGCAGCTGGATCGTGATAGGGTTTATTCTCAAGTAGATGATTTCAGTCTTGGAAGACAGACATTCAGCTATTGTGCAGCTTGGGGAGGGGTTAAATACACCGAGGACTTCTACAAAAGAGATGAAAGGATCACAGATGGTTCTAAGGAAGGGGCCAGGGATAGCTAGAAGGAAAGAAATGGGGGGGGGGAGCATCAATACTAGGTTCCCTTTCCTGCCTCACCCCCCTCCCCTAATATTTGCTCAATGGGTTTTGCTTTTGGGAGAATCTACTGCAAGATCAGGGTGAGAAAAGAGGCTACAGGTTGTTCTGAGGACACAGATCATTCTGGACAGTTGTGCACAGACAGAAAAATAATGGCAGAAATGGCAGCCCCACCAGGAAAAAAAAATTGCTCCACAAGCTACAAAATCCTGGCTGCGGGCCTGTGCTTACTCCCAGGAAATTCCTTTTAGCATTGCACTTTTAGGTTGTGGTCACACGCACCAGAAAAAAATGGGGGAGAAGGGAGGATATTTCCTCCGGAGGAATTTGACCCGCAGTTGCAGGATCACACCTCCCTTTGAAGCTGCAGGTGCAGTCTGTCAGGGTGTGATCAGACGCTACTGTGGGTGAGTCAGGGTATTTTCTCCCATTTTTTCCCCATGTGCTTAAACGAGGGATCAGTAAATTGCACCTCCACACCGAGGGCTCCCTATGGAGTTTGTGATGATGTGCATACCATGAAGGGGAGAAAAACAATGGCACAGAGTCGGGATGGCCTGATCAGACCATCCTGACGGCATGAGAGCACACTGGAGTGATCAGACACGGGAAAGTCTGTCTGTGGCCCGTTGCAACCCATTTATTACCAGTTTTTCCCTGGTGTCTTTTAACTCCACTTCTGCAGCAGAGCTGGACAGGTTGTGGGGCGCTTCCCAGATGTTGTTGTCCGATTGCACCCTTTAAATCCTCCCAGCATTTGCACCTATGTCTGGTCTAATTGTGCATATGATCGCCGCCATAGAGTCCTAGAGTTGAGTAGATACCTTAGAAGCTACCAAGTTCAACTGTCAGCTCAATATAGGAAGTCAAAAGTGAGAGCCTTTCCAAGAAATGGCTCTCCAGGGAAGATGGTCTGGGAGAATCCAGCCATTGGAAGGACACAGGGAAGAACTTAAAGGTCTTCCTCATTAAACTGCCCTGCCCCCAAAGCTCATTGCGATCCGCCAATGTCTTCATCATGCAAAACACAGTTCTAGCCTACACAGGGGATACAACTGCTCTACTCCTTAAATTCCATCATTGCCAGGAAGAGACTCTAAACTCGGTCTCCTAAACAAAACAAGGAGCCTGACATTTAGCGGCAAAGAAAAATAATGGTCGATGATGTCTTTTATTTAAAAAGATTAGGTGGGGAAGTTGGTGCCTATTCCGGGAGCACATCCTGATTACAAAAACACATCGAAATGCAATAATGGGGAGGCTGAACCAAGGGAGAGGTGGTACTCATGGGGCTGGGGGAGAACAGGGATGGGAAATTTTGTAAAGAAAAGAACCAAAGAGATCAAATCAAGAAAAATATACATTTCCCACCTTAAGTCAATAACAGGCAGACTTTGCGCCCGGTTTTGCTTTTCGCCGTAATGAGAGAACGTTTGCCTTCCATAAACAGGGACATATTATGCCGGAATCAAAATGAAAACAGAAGAGCAGGGAGACAAAGTGAAATATGATAATTTAAGACTGGATCCCTACAGCATTCCATCATTGTCAGAAGAGTATTCTTGGCTCAAGAAACAAACTTTCCATTATCACGTGTTGCTTTTCGGCTGATATATTCCCCAGAAAGCTGATGCAGGCTGGGTTGGTGGCTCAATTTTAACAAGGGCTATGTTTTGAACTGAGGAAACCTAGGACCTTGGTTCTGTCCATTGGGTCATCCCTATTTGCCCCAGAGAGAGAAGGCTGATCTAAAGACTACTTTCCCTATCACAAATGGCCAACTTGTCCAGGAAGAAGGAGAAGAAGGAGAAGGAGAAGAGGAAGGAGAAGAAGAGGGAGGAGAAGAAGAGGGAGGAGAAGAAGAGGGAGGAGAAGAAGAGGGAGGGGAGGGGGAGAAGAAGAAGGAGAAGAAAGTGGTGGTGGTGGTGGTGATGTGTAGTGAGTTTATTTCTCAAAAGGCCGGATTTGAAGGAGGAGGAGGAGTTTGGATTTATACCCCGCCCTTTACTCGGAGTCTCAGAGCAGCTTACAATCTCCTTTCCTTTCCTCTCCCCACAACAGACACCCTGTGAGGCAGGTGGGGCTGAGAGAGCTCTTTCGAGGGCTGCTCTTGAGAGAACAGCTCTGAGAGAACTTGTGACTGACCCAAGGTCACGCCAGCAGCTGCATGTGAAGGAGAAGTGGGGGATCAAACCCGGTTCTCCCGGATTAGAGGCTGCGCTCTTAACCACTACCCCAAACTGGCTCTCATGTCTGAGGGCATTGTCTCTGCAGGAGAGACCCGTACAGCCATGTATCTCCATGGAAGGCCATGTGTGTCACCTGTGAGTGAGAGGACAAAGGGAAAGGAGGGGTCAGAGGGCAGCTTTCAGGTTAAGACAAAGAGAGGCATCCCATTCAAGAAGAGAGCACCTATACACCATTAGAGCGACGTAGCGCCCCGTCTGAGGGCATTGTCTCTGCAGGAGAGACCCATACAGCCATGTATCTCCATGGAAGGCCATGTGACGTCACCTGTGAGTGAGAAGACAAAGGGAGAGGAGGGGTCCGAGGGCAGCTTTCAGGTTACGACAAAGAGAGGCATCCCATTCAAGAAGAGAGCACCTATACACCCTTAGAGCGACGTAGCACCCTGTCTGAGGGCATTGTCTCTGCAGGAGAGACCCGTACAGCCATGTATCTCCATGGAAGGCCATGTGACATCACCTGTGAGTGAGAGGACAAAGGGAGAGGAGGGGTCAGAGGGCAGCTTTCAGGTTAAGACAAAGAGAGGTATCCCATTCAAGAAGAGAGCACCTATACACCCTTAGAGCAACGTAGCGCCCCGTCTGAGGGCATTGTCTCTGCAGGAGAGACCCGTACAGCCATGTATCTTCAAGGAAGGCCATGTGACATCACCTGTGAGTGAGAGGACAAAGGGTGAGGAGGGGTCAGAGGGCAGCTTTCAGGTTAAGACAAAGAGAGGCATCCCATTCAAGAAGAGAAGACCTAGACACCCTTAGAGCGACGTAGCGCCCCTGATGTCGAGGCATGCCGAGTCGCTCACTCCAACAGAGGAGCAATCCAGAGCTTGGTTTTGCTAACGACGTGCACGGGAAAGGGAAACGGAACAGACGGTGGGGACTTGTTTTCTCGTATTTCTGCCGAGGGAGCAAAAAAAAAAATATGGAAATAAATTAAGACTTTAAAAGCCAGCAAAAACAAAGGGACAGATTTAGTTTGAATGTGCAGCCTCAGCGGCAGGCGGAGTAAATAGGAAGCGAGGATTATTTCACCAAACAGAACACACACAAAAATATCTATCACCGCGGCTTGCATCTGTCTCAGAAAGTATTATTCGGTCGGGGGGGGGGGGGAAGCGGGGGATGCAGGGAAGCAAACTGAACAGCGGCTCAGCTGATGCTTGGCAAGCACCGGCCGAACAGATCCACCAACTGCGGAGTAAGTGCACTGGGCCCAGTTTGTGAATGGGAACCACACCTGCATGCACACGCCACCGAATTCCCCGGGCAGTGGGCCTGACCAAAACGCTCGCCGGTCTTTGTTTGGCCAAACGCGCCCAGAGATTTCTGCAGTTCCCATATGTACCGGGGCCTTTCTGTTAGAAGTGATGCTCACTGCGACGCACAGATCGTATTTTAAGTAAAAAATGATAGACAGTACAGGCAGGCCTGATCTCGCCAGATCTCGGAAGCTAAGCAGGGGCGACTCTGGCAAGTACGTGGAGGGGAGACCCTCGGTTTGGTGTGGAGAGCCAGTTTGGGGGGCTGATTAAGAGTGCGGACTCTGATCTGGGAGAACTGGGCTGGATTCTGCACTCCTCCACATGCAGCTGCTGGTGTGACCTTGGGTTAGTCACAAGTTCTCTCGGAGCTGTTCTCGAAAGAGCAGTCCTCGAAAGAGCTCTCTCAGCCCCACCTACCTCCCAGGGTGTCTGTTGTGGGGAGGGGAAGGGAAAGGAGATGGTAAGCCGCTCTGAGGCTCCTTTGGGTAGTGAAGGGAGGGGTAAAAATCCAATCTCCTCCTCCTCCTCCTCCTCCTCCTTCTCCTCTTCTTCTTCTTTCCTCCAGGCCCCCAGTAGGGGTCAGTCACCAGAGGTCTCCATGATTTCCAGGTGCACACATACTCATATGCACACACACGCACATATAAAAATACAAAAAAAAAAAACCCAACAGACGAGCAACTCTACCAAGATTGCAGATAAGCTTGCCAACTTCCAGGGAGGGCCTGGTGATCTCCTGGAATAATAGCTGGTCCCCAGATAATGGAAAATAGTTTGCCAAGAGAAAAAAATGACTTCTTTGGAGGATGAACTCCAAGGCATTATGCTCTATTAAGGTCCCTTCCCTTCCCTTCCCTCCCCGATCACCAGCCTCCCCTGTCTTCACCCCCCAAAAATCTCTAGAAATTTCCTAACTGAGCCCGCAGCCAATGCTCCTTCTAAACCAGTGGAGTCTTGTCAGCAATGATTCGACTTTGTGAGCTGCTGGCATTACAGTTGTGAACAAATCATTTGGCTGCTGCATAAAGTAGTTTGCTCTGGAGCCATCCTTCCTGAGCTAAGACAAAAATGTATGAGCTGGAGGGTAAAAAAACTGTGAGCTAGCTCACACTAACTCAGCTTAGAGGGAACACTGGCCACGGCCCCTCTTTACAGCTCTCCAGGGTCTCAGGTGGAGGTCTTACCCATCTTACCTCCTGCCTGGTCCTTTTAACTGGAGATGCTGGGGATAGAACTTAGGACCTTCTGCGTGCCAAGCAGGTGCTCTACCACTGAGCCACAGCCCCCTCTTTACAGATCTCCAGGGTCTCAGGCAGAGGTCTTTCACATCACTGCCTTCCTGGTCCTTCTAACTGGAGATGCTAGGGATTGAACCTGGGACCTTCTGCATGCAAGCAGGTGCTCTACCATTGAGCCATAGCCCCTCTTTACAGCTCTCCAGGGTCTCATGTGTAGGTCTTTCTCATCATTGACTGCCTGGTCCTTTTAACTGGAGATGCCGGGGATAGAACCTGGGACCTTCTGCATGCCAAGCAGGTGCTGTACCACTGAGCCACAGCCCCTCTTTACAGCTCTCCAGGGTCTCATGTGTAGGTCTTTCTCATCACCTCTTGCCTGTTCCTTTTAACTGGAGATGCCGGGGATAGAACCTGGGACCTTCTGCATGCCAAGCGGGTGCTCTGCCACTGAGCCACAGCCCTCCAGATCTCTGCCCAAGACCCTGGAAAACCAATGTCAGTCTGAGTAGACGATACTGACCTTCACGGACCAAGAGTCTCAGTAGAAGGCAGCTTCGTGTCTTCACATGGCCACCCTTGTGTTTCTAGAGGTGTCATTACGGAAGCCAGGAGGGTACACTCAAGAACTCACACAGCAGCCCATCTGAAATTACTGAGGCGTCTCCGATGGAGCCGTCCGTCATTCTGAGCCTGACTTCCAGGACCGGCGGCAGGCTGAGCTCATTGTATCGGGGTCCTCTTCTGGACCCAAAGGCATTTCGGAGAACAGCAGCAGCAAACTGGGATTCCATTTCCATTAGCTGCCCTCCCGTGTGGACCCTGAGACAATCAATGTGTCCAGGGTTTGATGGATGTTTCAGACTCCAAGCCTCGGTCTCGGTTATTCCTGACGGTGCTGATGCTGAGGCGAGGCCAGGTCTGGGGATGGGGGGGTGGGTCGTGGGTGGTTTTCCAGGGGCCCCAGATGAATAAAGAGGGCGTAAATTAAAACGCTCAAGGCCGAACCAAAATAACAACTGGCCTTCAAACTTGTGACATTGCTCCTTATACGTAAAAAGGAATTTTTAAAAGGTTTTTTTTTTTTGAAATGGGAAATGTCTGGCTTTTCAAAAGCTGGGGATGCCACAGGCAGTGCGTTGGGGAACTCTGTCGAATGCACGGAGGTCAGGGAGGGTCTACCGGTCCAATCCCAGTCCGTCTGTCCTCCCCCCTTTTCAAATTGACCTCCAATGTTCCCTCTAAGCTGAGTTAGCAAGAGCTAGCTCACCGTTTTTTAGCCTCCGGCTCACCTGTTTTTGTCTCAGCTCAGGAAGGAGGGCTCCAGAGCAAACTAATTCATGCAGCAGCCAAATCGCTCGCTGACGACTTTAATGACAGGAGCTGGCGAAGCAGAATTTTTTGCTCACAAGGCTCCACAGCTTGGAGCATTGGTTGAAAGACAGTGGAGATTTAGGGGTGGAGCTTGGGGAGGGTGGGGGTTTGGGGAAGGACCTCAGTGAGGTATAATGGCAGAGAGTCCACCCTCCAGAGCAGGAGGAGGAGGAGGAGGAGGAGATTGGATTTACATCCCGCCCTTCACTCGGAGTCTCAGAGCGGTTTACAATCTCGTTCCCTTCCTCTCCCCACAACAGACACCCTGTGAGGTAGGTGGGGCTGAGAGAGCTCTTTCGAGAACTGCTCTTGAGAGAACAGCTCTGAAAGAACTTGTGACTGACCCAAGGTCACACCAGCAGCTGCATGTGGAGGAGTGGGGAATCAAACCTGGTTCTCCCAGATTAGAGTCCGCATTCCTAACCACTACATCAAACAGACTTTTTTTCCAGGGGAACTGATCCCTGTGGTCTGGGGACCAATTGTAATTCCAGGAGCTCTCCAGCCACCACCTGGAGGCTGGCAACCCTATGAGTAATGGGGGTCACCAACTCTGCATTGGGGAAATTTCTGGAGATTCAGGGATGGAGCCTAGAGAAGGTGGGGTTCGGGGAGGGGGAGAGACCTCAGCAACTGAGAGCCAGTTTGGTGTAGTGGTTAAGTGTGCAGACTCTAATCTGGGAGAACCGGGTTTGATTCCCCACTCCTCCACTTGCACCTGCTGGATGACCTTGGGCAAGCCCTGGTTCTGGCACAGCTGTTCTTGAAAAAGAGCAGTTTCTGTCAGAGCTCTCTCAGCCCCACCTACGCCACAGGGTATCTGTTGTGGGGAGAGGAAGGGAAAGGAGTTTGTAAGCCGCTCTGAGACTCCAAGTGAAGGGCGGGGTATAAATCCAATCTCTTCTTCTTCTTGGTATCATGCCAAAGAGTCCACCCTCCAAAGCAGCCATTTCCTCCAGGGGGAACCGAACTGCAGAGTCTGGAGATGAGTGGCAATTCTGGGTGATCTCCAGGCCCAACCTGGAGCCTGGCAAACCAAGGACCCTGCCTCCCCCTCAAAAGTGGCCACCTTCCAAACCCCGTCTAGCTTCGTGGCCTCGACAGGGAGGGGGAGAGAAATCTCTCTTTTTATGGCAATGAAATAAAAATGGTAAATTTGACTCGTAAAATGTCGTTTGCAGAGGAAAAGTCGTTTCCAAATGGATTTTTTTTAAAAAACTCAGCTTTTCGCATGCAGACGTGGCATTTTCTCTCCTCTCTCCCCCCCCCCCCCCCCCCGGCCTCTCAGCATTATTTCTAAGAAAATCACGGAATTTGGTTTGAAGAACAGCCCTCACGTACCGCGGCTCTATAAATAGTCCCAATTTAAATAGAAGGAAGATTGAGCGGATGGACTGGGAAGAGGTCCAGGGAGAGAGAGGGAGGGGGGAGGGATAATGGAAGGAGCAGAGGGGAAGATGAAATGGAAAGAGGACGGAGAGCCATCGGCAGCCTGTAGATCAAAGATAGGATTATGACGCATCCTTCTTGGGAGGACCGGGCATTGAAGACACCGAGGCGGAGTCCCAGAAAGCATGTGGACAGAAAGGAGCAGGTGCAGAAGAGAGCAACGAGGATGATGGGGGGGGGGGTGTGAGAGTTCTGCTCAAAGTAGTCAAGGATCAGATCTTGGTTGGTTAACCACAGTTCTTTATTCCCTATTTCTACATTAGTACAGCATCTCGGATTATTGTCAGAGATGAGACAAATTATACAAGCGGGTCTATTATACCATTCCAAGGAGTTTGAATTACCCATAGATAGCCAATCCCCTTAAGGGAAAATTGGCGGGCTAAAAGGTGTCCGGACCGTTTGGTTCTCACAGGAAAAAAGTGAGGTGTTAAGCAGTAAATTTCCTCTCCCAAACCAGACCCCTCAGATGTTTCGAGTTCACATAACAATCAATGGCTCCAAGGTTCTTTGCATGTGATAAGAGATGAGAGGCATCCTCCCTTGAAGTTACTGCCGGAGCAGCTGGAATGCGGAGGCAGGGATGTGAGGCCTCCTTGTTCTCGCAAATCATTGTTGTCACCCTCCCGGCCTGGACAGGCATAATACATCATGGTTACATAGACCTCAATACATGATAGATACATAGGATAGTGAAAGACATGCATGCAAAGAAGCTAAATCTAAGTCTGACTAATACATAATACATTGTCTGAATTGTCAGATTCTGACACCCTGCCCTCCTCATAATTCACTTCACCTAGCTTTATCAGGAAACATTTTATGAAATAATTTTGTCAATTTGGGAGCATGAACATGTTCTGAGCGAATCCACTCGTTGTGTTCCGGGCCGAAATCCAGCCATCTAACTAAGTAATATAATCGGCCTCTCCGCATCTTGGAATCAAGGATTTCAGTTATCTCGAAGTGAGGGGCCCCCTCCTTCATCAGTGGAGGAGGAACTGGAGGAGCTGGATGCCAAGCATTCGGCCCAGGATCTTTCTTCAGCAGGCTGAAATGAAACACAGGGTGTACAGAACTCAGTGATTTAGGCAGTTCCAGTTCAAAAGACACATCCGATATTTTACGTAACACTTTATAGGGTCCAACATATTTCCATCCCAGCTTTCTGCTGGGCTGCAACCCATGGATATTTTTGGTGGAGAGGTAGACAGAATCCCCGGGTTGGAGATCCCAGCCTGCTGCTCGTCCTCGGTCAGCATATTTTTTATAATCCTCTTTTGCCTGGTCCAGTGCTTTGCCTATTAATGGCCAGGAGTCTTGGAGGCTAGACCACCAACTTTTAAAATCCGATGGGGAAGCATTGGGGGCATTCTCAATGGTAGGCAATGGTTTCCCTTCAAACCCTCCTACCGCCATGAAGGGAGAGACTCCCGTGGAAGAGTGCACTGCGTTGTTGTAGCTATATTCTGCAAATGGCAACAACTCCACCCAATTGTCTTGGTGATAATTGGTGTAACATCTTAAAAACTGCTCCAATATTTGATTAGTTCGTTCGGATTGGCCATCGGTCTCTGGGTGGTAACCCGAACTCAGGGCTGGTTCTATGTCCATCATTTTCAGAAGCTCCCGCCAGAAGCTGGCAACGAACTGGCTGCCCCTGTCGGATACCACTCTCTTCGGAAAAGCGTGTAATTTTATCACGTGATTAAAGAAAGCTTTGGCCATCCCTTTAGCAGTGGGCAATTGCTTGAAGGGGGTGAAATGCGCTTGCTTTGAAAACGTGTCTACCACCACCCAAATAACCGTTTTTCCCTTGGAGGGGGGTAAATTGGTGATAAAGTCCATGGCTATAGCCTCCCAGGGCCGAGAGGGGGTGGGTAGTGGGTGCAACAGTCCAGGAACTTCCCCCCCCCCCCCCGCTTTTTGCACATTAAACAAGTCTGGCAAGCCGAGACGAAGTCGGAGACGTCTCGGCGCATGCGCGGCCACCAGAATTGACGCTGGATTAAATTAAGCGTTTTTAGGAAGCCAAAGTGCCCTGCTAGTTTAGACGAGTGGCAGGTTAACAATATTTCCTTACGTTTGACCCTTGGCACCACTAGTTTGTCTCCATGAAGCCAACACTGATCTTCTCTCTTGGAGCATTCCTCCAAAGCCTCTAATTCTTCCACCTCTTCAGGAGCATAATCCTTCCCCCAATCACATTTCCCAACGTCCAATTGCGCCTTCTTAGCTTGGCTCCGAGTGACTACTGCCCCCCCTAATTGCTGGTGGGAGAACATGGAGTCAAACACCTCCTCTTTAACACTCTCATGTTGGGGCAATCTGGACAGTGCGTCTGCCAAGGAGTTAGCCTTCCCAGGAAAATGCTTAAGCACAAAGTTAAACTTGGAGAAAAAATCAGCCCATCGCAGTTGTTTGGCGTTGAGGGATCTCTGAGTGCGCAGCGCCTCCAGATTTTTATGATCAGTCCATATTTCGAACGGAGTTTGCGCGCCCTCCAACCAATGCCGCCACGTAGTGAGCGCCAACCTAATGGCCGCGGCCTCTTTGTCCCAAACCGACCAATTCCTCTCCGTGTCGTTAAATTTTTTCGAAATGTAAGCCAGCGGGTGCAATTTCCCTTCCGGGCCACTTTGCAGTATAGCCCCCCCCATGGCTACATCAGACGCGTCTACATGGATTATGAATTCTTTGGTTTCATCAGGGTGTGCTAGGATGGGCTCAGAAGTGAAAAGAGTCTTTAAGTTCTCAAACGCCCTCTGACACTCCCCGTTCCAAGCAATCTTTTCTCCTGGCTTCCCTGCCTCGGGCCCCCTCCCCTTAGTTTTTAGTAAGTCCGTTAAGGGGAGAGTAACCCTAGCAAAGTCTTTTATGAAGGTTCGGTAGAAGTTGCAAAATCCTAATAGGCTCTGCAATTGTTTTCTCGTTCGCGGAGCCTCCCATTGCACCACCGCCTCTATCTTAGCTGGGTCCATCTCCAGGCCTTTCTGAGAAATGCGATAGCCCAGGAAGTCCACTGACTCACGGTGGAATTCACACTTGGATAACTTAACATAGAGCTGGTTTCGCAGCAAGGTGGCGAGGACTTCCCTGACTAATTTCACATGCTCTTTCTTATCAGTAGAATAGATCAAGATATCATCTATGTAACATAACACGCCCTTAAATAGGTGCTTGTGCAACACTTCGTTGATCAAACTCATAAAGACCCCAGGCGCGCCACTTAAGCCGAACGGCATCACTAAGTATTCGAATTGTCCCAGGGGGGTATTAAAGGCAGTCTTGGGTTCATCCCCCTCCCGGATGCGCACCCTGAAATAGGCATCTCGTAAATCCAGCTTGGTAAAAACCTTCCCCTTAGTGGCTTCCGCCAGCAGGTCCTTTATTAAAGGGAGGGGGTAAGCGTTGGTAGTGGAGACCGCATTCAGCCCCCTATAGTCAGTGCATAATCGCAAACCCCCGTCCTTTTTCTTCCTGAACAGCACCGGCGCGGCAAAAGGGGACTTGGCTGGGCGAATGAAACCGCGCGCTAGATTTTTGTCCAGGAACTTTCGCAGCTCTTCCCGCTCTAAAGGGCTCATGGAGTACAGTTTTCCCTTCGGGAGTTTCTCGCCTGGGAGTAGCTCGATAGCACAGTCCGACAGTCGGTGGGGGGGCAGCTCATCCGCCTCGGTCTCGCTGAATACTTCCAACAAGTCTCTATACTCTTTAGGCACCATGGTGGGGGTGAGGGCGAGCGCGGGGGCCGGGGGAGGGGTGATCGGCGGTCCGGGTCCCCACTCCAGGTCCCATCTATGCGTGAGGCAGCGTTCGTCTACCCAAGAGATCTTCCCTTCACTCCATTTAATGTAGGGGTCGTGCGCACTGAGCCAGGGACTTCCCAACACCATAGGGAACTGGGCATTTGGGGTGATGACAAAAGCCCGCTTCTCCCAATGTTCCCCCGTCCCCAAAATCAGGCTCTCAGTCTCTGCTATGCACTCCTCCTTCATCTCGGACCCATCCATTTGAGTGAACTTTAGAGGTTCCACCAGTGGGGTAACCTTTGGTCCTAACCCCTCCACTACCAATGGGCTAATCAAGTCCCGCGCACACCCAGAGTCAATTAATGCGCGGACCCTCATGTGGGTACCTGATCCAGGGGTCACCACAGTCACTACCATATATAATAGGGGGCCAGGGATGCTCACCGGAGATGGCGCTTCTTGGCGGGGGACCTGCAGTTCTGCGCCGCTCACTGCAGGTCGTTGGAGTTTCCCGACATCTGCGTCTCCATCAGCTCCAGCTCCCCCTGATCACTAGTAGCTCCCTCCAGCTGCAACGCCCGGGGTTTTATCGGTGTTTTCCCCCGGCTAGGGGTGCTCCCTGCCACCGGCGTCGAGGTCTTCGGGCCTTTCCCTCCCCCTCTCGGGCAGGCTGAGGCGAAGTGGCCACTTTCCCCACATTTCATGCACAGCCCTTGCCGGAACCGGGCATCTCGGACGTCTTGCACACTGGACCGGGGCTTCGCTCTGGGGGCTGCTTTGCTGGCCGCCGTAGCCGAGGCTCCCATTTTGATCAAGGCGAACCTTTCTTCCATGTCGGTAGCGGCTCTCATCCAGGTGGCCAACGTGCCCGGGCGGCCCCCCAGCAGCACGGTCTCGTAGATTTCCGGGTTAAGGCCCTCCCAGTACTTCTCCATGAATAGCTCCTCCGGCCAGCCGTGGATCTTGGCCGCGATGCGCCTGAACTTATCGGTGTAATCCCTCACCGTCGATCTCCCCTGGAACAGCTTCCTCAGTTGATTACGGGCCTTTTCCTCGCCCAGAGGGTCTTCGAACTGATGACGGAGGGCCCACATAAAGTTGTTCAAGGAACGCAATTCAGGTCCTGGGGAGTCGTGCAGGCTCACATACCAATCGCTGGCGGTGTCTTTCAGCTTGGAACCGATGTAACCAATCCGTTCTCTCTCGGTGGGATAGAGGTGGCCCCAGCTGTCCAGGAACCTCTCTATCTCCAGCATGAAAAAACGTAGCTTCTCCGGGTCCCCATCGAAAGTAGTCGTCAGAGGGTCGGAGGGGGCTGGGCGGACGGCTGGCGCGACTGGGACCGGGGCAGGTGCTGGAACGGGCCCCGGCACCGGGGCCGGGACGACCGGCTGGACTGGCTGTGCCGGCAGAGCAGGCACCTGAGGCTGGATCGGGACCCCTCCGGGCGCCGCTGGCTGTTGCTGGACTCCTATCCCCTGACCGGGGAGAGCTCCTTGCACTGCCCTCATAGCGTCTCGAAACTGGTGCTGGAGATCGAGGGCCAATTCGCGTAGTTCTGCAGTGAGTTGGAGTCGCAACTCTCCCATCATCTGATCCAAGGGGGGCATCTGCTCCTCTCGGTACGGATCGGGCCCATACGGACCCGTCCCCTCTCCTTCGAACGGCGGGTGACGCGGCTCTCCACGGTAGATCGGCTCGCGGTCGTCTCCGAGGTAGCTCGGTCTCCCTCGATCGAGCTGGTCTCCGGTGAATGAAACCCGTGCCCCTTTCCGATCGTGTACCCACGAATCCACGGTCCGACGACCGAAATGGCTCCAGGCGTACTTGGGGGTCACGCTCTGATGAGGAGGTAGGCGCGGGATGTAGTGAGCCCCCTGGCTCGTAGTCACCGGCACTTCGGTGCCTCCGCCGCCGCCACCACCACCGTTCCCCGGGTCCTTCGGGGTAACGGGAGCATCTTCGGGGGTAGGGTTGAGGGGGACCGTGTCGTCGTCTGACATGGTCAGGAACGGCTGAGTCCCAGTCAGAGATCTCTGACAATCTGTGAGAGTTCTGCTCAAAGTAGTCAAGGATCAGATCTTGGTTGGTTAACCACAGTTCTTTATTCCCTATTTCTACATTAGTACAGCATCTCGGATTATTGTCAGAGATGAGACAAATTATACAAGCGGGTCTATTATACCATTCCAAGGAGTTTGAATTACCCATAGATAGCCAATCCCCTTAAGGGAAAATTGGCGGGCTAAAAGGTGTCCGGAACGTTTGGTTCTCACAGGAAAAAAGTGAGGTGTTAAGCAGTAAATTTCCTCTCCCAAACCAGACCCCTCAGATGTTTCGAGTTCACATAACAATCAATGGCTCCAAGGTTCTTTGCATGTGATAAGAGATGAGAGGCATCCTCCCTTGAAGTTACTGCCGGAGCAGCTGGAATGTGGAGGCAGGGATGTGAGGCCTCCTTGTTCTCGCAAATCATTGTTGTCACCCTCCCGGCCTGGACAGGCATAATACATCATGGCTACATAGACCTCAATACATGATAGATACATAGGATAGTGAAAGACATGCATGCAAAGAAGCTAAATCTAAGTCTGACTAATACATAATACATTGTCTGAATTGTCAGATTCTGACAGGGGGGGGCTGGAGACCAAGCTGCCCCGGGTGGCAGTGTTCCCTCCGAGCTGAGTGAGTGTGAGCTAGCTCCTGGCTTTTGAGCCTCCGGCTCACATGTTTTTTTTCTCGGCTCCGGGAGGATGGCTCCGGAGCAAACTGATTCGTGCAGCTGGCGAATGGTTCGCTCGCAACTTTAAGGCCAGTCGCTCACAAAGTAGAATGTTGGCTCAGAAGACCCCCACAGCTTCAAGAAAGCATCGCTCCGCAGAAATTATTGGGATGTTTGGCCAATACCGACGAGATTCGCCCAGGCATCGAAGCGTTCTACACTGGGTGCAGGAAATAAACCTCCCAAGAAGTATGCTTTAAAAGGGGATTACATAGATTCATGAAGGATAAGTCCATTGATGGCTACTAGCCATGGTGGCTGAGGGGACCCTCCACATTCAGAGGCACTAATCCTCTGAATCCCAGAGTCAGGAGGCAACATCAGGGGAAGGCCTCAGCCTCCATGCCTTGTTGCTGGCCCTCCAGAGGAACTGGCTGGCCACTGGGTGAGACAGGATACTGGACTAGATGGACCCTCACTGGTCTGATCCAGCAGGGCTCTTCTGAGGTTCTTCTCAGGGGAGGGCCTCAGCCTCTCTGCCCTGTAGTTGGCCCTCCAGAGGAACTGGCTGGCCACTGGGTGGGACAGGAGGCTGGACTAGATGGACCCTCACTGGTCTGATCCAGCAGGCCTCTTCTGAGGTTCTTCTCAGGGGAAGGCCTCGGCCTCTCTGTCCTGTTGTTGGCCTTCCAGAGGAACTGGTTGCCCACTGTGAGAGAGGAGGCTGGACTAGATGGACCACTGGTCTGATCCAGCAGGGCTCTTCTGAGGTTCTTCTCAGGGGAAGGCCTCGGCCTCTCTGTCCTGTTGTTGGCCTTCCAGAGGAACTGGTTGCCCACTGTGTGAGAGAGGAGGCTGGACTAGAGGGACCACTGGTCTGATCCAGCAGGGCTCTTCTGACGTTCTTATAAGTTCTTATGCCGACTTTCCCTCTTTCCCTGCTGCATTTGACTTTTCCTTGCATTATTGTCTTTCTTGGTGACTCTTCGTCTTTCTCAAAGACAAAGAATGAGCAAAAGCCTCAGCCGAGTCATTTTAGCTTCTAGGGAGAGGGGGGTAAGTGACATAAATTTAAAAAAATCACCACCAAGGGCCAAACCACACAATAGGCAGTTTTGCAAAAGAAATCAGCCACAGTGGAACCAAGATGAATTGCAATTGTGCCAGTTTGGTGTAGTGGTTAAGTGTGCGGACTCTAATCTGGGAGAACTGGGTTTGATTCCCCACTCCTCCACTTGCACCTGCTGGATGACCTTGGGCAAGCCGTAGTTCTGGCACAGCTGTCCTTGAAAAAGAGCGGTTTCTTTCAGAGCTCTCTCAGCCCCACCCACCTCACAGTAGGGCTGCCAAGTCCAACTTGGGAAATATCTGGGGACTTTGGGGGTGGAGCCAGGAGACTTTGGGGGTGGAGCCAGGAGAAAGGAAGTGACATCATTTTGTGATGTCACATCCTGTGATGTTGCTTCCACATGCTGACACATGAACTCATGAAGTTTCCTAATACTGAATCAGGCCATTGGTCCATCAAGGTCAGTATTGACTACTCAGACTGGTAGTGGCTCTCCAGGGTCTCAGGCTGAGATCTTTAATATCACCTATTACCTGATCCTTTTTTAGCTGAAGAAGCTGATACCTCCTGCATGTTAAGCAGATGCTCTATCACTGAGCAACAGCCCTACTGAATCCTTCCTCATCTCGGCAGAATATGAAGCACTAAGTGCTACACAAGTGCTAAATATGATTTTCATATCATAAGAACAGGAGAGAAGCCACAGTGGATCGGCCCATCCAGTACAGCCCATCCAGTACAACACTCTGTGTCACAACAGTGGCCAAAAATACCAGGTGCCCTCAGGAGGTCCAGCAGCGGGGCCAGAACTCCAAGAGCCCTCCCACTGTTGCCCCCCAAGCACCAAGAATGCAGAGCATCACTGCTCCAGACAAAGGGTTCCATTTAGACCTTGTGGCTATAATAGCCACTGATAGACCTCTGCTGGATGGGGACAGAGAGAGAGAGAGAGAGAGAGAGAGAGAGAGACAGACAGACAGACAGACAGACAGAAAGAAAGAAAGAAAGAAAGAAAGAAAGAAAGAAAGAAAGAAAGAAAGAAAGAAAGAAAGAAAGAGAGAAGGAAAAAAAACTGGCAGAGGCACTTACTTCCATTTAGACCTTGTGGCTATAATAGCCACTGATAGACCTCTGCTGGATGGGGACAGAGAGAGAGAGAGAGACAGACAGACAGAAAAAAGAAAGAGGGAGAGAGAAGGAAAGGAGCTGGAAGAGAAACTTACCTTGCCAGCCACATGCAAAAGCAGCTCCTTCAGTCCCTCCTTAATCTCTGGGCGGACCTCTCTTGCTGTGGAAGCTCTCTTGCTGACTTCTTAAAGGGGAAATGTCTGGTGAGGCTTTTTACTGCAGGGCAGACTCTCTGCAGACATTTCCCTTTTAAGGTAGCCATTTTGTCCCCCCGGTGGCCAACTTGGGAAAAGTGGGGGAAAGCACTAAAAATCGGTGTTTCCCCCGCCCTACCGGGGGACTTGGCAGCCCTACCTCACAGGGTGCCTGTTGTGGGGAGGGGAAGGGAAAGGAGTTTGTAAGCCGCTCTGAGACTCCCTTGGGGAGTGAAGGGCGGGATATAAATCCAATCTCTTCTTCTTCTTCTTCTACTGGGGGGATAGCTTTCCCCTCCCCTATGCCATTTCCCAAGTCAAAAAACTCCCCTCCCCGGGACATTTTTTTAGTCCCTGTAGTAGTGTTGCCACCTCTGGATTGGGAGATTCCTGGAGATTTGGCGGGGGTGGAGCTTGGGGAGGGAACTCAGCAAGGTACAACGCCATGGAGATCAGTTGGAATCCTAGCAGATCTCCAGACCCCACCTGGAAGCTGGCAACCCTACCTCATAGGGAGCAAAGCCCAGTAGCCGCATTGCCCTTAACATTCCCCCCCCCCCATGAGTGCTGGGAACAGCCCCCAGGGGACATTCTCGCCAAGGAAAATGGTTCAAGGGAGAAGCGTTCACTTTTCCACTTCCCCACTTTACTGCCCCTGTCTCAGGTTTCTCGACCGCTGCTCTATTGGCTGCACTGCACATTTGGAGGTCTGGCAGCAGTTTGGCGATGCGATATTTCGGTGCCAAGACTCCAATCCTATCTGCACTTCTGAGTAGACTTCACTGTGCCCAGGAAGATCTATTTCTGAATAAACACAGATTAATAGAATTGAAGAAGAGGAGGAGGAGGAGGAGGAGACTGGATTTATACTCGCCCTTCACTACCCAAAGGAGTCTCAGAGCAGCTTACAATCTCCTTTCCCTTCCCCCCCCCCCACAACAAGCACCCTGGGAGGTAGGCGGGGCTGAGAGAGCTCTTTCGAGGACTGCCTTTGAGAGACCAGCTCTGAAAGAACTTGTGACTGACCCAAGGTCACACCAGCAGCTGCAAGTGGAGGAGTGGGGAATCAAACCCAGTTCTCCCAGATTCGAGTCCGTGCTCCTAACCAATGCTCCCTCTAAGCTGTGGAGCCTTGTGAGCAAAAATTCTACCCTGTGAGCTACTGGCCTTAAAGTTGTGAGCAACTGATTTGGCTGTTGCATAAATTAGTTTGCTCTGGAGCCATCCTTCCTGAGCTACGACAAAAAAGTGTGAGCCGGAGACTAAAAACTGTGAGCTAGCTCACACTAACTCAGCTTAGAGGGAACACTGCTCCTAACCAGTACACCGGACTGGTTTTCAGGATTTTCCTGCACTTTCCTCTGTCTCTGTTTTTCAGCTTTTCACTTCCACATATAGAATCACAGAATCACAGAGTTGGAAGGGGCCGTCCAGGCCATCCAGTCCAACCCCCTGCTCAGTGCAGGATCAGCCTACAGCATCCACGTCAAGTGTATAGATGCATGCATGCAATTAGCGCATGGGTCCCCAACACGATGCCCGTAAGAACCAAGCTCCTGCTGCCACCTTTCCCAGAGGCCGTCAAGAGCTTTTAGAAAGCGAGTAGCTCCGGGTGGAGCTGTTGCCCAGTGAGGCTTCCGATTGGCTGTGCATATCTTTAAAGAAACATTGTTTTGGCCGCAGCTGCCACCGTCCAAAGTTCCGTTCTTATCTTCAAATAAGAACAATGTCTTTTCATGGCAGAGGCTTCGAGGAGAGGGGCTGGCATCCAGATTCTGACCCAACAGGGACCCTCGAGAGTTCTCCCCATAAAGAGAGGCATAAAAATATCTTCTCTCGTCTCATCAGAGGCCTCGAGCCCTGCTCCGACACAGGACCTCCGGGGACTCGCAAAATTAGCAAATGAACGACGACGGACTAATGAATTAATGGGTTAATAATTCATCAAATCAGAGAGTAAATGAAGAACTGTTGAATAATGCTACCCCCCCCCTCAAAAAAACACACACCCCTCCATTACAATCTGCATAGCAGGAAGCTGATAAATAGGATGAATATTCATTGAATATGTGTATTTATATATATTTCTCTCCCCTGGGGGAAAAGCCCCGAGACGCTGGTTATGATTCAACAGAGGTGTCGTGAAGCCTGTTGAATGTGTTGGAATGAGGCCAACAGGGACAAGACAGCCTCAGTAGTTTGAAATCCTTCAAGCCCAGACTAGAAATTGCATGTGTGTGTGTGTGTATAAATTGCATCAAGTTGCAGCTAATTCACGGAGACCTGATAGGGTTTTCAAGGCAAGAGCTGGTTTGCCCTTGCCTGCCTCTGCGTAGCGACCTTGGACTTGTTTGGTGTGTCTCCTCTCCAAGTACTGACCAGGGCTGACCCTGCTTTGCTTCTGAGCACTGATGAGATCGAACTCACCTGGGCTATCCGGGGCAGGGCAAGAGACGGACAGAGGTGATTAGCTGTTGCCTGCCTCTGCGTAACAACCCTGGACTTGCTTGTTGGTCTCCCATCCAAGTACTAACGAAGGCTGACCCAGATTAGCTTCTGACATCTGAGGAAATCAGGCTTAGCCTGGGCCATCCAGGTCAAAGCAAGAGACAAGCAGAGGCGGTTAGCCGTTGCCTGCCTCTGCGTAGTGACCCTGGACTTTCTGGGTGGGCTCCCATTCAAGTACTAACGAAGACTGACCCAGATTAGCTTCTGACATCTGAGGAAACCAGGCTTAGCCTGGGCCATCCAGGTCAAAGCAAGAGACAAGCAGAGGTGGTTAGCCATTGCCTGCCTCTGCGTAGTGACTCTGGACTTTCTTGGTGGGCTCCCATCCAAGTACTAACGAAGACTGACCCAGATTAGCTTCTGACATCTGAGGAAATCAGGCTTAGCCTAGGCCATCCAGGTCAAAGCAAGAGACAAGCAGAAGTGGTTACCTGTTGCCTGCCTCTGCGTAACAACCCTGGACTTGCTTGGTGGGCTCCCATCCAAGTACTAACGAAGACTGACCCAGATTAGCTTCTGACATCTGAGGAAATCAGGCTTAGCCTGGGCCATCCAGGTCAAAGCAAGAGACAAGCAGAAGTGGTTACCTGTTGCCTGCCTCTGCGTAACAACCCTGGACTTGCTTGGTGGGCTCCCATCCAAGTACTAAGGAAGACTGACCCAGATTAGCTTCTGACATCTGAGGAAACCAGGCTTAGCCTGGGCCATCCAGGTCAAAGCAAGAGACAAGCAGAGGTGGTTAGTCGTTGCCTGCCTCTGCGTAGTGACCCTGGACTTTCTTGGTGGGCTCCCATCCAAGTACTAATGAAGACTGACCCAGATTAGCTTCTGACATCTGAGGAAACCAGGCTTAGCCTGGGCCATCCAGGTCAAAGCAAGAGACAAGCAGAGGTGGTTAGCCATTGCCTGCCTCTGCGTAGTGACCCTGGACTTCCTTGGTGGGCTCCCATCCAAGTACTGACCAGGGCTGACCCAGATTAGCTTCTGACATCTGAGGAAACCAGGCTTAGCCTGGCCATCCAGGTCAAAGCAAGAGACAAGCAGAGGTGGTTAGCCGTTGCCTGCCTCTGCGTAGTGACCCTGGACTTTCTGGGTGGGCTCCCATTCAAGTACTGACCAGGGCTGACCCAGCTTAGATTCCAAGATGAGATGAGATCAGGTTAGCCTGGGCCATCCAGGCCACACCAAGAGACCAACAGAGGTGGTTTGCCATTGCCTGCCTCTGCATAGCAACCACTGACTTCCTCGGTGGTCTCCCATCCAAGTTCTAACCAGGGCCGACCCTGCTTAGCTTCTGAGATCTGACGAGATCAGGCTCGCCTGGGCCATCCAGGTCAGGGTGATAGAATACAGAGGACTGGTCCTTCCAAGGGACTGAAGAAACAATTTGAAAATCCCCTCTCCCTATTCAAACTGCCAACTCTGGCTTGGAATATTCCTGGAGATTTGGAAGTGGAGCCTGGGGAGGACAGGGTTTGGGGAAGGGCAAGACCTCGGTGGGATATGATGTCATAGAGTCTTCCACCCAAAGCAGTCATTTCCTCAAGTGGAATTGATCTCAATAGTTTGGAGATCAGTTGTGATTCTGAGAGATCTCCAGGTGTGAGGCTTCTGCTCAAAGTAGTCAAGGATCAGATCTTTGTTGATGAAACACAGTTCTTTATTTCCAATCTCTACATTGGTACAGGTCCTCGGATTATTGTCAGAGATAATGCATACAATAGAAGCAGGTCTAATATACTCTCCAGCACAATTTGAATTGCCCATAGGTAACCAATCAACAAGGGGGGAAAACCGCGGGCAAAAGGTTCTCTGGCCGTTTGCTTCCCACAGGAAAGAAAGCTAGGTGTGAAGCAGTAAATTTCCCTTCCCAAACCAGACCCCTCAGATGTAACCATATTCACATAACAAATGCTTTCCCCAAGGCTTTCGCACGTTGATAAGAAATGGTCCCTGTCCTCCCCTGTCTTCCCAGCCGGGATGAATGGAATGCGGAGGCAGGAGTGTGAGAGGCCCATTGTTCCCATGCTTTGAAATTGTCATTCTCCCGGGCAAACAGATACATAGACCAGGCCTGGTCAAAGCCATAAACCTGGGGTCACATAGTATACATTCACAATGATCAAGCACATAGCAATAGGCATGATTACATAGTGGGTATAGGAACAACTAATAGCAATATGCATGGATATGAAATGGGTACAGGAGCAGGTTATACTATATAGCATGAGATCCCAAAAATCCTTGTCTGAATCTGCAGATTCTGACACCAGGCCCCACCTGGAGGGTGGCAACCATATACCCCCTGCTACGGGCATTTCCCTGCAAACCCCTTGGGGTCTTCTGAAGCACCCCTTGCTCCATTGAGGCAGAGGACAGCCAAGATTGGCCCTTTGCTTTGGGGGAGAGGGAAGTGGGCACCAGGAGATAAATTGGCAGACGCCAACGGAAGCCGTGTTGGGGATTACCGCAAAAGGCGCCCAGAAACCTTCCGGTGCTTGGGAGGGGGGCAGGAAGAACTGCCAAAAAAAATATTCTGGGCCGTGGATGAAAAGAGGTATTTTCGGATGGTTTTACTTTTGGCTAGAGCTTGGGGGGAGATCCCCAGGTGCAGTTTGGTATAGTGGTTAGAAGCGCAGATTCTAATCTGGGAGAACCGGGTTTGATTCCCCACTCCTCCACATGCAGCTGCTGGTGTGACCTTGGGCCAGTCACAAGTTCTCCTGGAGCTGTTCTCTCAAGGGCAGTCCTCAAAAGAGCTCTCTCAGCTCCACCTGCCCCACAGGGTGTCTGTTGTAAGGAGGGGAAGGGAAAGATTTTAAACTGCTCTGAGACTCCTTCAGGTGGTGAAGGGTGGGGTATAAATCCAATCTCTTCTCTTCTTTAGGTGAAGTCCTACCCGTTTCCTCTTCTAGACCTATGCAGGCTGCAGTCTTCCCTTTGCATTATTTCCATCTTCCAGGTGTTTTCACACGTCTTCCAATCCATTTCATTAAGAATCTGGGTCGTTGGGTTCCCCGCCCCACCCCGCTTCCCGTTCTGCACCCCAAAACCCTTCAACTAGTTTTTCTCCCCACTCGATGTTCTTCCCCCGCCACGAAAACCCTCTCTCTCTTTTCTTGCCGAGCTGCCACTGAAAGCAATCAGACGGAGTGACAGTTCGGCACCCACTCTCCAAGATAACAAGTTTCCAGGCGCTGATGATTAACTAGATTCACAAAAGTTGATTGGAAGGAAGGCAAATATAAGGATATAAATAAAGTATTCCTGCCGATATCTCACCCCCTGGAGTTGTGAACTTTGAATAAATTGGAGGGAATTATGCTGAGTACTAATCAAAAGGAGGGTGTTGGGTTTTTTTAAAGAAAAAAATTAATTTGCTAATTACCACTGGGTTTCATCAGTGACAAGTTCTAATCATCTCAAGACATCTTAATTGACCCTTGGGAGCTGTTTACCTGGCGTGGCAAGGGTTTGAGAGGGTCACGCCGTCAGAATAGATGACACAGGCTCCATTGAAGAGCTTCAACATCAACCAGTTTGGGAGAAAGCTTTGGGTGTTAATTCCGCCATGCAAGGGGCTGGGTATGCTGAACTGGGGGAGGTTCAAACAGGGGTTATGTGTCTGCTTTGCATTGTTGCCCGTAATCCAAAACCTCAGCTTTTCAGAAGAAAGAATAAGTCGATACTCTGCTTGAGCGTAATCAGGGGTCATTTCGTAGAAAAAGAGGTGCAGGAGCTCATTAGCGTAACTCATTTGCATAACTCATTTGCATATGCCACACCCCCTAACATACCGGAAGTGTGTCAGAAGGCAACACCCCACCCCTCAGGCTCCACTCCACAGGTGAGTGAAACTGACCTGCTCTTCCTCCATTCCCTTCCCCATCCAATACTTTGTGCAATAAAAAGAAGCGTCAAGAACACACCCTCATTCTCTTCCTGCTCCCTTGAAACCACCAGGTTTCAAGGAGACTTGAGATATCCAGGACATGTGCACCACATATCCATTTCCCTTCCCTTCCCACAACAAGACACCCTTTGAGGTAGGTGGGGCTGAGAGAGATCTTTTGAGAATTGCTCATGAGAGAACAGCTCTGAGAGAACTTGTGACTGGTCCAAGATCACACCAGCAGCTGCATGAGGAGGAGTGGGGAATCAAACCTGGTTCTCCCAGATTAGAGTCCAACTCCTGACCACTACACCAAACTGATGGGGTGGAAGCTGCTGAAGGGTTGGTGAAATGTCTCCAGTACTTATGTGCCATGTGCCCAGATAAAAAATGGTATACTTAGAAAATTTATATGCCACCTTGAGCAAGTCTCTGGAAAAGCAGCACACAGTCATAAAAGGAACAATGATAAAATTATCAATATTAAAACAAAACATTAAAAACAATAAAGACCCTAGCAGGGCTTTCCCCGGGGCGCTGTGCCTCTGCACTACTCAGGGAAGCCGAGGAGGGGGCGGGGCTTGGTCATGTGCCCGCCCCCTGGGCTCCTCACTCCCGGAGCTGCGCTCCTGTGTGCTCCCGCTCCAACGAACCCGAGCGTAATCTAATACAGGAGTTGCCAACCTTTTTGAGCTTGCGGGCGCCTTGGGATTTCTGATGCAGCGTGGTGGGCGCAGCTACAAAAGGGCTGCCACAAGATGGCTGCTGAAGAAGGCAGGGCCAGCCACAAAATGGCGGCCACAGCTCACCTTACACAGTGAAGATTCTTCGTGCAGCTGATGAAGTGGATTCTGGTGGACCAGAACTTTGGCCAATGGGTTAGTCCTTAAGGTGCCACAAGAATCCTCCTGTGAAATACGTCTCAGCCCCTTACCCCCAGTGTTCCCTCTGAGTTAGTGTGAGCCAGCTCAGTTTTTTAGCCTCCAGCTCACACATTTTTGTCTTCGCTCAGAAAGGATGGCTCCAGAGCAAGCTAACTTATGCAGTAGCCAAATCCCTGGCTCACAAGCTTAAGGATAGTAGCTCACAGAGTAAAATTTTTGCTCACAAGACTCCACAGCTTAGAGGGAGCATTGCTAGGCAGGGTTACCAACTCCAGGCTGGAGAATGCCTGGACATTGGGGGCAGAGCCTAGGGAGGGCGAGATTCGGGTAGGGACCTCAGCGGGCTACAAGGCCGCAGAGTCCCCCTTCCAAAGCTCCCATTTTCTCCAGGGGAACTGATCGTCTGGAGAGCAGATGTAATGCCCAGAGATGTCCTGGGGCCCCAGCTGGAGGTTGGCAACGGTGCTCCTGAGCTGAGCTTCTCACAGCTGCAGGGGATTGCCTGAGGCGAACCCGGCATCGAAATTCACCTGTCCGCCAGATGAAGACGACTTTCATGCTAGTTTCATTTTCTCTGCTTCCTCTACTGAAACACCCTGGGAACTGTAGCGTGCCGAGCTTACTAACCCCTCTCTAGCCCAAGAAGATTAGAGATTTCAATTTGAATTTGGAAATCCTAACTTCTTCATTAAAACTTTATTACTTGCACGCGGGGAGCCTCCGGGAGAGGAGGAAGAGAGTTATCGTCGGCTCTCAACTTACACGTTTAAATCTTTTTAAATCCATTTTTCATTGGGCGTCTCTCTTCTCCTTTTTCTTTTCTTGTTTGCGGCGGCGGACGAGCAGAGATTTCCTGTCTGGGTGTGCTGATTCCTTCTTCTCATTTTTTTTCTTTTTTAATTTAATGCTACCCAGATCAAGAGCTCCAGGGAATTCCGAGGCCTGCTTTAATAATGTGCTCACTGGAAAGATTTGAGGGAGGGATTCAATTTGACTCTTTGGTGTCTTCGCGGTTAATGTTGTTTTAGGACTGCACACTTCACGACGCCTCACAACCATCAGGAGGGTCATGGACGGGGACTTGGGGGGCGCCGAAGGGCCGCAGGGTATCTCTAGGAATCACCAGAAACTTTACGGTAAAACCGTAGATATTTCTGGCGAGTCCTAGAGCTACTGCCCTTTTTTCTGGGTTTTCCCCAGAATTGATGGAGTGGTGCAGAGGGCACCAACTTATAAATTTTTCTCGCGCTGCTGCTGAAAGACATGGTGGGCCAATAGAGCTCTCAGTGGAAGCCCTAAATATGATAACACCACCAAATCAGCTGGTTGGGAATCTTATTTGGGGGCTTATCTGGAGCTGTATGCATTCATTCTTCTCCTTCCTTCCTTCCTTCCTTCCTTCCTTCCTTCCTCCCTCCCTCCCTCCCTCCCTTCTTTCCTCCCTTCCCCTTCTCCCTCCCCTCCTTCCTTCCTTCCTTCCTTCCTTCCTTCCTTCCTTCCTTCTCCACGTCAAAGAACCAGCCCTAGCTGTAAGAATTCCACAGCATCCAGTACCCACATGGTTCAGGGCTTTACTGGAGAAGGAGAACCACTTAACCACTACACCACACTGGCTCTTTCGGAGACTGCTCGTGAGAGAACAGCTCTGAGAGAACTTGTGACTGACCCAAGGTCACCCAGCTGGCCGCACGTGGAGGAGTGGGGAATCAAACCCGGTTCTCCCAAATTAGAGTCCTGCCGCTCTTAACCACCACACCAAGCTGGCTCTTGAGAAACTCAAGGCCTGATGCGGGTCTTGTGAAGCCATAAGCTGCCCCAGGAGGGCTGCCCTCCTCCCAGTGGGGCCTGGAGATCTCCAAGAATTCCAACCGATCTCCAGGCTACAGGGGTCAGTTCCCCAGGAGAAGATAGCTGCTTTGGAATGTGGACTCTATGATATTGTGCACCACTCAGGCCCTTCCCTTCCCCGAACCCTGCCCTCCCAAGGCTCTATGCCTAAATCTCCAGGAATTACCCAAGCCAGAATTGGCAGCCTAAGCCACAACCAGCCTGTATGCCCCAATCCTGCAACGGGCGGAGGCACAAATCCTAACAGGACTGGGACCACAGACGGGCTGGAATCCTGGGCAAATCTGTGGAAGGATCACAGGGTCTGACCAAAGATGTCTGATCCAATCTCCTACAGGAAATCCAGAGCTGGAACATTCCAAAATGGCAACCTGTTTGCCTCATAGACATAATCCAGGAGCCCTAAAAACCTGCAAGAGCTTTGCGGGTGGGGATATGAGAGGGGCTGCAATGCCCATTGAAGTTAAAAAAAGAAGAAAAGTTAAAACTTGTAAAACTGGAAGTGACATAGGTAGCTCTAGGAATTGCCAGAAACTCTATTGTTTACCATAGAATTTCCGACGATTCCTAGAGCTACCTTGTTTTTGACCAGAACTGACATAGAACCGCATGTGACTTTAGGTTTTCTTCCCCCCCCCCAACGCTGCTCGGAGTAGCAGTGAGCAACAGGAGCAGGGGGGGCAGGGTATCCCACTCCCAGTGGGGGTATGAGACCCTGTTAGCCGAATTACTTTAATTCAAAATTAGCAATTGGCAAAATACCGGGTTCTTGCCAGCTATACCAGGGTCCCACCCTTCCCGGGAGTTCTCAAGGAAAAAGGCAGATAGCAAGTTCAATGCCGTTTACTGGATGATGTTGTTCAAGCACACAAAAACAGATTCACACACACATGCACACAGAGCCTAGGAAATTCAGATAGATAAAGCACAGTTGCAATTTGCAGGAAACGTTGTTTGGGTAATACTGTACCTGTCCTGAAGTGGAGTTGTCCGCTTGGAATTGGATGGGGAGAGAAAAATAGAAAAATGGGGCACGTGGCTTGAACCGTGGTCTCTCTGGTCGCGAATCAGAGGTTAAAGATGGAGGCAAGGGTATTTGGATAGGAAGCTGGACATAAGGGGTAGCAAAGCAGATAGGGGACGATGGCAAGAGAGCGATTGCCTGCTGTGCAGGGTCTTTTATTAGGTGGTCTTGAGGGGCAGGCTGTGCAAACCACATCCCACTAACACACCTACTGGGCGGTCCGTCCCTTCTGACCCTACCATAGGTTAAAGGTGACAAAGGAGGAGAGGCCGGGGAGTGGTCAATATTGTGAAACTAGAACTGAACAGGAACTTGACACCTGGGCACTCCTGCGATGAGTCACTGGATCGCCTCTATTGTCCGTTGATGGCCCTAGCTGGCTGGCTAATGGCCCGACCATTAGTTGCCAGGTAACCTCGTCAGCATAATCTGTGCAGGTATGTTGGAGGGGGCAGCGTGGTGTGACAGAAAGAAACCTCATGGCAGAAGGAGTCTTTGTCTCTGTCTTGGTGAACTATCGAGGTTGCCAGCCCCCAGGACTGGACTGGAGCTTCTCCCAGCAATGGAGAATTCCTGTAGTCCTTACAGCATAGCAACCCAAGTTCAAGCTTATGAATATTACAGTCCATAAGAGCACTAGCAGTGCCTTGCTGGCCAACAACCCCTACTGAAAAACTTACCCATCCCGTATCCGCCCTGCCTTTTGAGCGTGGCATTGGTGTTTGCAAGTGTCTCTTCCACTCTCCCTTCCCAGTTTAAACCCAGAATACCTGCAGCAGGGCTCAGGGCTTCCATCCTCAGATCCCCCCTCGCACTAACCCCAGGAATATCCCTGCAGCATATCGAAGCGCTCCGCGGCCCTCACGGATCTTGCAGGAAGGGCCTTCCCAAAGAGGAACTGATAAAGCAGCAGGAAGCCAAAGACTGACAACAGCAAACGTCACCGCGCCCCATTAAGAGCGAGACGCCAACGGCTACTGAGCACCTCCATCACTCGCTTCCCGTCACTTTTGATTGAAATAAGGAGTTAATTATGTTCTCCGTATGATAACTAGATTGCACGGTGCTCGCCAGACACAGCATGAAAGCTGTCGGGAACCAAATGCCCGCACGGTCGTTTCCCCGTATAGCAAAAACCCAAGCAGCTTTTGAGGCCTCGTCATGTTTTCTCTGACTGTTATTATCTCAACTTTCCCTGAGGCTTGTATTCTACCTCATGTGGAATTAAGAGGAAGGGGCATTCGGCTGGGTTAATTAAATAGCATCTCTTTGCAGCCAGAGGCGGAACGAGCCAATCACACCTGCCATACGCAGAGTAGCTCTAAGGCAGGGGAGGGGCCGTGGCTCAGTGGTTAAGCATTTGCTTGGCACACAGAAGGTCCCAGGTTCAATTCCCGGCATCCCCAGTTAAAAGGACCAGGCAGGAAGTGATAGGAAAGACCTCAGTCTGAAACCCTGGAGAGCTGTAAAGATGGTCTGTGGCTCAGGGGCAGAGCCTCTGCTTGGCACCCAGGTTCAATCTCCGGCATCTCCAGTTAAAAAGGATCAGGCAGGAGGTGATGGGAAAGACCTCTCCTTGAGACCCTGGAGAGCTGTAAAGAGGGGGCGTGGCTCAGTGGTTAAACATTTGCTTGGCACACAGAAGGTCCCAGGTTCAATCTCCGGCATCTCCAGTTAAAAAGGACCAGGCAGGAGGTGATGGGAAAGACCTCAGCCCAAGACCCTGAAGAGCTGTAAAGAGGGGCTGTGGCTCAGTGGCAGAGCATCTGCTTTGCATGCAGAAGGTCCCAGGTTCAATCCCTGGCATCTCCAGTTAAAAGGACCAGGCAGGAGATGATGGGAACGACCTCTCCCTGAGACCCTGGAGAGCTGTAAAGAGGGGCCATGGCTCACTGGAAGAGCCTCTGCTTGGCATGCAGAAGGTCCCAGGTTCAGTCCTCGGCATCTCCAGTTAAAAAGGACCAGGCAGTAGTGCTGGGAAAGATCTCCGCCTGAGACCCTGAAGAGTCACTACCAGTCTAAGTAGACCAGGTCTCTCCACTCTTATTGAGCTTGTGGAATTCTGACATAACATGGTGCACACCAACAAAATGGCTGCCCCAACAAAATGATTGCCACAGAGGAACTTCAGTGACACAGTGCAGATCCTTGTGCTACCAACGCAACATTTTTTAAAAAAAATCT
Source organism: Lepidodactylus listeri (assembly GCA_029233225.1). Lineage (NCBI taxonomy): Eukaryota > Metazoa > Chordata > Lepidosauria > Squamata > Gekkonidae > Lepidodactylus > Lepidodactylus listeri. Next base: position 21,751,520 of record JARCFY010000022.1, read on the forward strand.
GCACAGCCAATCAGACCTCCAGTGGTCAACCAGATGCCTTGCTGGGCAAAAGCCATACCTGGCCCTGCCCACTTCTTTAGACTCTTGGTGGGTGCCAGAAAAGGTGTCAGTGGGCACCGTGTTGGGGACCCCTGGAGGAGACCTTGGTGGACTGACCTTGGTGGACTGAAGTTCTGGTTCAGTAGGAGAACCAACTGCATCAGGAGGAAAGACAGCATTATTTCTTGATGAAGCATAGAACTGCCTGGACCAATGTTAATAGTTCCAGTGATACGGAGATTTGCTCTTGATTTTGACGTGCTCTGAAGAAGACAGTCCGCAACGAGAAAGAAACCCGGGAATCTCTTTGACACATTATTTACGAGTGAAGGTCAACGATTCTGTGATTGTATGGAATTAAATCTTGGGGCAAGGACAATATTGGTCCTGGATATTTGAGTCACTTCTTTGTGAGTAGCAACGCTGTGAAACAGTGGAAGCATCACTGAATGCAAAGTTTTTTGCTCACCGCTTATGTATCTATGGGCATTTGTGGTACACATCTAAGAAATTTGGAAGTTGTTGCAAGGTTGTGATATCACAATAAGAAGTACAACAATACACCTTTTTAATGTAAAAGTTGAACTGTACTGGATATTAATTGAAGTTAACGACTTATATACAGTATTCAACTTAAGGCAGCTTTGTGTGTGTGTGTTCAAGGGCTCCCTAAACAGGGGAAAGTGAACATAAGAGCATGAGAGAAGCCAATGTTGGATAAGGCCAATGGCCCGTCCAGTCTAACACTCTGTGTCACACAGTGGCCAAAAATAGCAGGTGCCATCAGGAGGTCCACCACCAAATCTCTAAATGCCTCAGTCCCTATTAGGGGTCAAGACTCAAATCCAAAGGAGGGCTTGAATGAGGAAGCTGAACACCAGAATGCAAAGATTCGGCCCAACTTGTCCCTCCATCCAGCTTTGAACGAAGGAAAGAGAAGCAAATAGCAGGAGAGCGGGTGGCAGGAACATGGGGGCACTGGCCTTCTGAGTTGTTCATCAGCAGTGAGACATCATTTCTGGGCCAAACCCAGAAGCAACATCCCGCTGCTCTAGGGCTGAATGAAAACTCTATGATTTTACTATAGAGTTTCCGCTAAATCCAACAGTGGTGTGATGTCAGTTCCATGTTTGACCTGTGATGTCACTTCCATGTTTAAGCTGGAAATGCTGCCATGCTATCAATGCAAAGGTAATTTTTAATTATTATTTTTCTCCCACCAGCCTTCTGAGTGGCGTGTCAGCAGTATAACATCATTTCAGGGCCAAACCCAGAAGTGACATCATGCCACTCTAGGACTGAATGAAAATGCTATGGTTTTACCATAGAGTTTCCACTAAGTCCCAGAGTGAAGTGATGTCAGTTCCATGTTTGCCCTGGAAATGCCGTCATGCTGTCAATCCAATGGTAACTTTAAAAAAAAAAAATTGGCCACCAGCTTTCTGAGTGGCACGTCAGCAGTGTGACATCATTTCTGGGACAAATCCAGAAGTGACATCATGCCGCTCTAGGACTGAATGAAAATTCTATGGTTTTACCATAGTTTCTGTTGAGTCCCAGAGTGGTGTGAAGTCACTTCCATGTTTGACCTGGAAATGTTGTCATGCTGTAAATGCAATGGTAATTTTAATTTTTTTCCTGCCCCCCACTGGATTTCCGAGTCACCAAACCCAGAAGCGACATCACGCCGCTCTAGGACAGCTACAGATCGATCCTCTGTCTCCCCATGTCTACCACACTGCGGTTTGCTGCCACCACGTTTGCAGAACAAGCCGGTAAATGACAGGAGATTTCGGCCGAGCAATTCCTTTTCCGTGTTACAAAATGAAATCATCCCGTTGATGTGAGCCGAGGGAGTCCCCGGGCGCTGGCCTGCTATATTTGTGGGGCCCCAGGCAGTGCAGTAAATGAGTCGGCGCTTACCAAAACCCAGGTCTGCCATTTGGAAATTATTTCTTTTCTTTACATTAGATCTCAGCAACAGGCATTCCTCTCCTCCTGTTTTTACTGCTGTGCTGGAACAATGAAAAACAGCCAATCAGACATAACAAAAAGAGTAATTTACCAGCGAGCACTTAAAGGTAAAAGAGTGGGGGGGGGGCACGAGGGTTTTCTGAAGGTCTTCTTGGCAAAGTTCCTGCAGAATTTCCCTCTGTCATCTGCAGTCCGTTTGCCATTCTCCTCTCCTGTGATATTAAATTAGTATTGCCCCCGCAACCAACCGTGCCTTTTTGGCCCCTCTTTGATGTTCCCAAAGCGACAAGAGACTTTTAAAGGCATCTCAGACGGTCATAATTGGAAGCCTTCTCCAGAATGGAAGGTGACAAGATTCGGGATGGGATGGGGAGTTAAAATGGCCCCGGGAGACGTCAACCAGGGTGATCCCATCTCAGGAATGCTAACCGGCTGGCACGGGAGGGCCACTCAGCTCAACTGTGCCCATAGTCATGGGCGTATTCAGAGAGTCAGTGTGGTGCAGTGTCAGACTAGAAGAAGAAGAGATTGGATTTATCCCCCACCCTTCACTCGGAGTGGCTTACAATCTCCTTCCCTTCCTCTCCCAACAACAGACACCCTGTGAGGTGGGTGGGGCTGAGAGAGCTCGGAGAGAGCTGCTCTTGAGAGGACAGCTTTGAGAGAACTTGTGACTGACCCAAGGTCACCCAGCTGGCTGCAAGTGGAGGAATGGGGAATCAAACCCGGTTCCCCAGATTAGAGTCGTGCTGCTCTTAGCCACTACATCAAGCTGGCTCTCCGGGAGGCCCAGGTTCACTGATAGTCACCGGGAGATAGTGCTACCAGGCTGTGAAATTTCTGGAGATTTGGGGGTGAAGACTGAGAGAGCAGTGTTTGAGGGAGGAGAGGGACCTCGGGGGGGGGGGTACGAGGCCATAGGCTCCACCCTCCAAAGCAGCTGTTTTCTCCAAGGGAACTGATCTCTGTTGTCTGGAGATCCGTTGAAATCCCGGGAGGTCTGTAGGCCCAAGCTTACCGGGGGGACCGTGAGCTAGTCATCCCCTCTCAGCCTAGCCTTCCTCACAGGGTTGTTGTGAGGATAAAAGGGAGAGGGGGAGAATGTAGGAAGCCATGTGGGTCCTCATTTGGGAGAAAAGTGGAGTATGAAATCAGAAGGAAGGAAGGGGAGGGGGGAGGGAGGAAGGAAGAGAAGGAGGGAAGAGAAGGGAAGGAGCAAGGGAAGGGAGGGAGCAAGGGAAGGGAAGGAGGGAAGGGAGGGAGCGAGGTAAGAGAAGTGAAGCAGCAAGGGAAGGGAGGGAGAAAGGGAAGGGAGGAAAGGGAGAGAAGGGAGGGAGGGGAGGGAGGGAGCAAGGGAAGGAGGGAAGGAGCAAGGGAGAGAGGAGGGGAAGGAAGGGAAGGGAGGGGAGGGAAGGAGAGGAGGGAGGGAGCAAGGGAAGGGAAGGAGCGAGGTAAGAGAAGTGAAGCAGCAAGGGAAGGGAGGGAGAAAGGGAAGGGAGGAAAGGGAGAGAAGGGAGGGAGGGGAGGGAGGGAGCAAGGGAAGGAGGGAAGAGAAGGGAAGGAGCAAGGGAGAGAGGAGGGGAAGGAAGGGAAGGGAGGGGAGGGAAGGAGAGGAGGGAGGGAGCAAGGGAAGGGAGGGAGGGAAGGAAGGGAGCAAGGGATGGAAGGGAGGGAGGGAGGGAAGGAAGGGAGCAAGGGAAGGATGGAAGAGAAGGGAGGGAGCAAGGGAGAGAGAAGGGGAAGGAAAGGAAGGGAGGGAGAGGAGGGAGGGAGCAAGGGATGGGAGGGAGGGAAGGAAGGGAAGGAAGGGAGCAAGGGAAGGAAAGGAGAGAAGGGAGGGAAGGAGGGAAGAGAAGTGAAGAAGCAAGGGAAGGGAGGGAGGAAAGGAAGGGAGGGAGGGAAGGGAAAGAGGGAGGGAGGAATCAAGGAAGGAATCAAGGAAGGGAGGGAATGAAGAAAGAAAGAAAGAAAGAAAGAAAGAAAGAAAGAAAGAAAGAAAGAAAGAAAAAGAAGAAAGAAAGAAAGAAAGAAAGAAAGAAAGAAAGAAAGAAAGAAAGAAAGAAAGAAAGAAAGAAAGAAAGAAAGAAAGAAAGAAAGAAAGAAAGAGGAAGAGGATAAGGAGAAAGGAAGAGAGTGAGCAAGTGAGGGAAGGGAGAGAGGGAAGGAGGCAAGGGAGGGAGGGATGGAAGGAAGGGAAGGAAGGGAGGGAGGGGAGGGAGGGAGAAAGACATGTGTGCTCTCACAAACAGGGAGTACACTATGGGAGGAAGACAACTGGAGAGCTGATAGCCATCCTCATCGCTGCAGAAGGGTCAAAGCCAAACGGTCCATAGTTTCTGGCATTCAGCTCTCAGCTTGCTCCTGGCTGTCAGTCACCCATCAGGGCAGCAGCCCACCGCAGTCCGTCCCCGGGCATCTCTTACAGCTGAAATAATCCGGGGGGGGGGAGGGGGTTCTCAAGCAAATGCTCCCCCCTTTAAAAAATATGCAGTGGAAAAATAGAGGGAAAAATGGATGTCCCTCCCCTTTCGCATTTCTTGCATCTTCCCCAGCGCTCAATGCCATTTGGCTTTTAGGTGGGGGGGGGGGGAACACAAAACCCGAACAATCCAGGAAGAGGAGCTGTAAATGCAAATGGGGGGCTGAGGCCCCGCGGCAGCCTGACTGTGTTAAATACCAAAGTGGGGGCTCGACTCATCCCCCCCCCTCCAGTTCCATCTCCTCCTAGACAGATGGGTTTGTGTACATATCCCAGGCTCCTTTCTGCCCTGCGGCAATGGACGTGTCTATCCCCCTTTACCCCCGCTGCGTTCTTTGCTCTGCTTATTGGTCTGGGAATAAGGCACAATGATATTGAACTTGGCAAAGGGTAATTTTCGCACCAGCGCCTTAATTAACAAGACTGATTGAAGTATTCAAGGGAGTCTCTTGGATGTTGCCAAGCGAAATCCAAGCAGGGTTTGAAATTTGGGGGTGGGGGGTGGGAATCCGTATTGTGTCTTCAGGTTTTGATAGTTCTCCCCCCTTCAACCCCTTCCAAAAGCCCGGCTCAGAGGAGCTGGAGCCGATTCCAGTAGCAAATTAGAGACCAACAAGATCTTCCGGGTGGCCAGTGGCTCTCCATGGTCTCAGCTCAAGGTCTTTTCATATCGCTTGCGACTGAAGACGCCGGGGATCGAACTGGGGGACCTTCTGCATGCAAAGTAGATGATCTGTCATTGAGCCATGGTCCCGCCAGGGCACCCCATCAGCTCAGGAGATGGAAACTGAGCTCGGTTGAGAGCAAGACTCCAGGCAAGGCAACGGAAGGGTGGAACAACCAGGTTGAGACTTCTCCTTCGAAGCCCATTGTTGCTAGTACAACTGCCTTAAGGGGGGTTCTTCGTCATAAGAACGTAAGAGAAGCCAAGGTTGGATCAGGCCAGTGGCCCATCCAGTCCAACACTCTGCATCACACGGTGGCCAAAAACACCAGGTGCCCTCAGGAAGTCCAGCAGTGAGGCCAGGACACTAGAAGCCCCCCCCCCCGCAAGCACCAGAATACGGAGCATCACTTGCCCCAGACTGAGAGTTCCTATCTATACCTTGTGGCTAATAGCCCTGGATGGACCTCTGCTCCATCCAATTCCCTCTTGAAGCCATCATGCTTATAACCGCCACCACCTCCTGGGGCAGTGAATTCCATGTGTGAATCACTCTTTGGGTGAAAGAGGATTTTCTTTGATCCGTTCTAACCCGATTGCTCAGCCATTTCAAGTGTGCTACCTGGAGACCACCAGGATTGGCCAACTTCTTGCTCTCCAAACCCTCTGTTTTGCTTCCCAGTCGCTTGGACAGATTATGTCCAACACTTGGGACAGTTGGACAGATTATGAACTGATCTGTGCTTAGCATTCTGACGACACCCCAGTTTCCCCAACTGACCATCCTGAACGGTACTGAGTGAATGGCAGAAGGTCTACCCATGCTCCACTTGTTAAAATCCTATAGATCTCAACCTTACTCAAATTATTGTCCATTGGTAGGGTTTCCAGGTTCCCTTTGGCTACTGGTGGGGGAGGGGACGGTTGCTAGATCCAGGCTAGGAAACTCCTGGAGATTTGGGGACGAAGTTTGGGGAGGGCAGGGACCTCAGTGGGGTACAATGCTATTGAATCCACCCTCCAAAGCATCCGTTTTCTCCTGGGGAACAGATCTCTGCAGTCTGCAGACGAGCTATAATTCTGGGGGATCCCCAGGTCCCACCTGGAGGCTGGCATCCCTAGTCCTCAGAGTTTTGGAAGCTGTCTGAAAATGGGTGTCTGAGGCAGGGTTCATGTTCAAGTACTTGGAAGGGCTGTCATATAGAGGATGGGGTGGAGTTGTTTTCTGTCGCCCCAGAAGTTCAGACCAGAACCGACAAGTGGAAATGAAATCAAAGGATTTTTCAGCGAAACATGAGGAAGAACTTCCGGACAGTCAGAGCGGTTCGCCAGTGGAACAGGCTTCCTCGGGAGGTGGTGGGCTCTCCTTCTTTGGAGGTTGTCAAACAGAGGCCAGATGGCCATCGGACAGCAGTGCTGATTCTGTGAACTTAGGCAGATCATGAGAGGGAGGGCAGGAAGGGTTGCCTCAGTGCTCAGTTCTCGTGGCCCTTTCAGACACACCCAGGGAAATGCCGATCACCACTTTGGGGTCAGGAAGCCATTTTTCTCCAAGCCAGTTTGGCCGGGGATCTTGGAGGGATTTTTTTGCCATCTTCTGGGTGTGGAACACGGGGCGCTGCGGGTGTGGAGGGAGAGGTATTTGTGAATTTCCTGCATTGTGCAGGGGTTAGGGCTAGATGACTCTGGAGGTTCTTTCCAACTCTATGATTCTATGAGAAGGACAGAGGGCTATACATTCTTTCCCCTCTGTTTCGTTTTGCCTGGAAGTTTGGAGTGTGGCTCACTTCCTCGAGTGATTCAAATGTCACCTCCCTTCTTCTTTGCTCCAAATCCTGTTTCCTGATTATTGTGGAATAAAGAAAACGACCCCCCCCCCCCTGCACTTTTGGAACCGTGCTTCGAAAGAAGCTTAGTCATAGAAGTTTTTTCTTTTCTTTTTTAATGATGCGGTTTTGAAATTCCCAATATTTTTTTTCCTGGTTTCAACTTGGCTGTAGAGCAAACAACAAGAGGAGGGAGTTGGGGATTGATTCGTGTTCTTAATGAGATGTGCTTAAACGCTTTCCCTGACTCGTGGTTAAAACTCTCCAAACTTTGTCGCCAAAAATAGAGACTGCAAATTGTCTTAAGCAACAATGACATCCAGTGGCTGGTTAGTTTTACTCTGCGGAGTAAGTCCGGAACACATTTCCAACCTGGAGGATCTCTAGGGAGTCTGTGTTCCTGTGGAACAGGGGCCTAGAGAATGGGCTGGCAGGCCCAATCTCGTATTTATCCCACGTCACATCGTAAATTGAGAATTCTGTGGTAATACGAAAAGAGTTTGTTTCTATTGGTCCTTCCTACTAAAACCTCACAGCCCGTGTTTCTACAGTTCTTGTGCATTCTGCATGCCAGCATGTCCATACCAGTGGACTTCTTGCTTTTGGAACACTTCAATCATGTCACTAGTCCTCATGGCCGTGAAATCTGGGAATGTTTAAAAAGGCCCAGTACAGGCCAAGAAATTAATTTTAGCCCCCCTCCTTGACAATTTCATTACCAATTTACTTCATTTATACCAGTCTATTTATACCCCATTTACGCCCCAAAGCATCTTACATCATTCTCCTCTCCTCCATTTTATCCTCACAACGACCCTGTGAAGTAGATCAAGATGGCTAGCCGGGTTAGCCTGTCTTCAGCAGCAGAAAAGAGCAAGAGTCTAGGAGCACCTTGAAGACTAAGAAAATATGTGGCAGGGGAGGAGCTTTCATGAGTCACTGATCACTTGAAGTTTGGGGTAGTGGCTAAGAGCACGGACTCTAATCGGGGAGAACCGGGTTTGATTCCCCACTCCTCCACATGCAGCTGCTAGTGTGACCTTGGGCCAGTCACAAGTTCTCTCAGAGCTGTCCTCTCAAGGGCAGTTCTCTCAGAGCTTTCTCGGCCCCACTGACCTCACAGGGTGTCTGTTGTGGGGAGGGGAAGGGAAAGGAGTTTGTCAGCCGCTCTGAGACTTCGGGTAGTGACGGGTGGGGTATAAATCTAATCTCCTCTCCTCTTCTTCCTCTTCCTCTTCTTCTTCTTCTTCCTACTGGACTGTTGCTCTTCTGGCAGGGTAGCGAAGAAGTGAGCAGTAAACTCATTCGTTATGAGGGCCGGATCTGACATAAATGAGACCTTGTTGGGCTGGGCGATGTGTGTCATAAAATGTAATGCCAGGTAGCGGAGATATAATCTTTATAAAGGACACAAACACAAAGGGTGTTTTTTTAAAACTTAAAAGAAAAACATGCGTAAAACATTAGCACTCTTGCAATATTTTGTTTATTTAACAGTCTCTGATAACTGACACCTCTTGCTCTGAATTATTGCATCAAAATGTCTGTGCTGCTGGCAATCTTGAGTATGCTGTTCAGGTGTGTCTCTGTAAGCTGCAAACCTACTTTTGATTTACTGACATTCACCACAGAAATCTCATGCTCAGAGTTCTGAGTCTAGGACCCAGGGGAAAACCTGAAATGGCTGAGCGACTGAGAGAGTCTGGCGAAGCAAGCTATGATGCAGCAGCAGCAACGGAACTGGAAGCAGGAGATGGCCAGTTCCAGTGTGGGCCTGATAGAAACCCTCTGGGGGCCTGATGCGGCCCCCGGGCTGCATGTTTGACACCCCTGCTGTAAGGTGCTGCTGGACTCTAGCTCTTTTCTCCTGTGAAGTAGGTTAGGCTGAGAGAGCAGAAGTGGCCCAAGGTCACCCAGTGAGCTCGCGTGGAACCAGCAGAAATTCGAACCTGGGTCTCCTGGATTCTAGTCTGACACCCTTAGCCTCTACACCACACTGGCTCTCGTAAGGGACCCCCACATTCCACAAAGGGTCCCTCAAAGGAAATATTTGGCCTTATCCACACGTACCCATGGAGGATTGCAGCCAAAACATTACAGCCTTGTCTCTCAGCTTTGCATTAAAAAAAAAAAATAATAATAAGTTCTGGATTCATTGGACTCCGCAGTTTCCTGAATTAAAACAAGATGATGTGTTTGGAAACTAATCCGCATTTGTCTGTATCTTTTCAAAGGCTCCGTGTCTTCTTGGGACAGTGGGCGTCCCGGGCTTCCACAACGGACGTTCCTCTTCACCTCGGGGGATGACCGACTGGGTCGCGCAGAGGTTTCCGTTGTGGAAGGAAAAGATTTACATGCATGGATGTCCCCCGTTTTGCCTCAGGGTGCTTGTCAGAAATGAGGCTGGCCTGACTCAGATCGGTTTTCCTGCAGACAGGAAGGGGGAAATGCGACCCTGGGCGACGACGCGGAAAGAATACGATTATGCAAACAGGGAGGCAGAGAACACGATGAAAGGGCTCGCTCAGTTCACAGTGATGCTCGTGATTGGTCCGATATGCTACAGGTTTGGGTGGGAGAGCTAGAGTTTAGTGACAGAATACAGGCTTTGTGGGTCTTGGGTTTAAAGACAGAAGAACATCAGAAGAGCCTTGCTGGATCAGACCAGTGGTCCACCTAGTCCAGCATCCTGTCTCACACAGTGGCCAACCAGTTACTCTGGAGAGCCAACAACAGGGCAGACAGGCTGAGGCCTTCCCTTGATGAGAACATCAGAAGAGCCCTGCTGGATCAGACCAGTGGTCCACCTAGTCCAGCATCCTGTCTCGCACAGTGGCCAACCAGTTCCTCTGGAGAGCCAACAACAGGGCAGACAGGCTGAGGCCTTCCCTTGATGAGAACATCAGAAGAGCCCTGCTGGATCAGACCAGTGGTCCACCTAGTCCAGCATCCTGTCTCACACAGTGGCCAGCCAGTTCCTCTGGAGAGCCAACAACAGGGCAGAGAAGCTAAGGCCTTCCCTTGATGAGAACATCAGAAGAGCCCTGCTGGATCAGACCAGTGGTCCATCTAGTCCAGCATCCTGCCTCACACAGTGGCCAGCCAGTTCCCCAGGGCATAGAGCCTGAGGCCTTCCCTTGATGTTACCTCCTAGCACTGAAATTCAGAGGTTGACTGCTTCTGAACATGGGTGTTCCTTTAGTTACTATGGCTAGTCGACCTATCCTCCATGTATCTAGCTAATCCCCTTTTGAAGCTGTCTATGCCGGTGGCCATCACTACATCCTCGGGCAACGAATTCCACATTTTATTCGCCCACCATGTAAAGAAGTATTTCATCTAGTCCATCCTGAATCTACTGCCCATCAGCTTCTTTAGATGTCCTGAAGTGCTAGTATCTGTCTCCACCCCATCCCTAGTTTTATAAACTTCTATCATCCCCCCCTCCATCCTAGATGTCTCTTTTTAAAACTGAAAATGCCTCGGAAGGAGTGCCACAGATTACAAGATAGGGTTGTCAACTTGGGAGTGGGAAATTCTTGGATGTTTGGGGGCGGAGCCTGGAAAGGGAGAGACTTCAGTAGGTTCTAATGCCATCATGTCCACCCTCCGAAGCAGCCATTTTCTCCAGGGGGGTTGATTTCTGTAGTATGGAGATCCGAATTAATTCTGGGAGATCTCCAGATCCCACCTGGAGACTGATTCAAGGTGCTTGTACCTTCAGGGCAGTGGACAGAGCGGCAGACTAGGACCCAGGGTGACCTGGGTTCCAACCTTCACTTCTGTTGTGTACTAAGACCACGATCGCATGGGCTCCCGTAATGGCGACTGCCACGTGGTCAGCGCACATGGTCAGAATCTACCTGAGCTTCGGCCAGGTAGAAGAATAGTTGGATCCTGAGTGACCACCAATTACGAGCCTAGGTCTCCCGCTGGGGGACCTATGAACTACAACCACGGACTTAAGGTCCTATCAGGACCTGGGGGCGAGGTCGGGGCATTGTCTCCGGCCGGCATAAAAGAGGGCTCTGAGCCCGGGGTTCCCCATGTTCCATCTGACCCTCAGTAAAGAGCTTTACTATGAAATCACTACCACTCGCCTCCCGACTCCAATACTTTCCAACTTCTATCATGGAGGCTCACTGGGCGACCTTGGGCCCGTCACAAGCTCCCAGTCTGGCCTGCCTTACAGGGCTGTTGTTGAGAGAGAATGGAAGAGGGGAGGAGGATGTTCTAACCGGTGCTCCCTCGAAGCTGTGGAGTCCTGTGAGACAAAAATTCTACTTTGTGAGCTGCTGGCATTAAAGCGGTGAGCGAGCCATTTGGCTGCTGCATCAGTTAGTCTGCTCTGGAGTCGTCCTTCCTGAGTGAAGACAAAAGTGTGTGAGCTGGAAGCTAAAAAACTGTGAGTTAGCTCACACTAACTCAGCTGAGAGGGATCATTAACCAGTGTTCCCTCTTGTATACTATTTGTTGTTGTTGTACGGCACCCGGAGCCGTACTGGTAGAAAAGGGCGGCCTAGTAAATCCAATTTAATAAATAAATAAATAAGCTGAGTTAGTATGAGCCAGCTCACAGTGTTTTAGCCTCCAGCTCACCCATTTTCGTCTTAGCTCAGGAAGGAGGGCTCTGGAGCAAACCAATGTACGCCCGATCGCTCGCTCACAACTTCAATGCCAGGAGCTCACAAAGGAGAATTTTAGCTCACAAGGCTCCATAGCTTAGAGGGAGCATGGGTTCTAACCAGGGTTCCCTCTAAGCTGAGCTTGTGTGAGCCAGCTCACAGTTTTTTAGCCTCTGGCTTGCATGTGTTTGCCTTCGCTCGGGAAGGAGGGCGCCAGAGCAGACTGAATTAGGCAGCAGCCAAATCGCTCGCTCACAACTTGAATGCCAGTAACTCACAAAGTAGTGTTTTTGGCTCACAAGACTCCACAGCTTAGAGGGAGCATGGGTTCTAACCCGCTCCAAGTTGCAACAGCGGGGAGAAGAGCAGGGTGCGTGTCAGTGCGTGCGGGTATGGACATGCATCAGGGTCCACCTCCAGGCTGCCTGCAGGGACCGTGCCATCCAAGATAGTGGACAAGAAGCCCAGGACCAGCTGGGAGGTGCGATCGGCGCCTGCCCCCATTGTGGGTGTCAGCTAAGGCTGGCATCTTGTGGTTCAAGACCCCTTCTTGTGGTTCAAGTTACTGGTTCAAGACCTGTCGACTCAGAACAAGCGACAGTCCTGGTGGGCTCAGAGGAGTTGGGAAGGGGAAAGGAGAAAACAAGAAAGCATGGCTTCCGAACGCCCATCTGTTTCCTCCGGGGGAGCGGTTGCTGAAATACCTCTCCTGAGGCAGCATGGCCAACGGCAGGGTTTGTTTAGCAACAGAGTTAGGGTATCCATCCTCTTAAGCGAGCGCCATGCTGCCCTCTCTCCAGATGGGGACATCAGACCCATTTGTTCACTGCGGAAAGCGTCAGCTGAGTAAATAAAGCTGGAGGTATTAATTGTTTGGGCGCGAGAGGCCCTTCCTTCCCGCCCTTGCGGTGGGAAAATAGCACAGAGGGAGCTGAACTAAGGAGAGCCCTCCCCATAGGACAAAAGTCAATTTAAAGACCCGGGTACTAAATTGATGGGCTGCCCTGTAAACATTCTCACTCTGGGTGGCCACTTAGCCCCGTGCTTAGGTCAAGTGCCGTATCGGTCTGTCTCTGTTCATCTAGATTGGCTTCAGCTCCCTGCGGGGACAACTTTTTAAAGATGATTTTTTTTTATTCCGCAGAGCTCCAAGTGGCCACACACTTTTGTAGTTTGATGCCCGGTTCTCCTACCTCCTCGTCCTTCAAAAGGCAGATCGCCTCGGGTGCCGGAGATCCAATTAGGACTGCTGCAGCAGAGACAGTGCATTTGGCCAGGGCCCTCCGAATTCACAAATCCTCCCTGACAATCTTATCTACTGTCCCCATATCCCCCCCCCCACAGTTCTCATCACTCACTTGGAAAGTTTTGCTCTCAGTGTCTTCCAACCAGCCCTTTAGATGGCCAATTAGGGTAGAGGACAATGGGATGCCTGGCGAGTACTGGACGGCAACTGGGGTCCCTCACTCAAGCAAGAACAGGCTGGTGACGATAGGTGCAGTCTGACCTGGATAGCCCAGACTAGCCCAATCTTGTCAGCCAAGCAGGGTCAGCCCTGGTTCATACTCGGATGGGAGACCATCGAGGAAGTCTTGGGCTCCTACGCAGGCAATAGTAAATCATCTCTGAATGTCGCTTGCCTTGAAAACTGTATGAGGCTGCCGTAAGTCTGCTCCAACTTGAAGGCAAAAACAAAAGAAAAGGTGCAAAACACACTTTCCAGAGAAGCAGGGTCAGGTAGTACCTTCAGGACCTGGGAGAGCTCCCAGTGAAGGCAGATGTTGCTCTAATAGCACCCAAGATCTAGCCGATTCTAAACAGCCATGTTAATCTATCTCAGAGGGAAGAAGCAAGAGTCTTGTGTCACTGTTTAAGACCTGGGAGAGCTCCCAGTGTTGCTCTAATAGTGCCCTTTTGTTGTTTAGTCACACAGTAAACTCTTTGCAACCCCATGGACCACATCACACCAGGCCCTCCTGTCTTCCGTCGTGCTCTGGAGTTTGCTTAGCTTCATGTTCGTTGCATCAATGACACTGTCTAACCATCTCATCCTCTGCCGTCCCCTTCTTCTTTGACCTTCAGTCTTTCCCAGCATCAGGGTATTCTCCAGGGAGTGCTCCCTTCTGATTTGGTGGCCAAAGTATTTGAGCTTCAGCTTCAGGATCTGGCCTTCCAGGGAACAGGCAGGGTTGATTTCCTTTAGGATTGACTGATTTGATCTCCTTGCAGTCTAAGGGACTCTCAAGAGTCTTCTCCAGCAGTATAATTCAAAAGCATCTATTCTTCAGTGTTCTGCCTTCTTTATAGTCCAACTCTTGCAGCCACACATTACTACTGGGAATACCATTGCTTTGACCATACGGACTTTTGTTGGCAGAGTGGTGTCCAAACAGCCATGTTAATCTAATAGTGCCCAGGGCCTAGCAAATTCCAAACAGCCATGTTAATCTATCGCAGTGGGAAGAAACAAGAGTCTTGTGGCACAGTTCAGGACCTGGGAGAGCTCCCAGTGAAGGGCAGACATTGATCTAATTGTGCCCAGAGTTTAGCAGATTCCAAATAGCCCCCGTTAATCTATCGCAGTAGAAACAAGGAAGTATCTGGTGGCACTCTTCAGGACCTGGAAAAGCTCCCAGTGGAGGCAGATGTTGATCTGATAGCTGCCTGGAGCTTGGCAAATTCCAAAGGGTAGCCATATTGCAGTGGACACAAGCAGGAGTCTGGTGGCATACTACAGGATCTGGGAGAACTTCCAGGGGAGACAGATGTTGACCTGATAGTGCCCAGAATTTCCTCATTTTAGCTGTTCCATTCACACTATAAGAGCTTATCCAACTTTACCAGCCATGGCATAGCAGTAGAAGTGTCGGATTAAGATCTGGGAGACCAAGATTCGAAAGTCGCTGTGCTGCCTCAGCTGGTACCACAGTTACCTGCCCACTGAAAGCTGGAGATGCAGTCCAGAATCAGGTTGAATAATAAAGCCAAAGGTTGAATAGCTGGGGAAATCAGTTCAAGGTTTCAGGAGTCAGGAACAAGGAGCAGTTGCTACACACCAGAAGCAGATCAGAGCATGCCAAGTTGCTACCGCACTGAGGCAGGTGAGTGGAGTGTTTATGAGCAGGTTCTCCCTTCCCTGGGAGTCAAGTCTGCCAAGACTTAAAGCTCTTCCCATTGTCTTTGCAAAAGCTGCAGTCTGGCACTCCTTCGCTCCTGCATAGTCAGCCTCTGACATGCCCTACGTCTGGGGCACTCAGAAGAACTAGGTGGAGAGTCTGGCCTGAGGGTGTCTTCAACTGGGGATGCTGGGCCAGGGTCAGGATCCATCCCTTCTTCTGGCTGCACCTCCTGTGTAGCTGCTGGGGGCTCTTCCTCCTCAGGTGCTGTTGAGGGTTCTTATTCTGGGCTGACTCCAGAGGAGGTTGGGTTGCTCCCTGCCCCTTCCTCAGCTAAGGAGTAGTCAGCTTCAGCAGAGCCCCTACCTACAACACCCGCTCTGCCAGAGAAGCTCACTGGGTGATCTTACGCCAGTCTCTGTCTTCACCTAACTCACAGAATTCTTGTTGTGAAAGGGAAGAGGAGAGCAAAGTTGTAAGGCGCTTAGGGTCCCCACAAGGGAAAAATGGGTCCAAATACCAAAATAAAGGAGGCAGGAACAAGGAGCAGTTGCTACCAGAAGCAGATCTGAGCATGCAGAGTTGCTACCACGCTGAGGCAGGTGCGGGGAGTGTTTATGAGCAGGTTCTCCCTTCCCTGGGAGTCAAGTCTGCCAAGACTTACAGCTTCTCCCGTTGCCTTTGCAAGAGCTGCAGTCTGGCACTCCTTCTTCGCTCCTGCATAGTCAGCCTCTGACGTGCCCTACATCTGGGGCACTCAGGAGAACTAGGTAGAGAGTCTGGCCTTGGGGTGTCTTCAGCTGGGAGTGTTGGGCCAGGTTCAGGATCCGTCTCTTCTTTTACCAAAATAAATAAATTCTCCAAGCATGCCAGCTTCTGTTAACCTGATGGAAGAAAGGTGGGGCATGTAATAAGTGAAGGTTAGTCTTCGGGGGGACCCCCTCCGTACACAGATTTTACACAGAGGCGCAATCTATACCGGTGCTCTTGCCAGCAAAAACAAGGAGTTAAAAAGCAAGACTCGGGGGCCGTTTCAACAGAGGCCAAATAAAAACACAATCAGTGTGAACATCCATCAACATTATTCTCTCCGCCACCATGCATCGCACCCAAAAAGAGAGGACTTGTACTGAGGATTTTGGTTTGTTTGCATCTCACCACATTTTTTTCCCGGCGCTTTCCCCCCAGTCCCTTGCTGATCTCACCATTAAAATGTGTTTTCCCCCTTTATTTAAATTGATTTTTCTCCCCCTCCCCGCTCTACATAAAGCCCATTATCTCCAGCCTTATCAGTCGCTAATTAAGGAGAACAATTTCTCCCCGGTTCTCATTTGCACATCCTTTCATGAGCTTTTATCTCAGGATTGTATCCCCCCCTCGCCTCGCCTCCTTCCTGCCAGCAAATATTTTAATGCTCTTAATCTTTCTGCAAGAACCTCTTCCTCGCTCTCCGCGCCTGCTTCCCTTCTCCATTACAGCCCCCTGAACTGCTCCAGCTGTCTGCGATCTGCCCTCGTTAAAAAAAAGGAAAAAGAGATGATCGCCTGGGCCTTGTACGGGAATCAAAATACCCTCCTCTCTCCAGATCAGGGACCTGCAATCGATGGCTTGGGAGCCAAGACTTGGCTATGGGAGAGGAAGTTTGGTGCAGTGGTTAGGAGCGTGGACTCCAATCTGGGAGAACTGGGTTTGATTCCACATGCAGCTGCTGGCGTGACCTTGGATCCGTTACAAGTTCTTTCAGGGCTCTTCTCTCAGGAGCAGTCCTGGAAAGAGCTCTCTCGGCCCCACCTACCTCACAGGGTGTCTATTGTGGGGAGAGGAAGGGAAAGGAGATTGTAAGCCACTCTGAGACTCCTTCAGGTAGTGAAGAATGGGGTATAAATCCAATCTTTTCTCTTCTTAACAAATAGAGGGGATCTGTGACCATCGGAATACTCTCCTCCCCCAGAGGACTGGACTCCTCCCACTGCCGGCCAGATGGCACGGGGGTGGGGGGAGGACAGCAAAACAGGGGGGGGCAATCTCAGCCTGTTGTTGGAGCTTTAGACCCAGAGTGGCAATTCCAGGAGGCGGTAGAAACCACATCTGGTGTGGGACGTCTCGAGATTTTGGTTAATATAGCAGAGCGTTGACCATTCGTAGAAGTGTGATCCTGAGTGCAGAAAGTAAATCTCCCCAGAAGAATGTTGCAAGAAAGGGGGAAGTAGATCCAGTCCGCATTCAGGCTGCAGTCAAAAGGAGCGAGAGGAGCCGAATCTGAAGAGTCCTTTCCCTTTCACAAATGGCCTGCAAATCTGTTATCGCGTATGTGGGAGTATGAGGGCATCGTATCCATGTGTCTCCATGGAAGGCCATGGAGAGAGAGGGAGAGGAGAAAGGGAGAGAGGGAGAAAGAGCAGCTCTGCCAGGCTAAGACAAAGAGAGGCATCCCATTCAAGGAGAGAAACCGTATGCACCCTTAGTAAAAAAAACAAACAACCCAGCAGCATCTTTAAGACTAACAGACTTTATTGTAGCGTAAGCTTTCGAGAAACACAGCTCTCTTTGTCAGATGCATGGAGGGTATGAAGAAACTGCCCAGAAATATATAGGTGGTAAGGGGGGGGGGGAGAGGACGCAGAAAGTGCCGCGTCGATGCAAAGCAGTTGCAAAAGTCACGAGAAAGGTAGAATGCGCAATCCAGGCTGGGTGTGAGGCCTTCCCTCTACGGATGAGTCTGAACAGAATGCCTGAAAGGCAGCTGCTTCTGGTAACGAGATAATCATCCAAAGTCTCTGCACACCCTTAGAGTGATGCAGCGCCCCCCGATGTCCAGGCATGCTGAGTTACTCACTCCAACAGAACAGCCCTCACCCTCCCTGGCCACTCCTAATATGGCAGCCACCTCTGGGAGACCTCTCAAAGGCCCATGAGTCCCATAAGACCTGTGAGATATGAAGGCAAGAAGGAGATGGAAAACCGAAGAGGCAGAGGTTGGGTGGCTCAGAAGAGGGAAGGAAGGGGCAGTATTGCTCTGTATTTGTGGTGCTTGTGGGGCAAGAGTTGGGGGGTCTTCTAGAGTTCTGACCCTGCCGGTGGACCTCCTGATGGCACCTGGGCTTTGGCCACTGTGTGACACAGAGTGTTGGACTGGAATGGGCCACCGGCCAGACCCAACATGGCTTCTCTTATGTCTGGGGCAGTGACGCTCTGTATTCTTGTTGTTTGAGGAGCAACAGTGCGAGGGCTTCTGGAGTTCTGGCCCCACTGATGGATCTCCTGAGGGCACCTGGGCTTTGGCCACTGTGTGACACAGAGTGTTGGACTGGAATGGGCCACCGGCCAGACCCAACATGGCTTCTCTTATGTCTGGGGCAGTGATGCTCTGTATTCTTGTTGTTTGAGGAGCAACAGTGCGAGGGCTTCTGGAGTTCCGGCCCCACTGATGGACCTCCTGAGGGCACCTGGGTTTTGGCCACTGTGTGACGTAGAGTTTTGAACTGGGTGGGCCATTGGCTTCTCTTATGTTCTTATGGCCTTGTGTGTAGTAGAAACTATATGACACCCCTTGGCATAGATATAAAGGGTGATCATGCCACCTCTTCTGTCATCCCCCAAATCCACATCACATTTAAGTCAAAATGGGCTTCAATGGAAGTCAGAGGTTATATCCTCGGCGTCTCCAACTCAATGGGTCAGGTGATGTGAAAGCCCTTCCTCTGCCGGAGACCCTGGAGAGCTGCTGCCAGTCTGAGCAGACAATACTAACCTTGATGGACTGATGGTCTGACTCAGTACGAGGCAGCTTCGTGTGTGTCTGGAAGCTGAGGCTCTGAAGAAGAAGAAGAAGAAGAAGAAGAGATTGGATTTATATCCCGCCCTCCACTCACTTGGAGTCTCAGAGGGGCTTACAAACTCCTTTCCCCTTCCCCTCCCCACAACAGACCCCCTGTGAGGCGGGCGGGGCTGAGAGAGCTTTGAGACAACTGTCCTTGAGAGAACCGCTGGTCCAGAGCTATGGCTTGCCCAAGGTCATCCAGCCAGGTGCAAGTGGAGGAGTGGGGAATCAAACCCGCTTCTCCCAGATTAGAGTCCGCGCACTTCACCACGACACCAAACTGGCTCCCTTTTTTTTTTTTCTGGTTGAAATTTTTTATTAACAACCTTTAAAAAGAACAGAGGCATAAATTTAACGGTATAAAATTATTTATATATTTAGTGATCACTGGTTTTGACCACCCCCCGCCAGTCTCTCTAGTCGTTCGTTAACGCTAACCATTTTGTCTTCAAGAGCTTTCAACCAGACATCGAAGGCCTCCACGGTTTTCATTATTTGACCCCTCATGGACTCGAGGGAATCTGTCACCTGTCTGAATGAGGCAGGGCTCTCTATTTGCCTTTTATCCCCTTCAGCCAAGGGCATCTCTTCTGCACGAGGGGCCCCCGCGGCAACTGGTCTCCCTTCCTGAAGCACCTCCTCCTCTTCCAGCTGAGGTGCTTGACTGGCAGGGTGTCTTGCTTGAAGGGTAGAGCATGGTAGAGCATCTGCTTGGCATGCAGAAGGTCCCATGTTCAATCCTTGGCATCTCCAGTTAAAAAGGACCAGGCAGGCAGGTGCTGGGAAAGACCTCCGCCTGAGACCCTGGAGAGCTATAAAGAGGGGCCTGGTGGCTCAGTGGAGGAGCATCTGCTTGGCAGGCAGAAGGTCCCATGTTCAATCCCCGGCATCTCCAGTTAAAAAGGACCAGGCAGGCAGGTGCTGGGAAAGACCTCCGCCTGAGACCCTGGAGAGCTATAAAGAGGGGCCTGGTGGCTCAGTGGAGGAGCATCTGCTTGGCATGCAGAAGGTCCCAGGTTCAGTCCCCGGCATCTACAGATTAAAAAGGTGAGGCAGGAGGTAATGTGAAAGACCTTTCTCTGCCTGAGAACTTGAGGAGCCACTGCCAGTTAGAGCTGACAATAGTGACCTTGATGGTCCGATGTTCTGATCCACTATAAAGCAGCTTCATGTGTATGCCGACGCTTTGTGGGTCTCTTGCTCTGAATGCTATGCTGCACTGCTTCCTCCTATCATGGCCAGCTTGGGCGTGGCCCCACGGACCAAAGATCTGACTCAGTTAGAAGAACCTTGGAGCTTTCAGGGTATTGACAAACGCCCGTTTCGTTCATCAGGAAGCTTTGGGCCTGTTGAAAAGGGCCTGTCCTTTTCCCTCTTCCTGTGTAACATTAAGATGGGAAAGAATCAAGAAAGGCACGGCAGATGCCGCCGTTAAAATTTTCCACCAAATCCCCAGCTCAGCTGCACTGTGCATGACATCATGCACTGCTATCGCGGCGCACCCAGGACTGGCTTATTGCTATTAATTAGGTTTTGGAAAGAGAAAGGATCCTTTTCCGCCCGGGCCGGGTGGACACCGCTAAGCCGGCCTGCAGAAGCCGGATAAACCTCATTAAGAGGGAGTCTGCCATTTGGGCTGATAAGCGCGCCATGCTTTTCGGAACGCAAGCAATTTAGGACGGGAGCGGGCCCATGAGAAAACCAGCTTTTCAAAGCAACTGGAACAGGACGTGGAGCTCCCCCCCCTCCAAGTCCTCGCCACGCCAATGCTGACAAGGTGCTGGTTTACCGAAAGCAAATTTGCAAGACTAAATTGGAGTATCATTGCTTCTGTGCTTGCTCTGTACTGCGGGAAAGGGTTGTCTATTTGGCATACCCTCTTCCCCGCACCTGTTCTATAGGCATCCAGTCAAGGTTTTGCTACAGAAGGGGACATCCCCAGAATCTAGGCTGGGATTTTGCTTTTTAAAATCATGCTTCTAGACCTTATGATCATCCAGAGAGAGAGAAAATTAAAAATATGCCAGCTATCTTGATTGAGGATTCAGAATCCAGGTGGTTTCTTGCACTCTGAGCTTCTTTCCAGTAGCTTTAGGGTGGATATTCCATTCTGGATGGAGCATCTTGGAGACGTACTTGTGAGACAAGCTGTGGGCGATTCTGCATCTAGCATTTGCGCCACATTTCCTCAATTGGGAGGGGGGAAGTGCAACTCGAAACCACATTCAGATACCTTGGGGCAACGCCGCCGTGCTGACTGCAAAGTCACCGCTGAACAGCCATAAATCTATGCAGAAGGTACAATAAAATCCGATGATCAAAGGAAGTGAAAGCGGCATGGAGTGCGGGAGCGACCATAAAACCCGACGATCAAAGGAAGTGAAAGCCGCATGCAATGCCGAGGGGGATTTCTGTTCCAACATGGGTTTCATAAAACAACGGAGGGGAAAGCCAATGCAGAATCAACCTGTACCTTCCCAGAATTCCCTCTTCTACTTGTTCTCTTACAGACTAACAACTGGATCGTTAACAACTGGATCGTTAACAACTGGATCATTAACTGGATCGTTAACTCTTTTTACATTGGAGGAACAACGTCGTTTCTCTTGTTCACAAACGAGCAACATTCCAACACGTGGTTGACCTGTGGAACTCACTGCCACAAGACGCGGTGGTGGGCACCAGCTTCAGGGACTCGGACTAGGCCCCGCTGGGCATGCACGGCTAGTTTTTCTGCCTTTAAAGACACTTGATGATCAAGGGTTGAAGCAGTATCCACTACCACAGGTCCCGGGGGAGGGGGAGTGATAAATGTGGAGGGTGGTGGCAGATGAGGGGCAAGAGGCAGGGTGGTGACTGGAGGTGGCAACGCCAAAGGGTGGCGTCCCCAGATGCCCCCGTTTTTTTGAGCCGCCACTGATTGTTAAAAAGAATATACCGGATCTACCATCCTATGTATACGCACCAGAGACACACTTTATCTTGCCTAGATTTTTAAAAGGCTGGGGCGTTTGGCCTGTGTGGATAACACTGCTATCTTTATTAACAGGTGCCGATTCATAATTAACTTATTAATAACCGTTTATTTCATGCAGAAGTTCCCTGGATTTCATTCCAAAGCATCTCCAGTTAAAGGATCTTGGGACGGTGGCTGGAGAGCTCCTGGGATGAGAACTGACCTCCAGGCGACTGCGATCAGTTCCCTTGGAGAAAATGGCTGCTTTGGAAGGTGGACTTTATGGCATTCCACCCCACAGAACTCCCTCCCTTCCCCAAATCCACCCTCCTCAGGCTCTACCCCTCTCCAGGAATCTCCCAACCTGGAGCTGGCAGCCCAAGATGTTAGAGCAGAGGAGCAAAATCTGGAACAGGCCCTGCCTCGAATCTTCGGCAAAGAAATTAATGTACATGAGTCTGAGATTTTGAACCACAACATTCAAAAACCAGCGGGGGAACATTTTAACCTTCCAGGACATTCAGTTGCTGACTTCAGAGCAGCAGTTCTCTTACGAAGGAATTTCAAAGGGAGATCAGAAAGACAGACTGCTGAATCGCAGTTGATAATGAAGCTCAAGGCGATGCATCCCCCGGGACTGAATTGAGACCAAGGTTTCCTGTCTTATTACCAGTGCTGATTTCTCCACACCTGTTACCCCTCTGCATTATCTCACCTAAACCCAATCCCACCTCCTATTGTAATTCACCTCCTATTGTCATTTCCCCGCGAATGTCATTTGGCATCTGAAATCACTCCACTTTCCACTAAGTGGGACAGATGGACTCCCATTCTAGCTGTTTCTGAAGAAGCGAGCAGTGACTCACAGAAGCTCCTCCCCCGCCACATATTTTCTTAGTCTTTACGGTGCTACTGGACTCTTGCTCTTTTCTACTGACTCAAATAGAGTTGTTCTACCTTAGACCAACATGGCTACCCTCTAAAAATGTTTACACAAGTTTCTCTTCAAGAATCTCCAGGAGTCTCCAAGGGTTCCCTTCATTGGGCATTCCTGTCCTGCAGAGATCTGAAAGCGTGTCTCCAAAAACCCTTTGTGAAGAATATAGATCTCTCCAGGGACATCTCTGAATTTGATTCCAAGCTGAAGCCTCAAAGCATTGCCCCAGAGGCTTAAGTCAATGGTTAATCCACCCGCTGTGTTGAGAGTCCTGCGTTTGGCTGTAGTCCCGGATGCCGCCACTCACCCTGCAAAGGCTCTGCATCGGACCTTGTCCTTGCCTTGGAAAAAAGGCATACTTGAGGCTATTTTGGAAGGAAGTGGGAGATGCAAATAGACACGGCCTCCGTCCAGTTTTAAAAATATCCCCTCCTTGTTGAGGGCACGGACAGCCATTCCGAGAGCCTTTTTTTTGAGGAAGAAGGAAAACAAACACTGAAGCGCATTAAAGGTTTCCATCAGAACAAGGAGCTTTTCATGACAACGCGGACCCGGCTGCCTCTTTTAAGCTCATTTGTGGAGCAAGAAGCATGTAGAATTTCTCTTCTCATTTCCTGCATTCAAATTCAGGCCTTTTGGGGGTGAGGGGTGGGGGGAAGCGCTGCAGCCTTTGACAGGTTGAGAAAGCAGAAAGGCGATTTGGAAAGTTGGAACAAATCTCCCATGGAGGAGATTACAATCCGTGGTACAGTCTTATTCTCTCCCCCCCCCCCCCGTTAATTTCCACGTTGAGAGGAATGGCCTAGCGCAGTGGTTCTCAACCTTTCTAGTGCCGCGACCCTTTAATACAGTTCCTCATGTTGTGGTGACCCCCAACCATAAAATTCTGCCAACACACACAACAATGAAGCTACTCTTTCAGATGTTTTCTCTGGCGTGGCAGTTAGCACCAAACAACTTTAATACAGACTTTAGACACACATATATTTGCAAGCTAGTCCCAACAAGACACAACAGACACTCAGGCTTCAGACTTACTTTTTTTCAACAGAAGATGCCATGAGAAAACGAAGGTAGGTGGGGGGGAGAGGCTGTTGCAGGTAGGGGGGGGAGAGAGAGAGAAAGCGAGAGAGAGAAAGGTAGGGGGGAGAGAGGGAGAGAGAAAGGGGGAGAGAGGGGGAAGACAGAAAAAGAGAGAGAAAGGGGGAAGAAAGAGGGGGGAGAGAGAAAGGGGGGAGAGAAAGAGAGAGAGAGAGAAAGGTGGGGGAAGAGAGCGGGGAGGAAGATAGGTAGGTGGGGGGCGGCTTTTGCCACTTTTCCTAGGGAAGGTGGGGGGGGGGCTTTTGCCGCCTTTCCTGGGTTCTGTGCTTTGGCACGGAGCCTGGGGGGGGGCTTTTGCTGCCTTTCCTGGGCTCTACGCTTTGGTGCGGAGCCTAGGGAAGGCGGGGGGGGAACTTTTGTCGCTTTTCCTGGGCTCTGCGCTTCAGCATGGAGCCCAGGGAAGGTGACGGTGGAGCGCCCTAAAGGCGGCAGCGGGGAGGGGGAAGCGGCCATTGACTTACCTGCTGGCTTCCTCCTCCTCGTGGCCCCTACTGGAAGGGCTGCTGGAAGCAGGGGGCGGGGCTCCGGCCCCAACCAACCCCTGCTCTTTGCCCTTAAAGGGAAAGTTCCCTTTGAGGGCAGAGCCGGGAGGCCAGACCTTGCACTCAATCGAGCGCGGGGCCCTTTCCTGCCGGTCGGGAGGGGTGGGGTGGGCTCCGATGCCAGCCAGCGACCCCTGTGAAATGGTCGTTCGACCCCAAAAGGGGTCACGACCCACAGGTTGAGAACCGCTGGCCTAGCGTCCGCTGTCAGTCGTGCTAAACTTGGAGACTTGGATGTGGCTACTAGGTTTGCCAACTTCCAGGGGGTGGCTGGAGATCTCTTGCTAGTACAACGGATCTCCAGGCAACAGAGGTCCATTCCCCGGGAGAAAATGGCCACTTCGGAAGGTGGTCTCTTTGGCACTAGACCCCACTGAAGTCTTTCCCCTCCCCCAAAACCTACAGCTATTTCCCAGCCTAGAGCTGGCAACCGTAATTATTCCCTTTATTTGGACCCTGCTCCATTCCCCAATCGGGACCCCAAAAGGGCTTACGACACTGCTCTTCCCTCCTCCGTTTTAGCTTCACAACAACCCTGTGATCTAGGTCAGGCCAAGAAGACGCGGCTGACCCAAGGTCATCCAACACGCCTCCAGAGAGCCAGGCTATGGCAAAGTTTGGTGTCGTGGTTAGGAGCGCGCACTCTAATCTGGGAGAACCGGGTTGGATTCCCCACTTCTCCACATGCAGTGAGCTGGGTGACCTTGGGTCAGTTACAAGTTCTTTCAGAGTTGTTCTCGAAGAAGCGGTTCTTGAAGGAGCTCTCTCAGCCCCACCTACCTCACAGGGGTCACTGTTTTGGGGAGGGGAAGGGAAAGGAGATTGTAACCCCCTCTGAGACTCCTTCGGGCAGTGAAGGGCAGGGTATAAATCCAATCTCTTCTTCTTTAGTCACAAGTTCTCTCAGAGCTGTTCTCTCACCAGCAGTCCTCAAAAGAACTCTCTCAGCCCCACCTAACTCACAGGTGTCTGTTGTGGGGAGGGGAAGGGAAAGGAGATTGTAAACCACTCTGAAGACTGCTTTGGGTAGTGAAGAGCAGGGTATAGATCCAATTTCCTCGTCTTAACTGGAGTTGCCAGGGATTGAACCTGGGGCCTTCTGCACCTGCCACGAGTCAGTTTGGTGTAGTGGTTAGGAACGTGGACTTTGATCTGGGAGAGCTGGGTTTGATTCCCCACTCCTCCACATGCAGCTGCTGGTGTGACCTTGGGTCAGTCACAGGTTCTTTCAGAGCTGCTCTCAAAGAAGCAGTTCCCTGAAAGAGCTCTCTCAGCCCCACCTACCTCACAGGGGGTCTGTTGTGGGGAGGGGAAGGGAAAGGAGATTGTAAACTGCTCTGAGACACCATCAGGTAGTGAAGGGCAGGGTATAAATCCTATCTCTTCTCCTCTTCTTCTTCTTCTTCCTCCTCCTCCTCTTCTCCTTCTTCTTCTTCTTCCATGGTAGAGTGAGGATTTAAACAAGGGTTTCTTGAATCCCTGGTCTGACACTCTAAAAGCTACACCTCCTTGTCTCTCAAGCACGTCCATCTTGGCCGCAGATTCTTTCTTATTCTGCATAGCCGAGTCCGGTTTTCATTCTGGACCTTGGCCAGAGGGTGCCGTCTCTCGGTTTTTCGTGGCGTCTTCACAAGCCCCAACATGGCGCCGAAATTCCCGTGCTGGAAAGATTTTCCGGTGCTCTCAGGCAAACCCCAGATGGCAAGCTGCATTCCGGAGGAGGGTGGGGAAATCGCAGCGTACCGTCCTCTGCAGCACACAAACATGCGTCTCTTGTAACAATAACAGATAGTTAAAAGACTAAACTAGTAATTTCTGGCGAACTCCCTGGATCGTCAAGTGCAAATGAATTGGTACGTGATGTGGAGCCGGAATGGGCCCTGTTCCGTCTTTCGGCGCAACAGCAATTAAGAAGTAATCAGGCCGGGAACAGAGACGGCAAGCGGGTGTTTGGCCCGGCTGCTAGAGGCCCCTGATTGCTTTGGGACCCCGGAACGAATCGCTCTCCGATTCAGACGTCAGGAATGGCGGCTACATCGCGCGCCCAATCGCTCTGCAATTGATCGGCACGAATATCTTATCATTCGGGGGAGAAAAGGGACAATGGTGTCGTGCAGGGCTTCTTTCGTAGAAAAAGCCCAGCAGGAACTCATTAGCATAACAGGCCACCCCCCACAGCAGAAACTCATTAGCATAGTAGGCCACACCCCTGACAGCAAAGCTCCTTCCCGGGATTGGCTTCCCCAGATGCCCCGCGGCTTGCAGGATGCATGGGGAGCCCGGGGGGGGGGGGGAGGCAGTTTAAACTGCCTTCCCTACCTGCATAGGCATCAATTTCAGGGGGGCTGGGGAGCTGGAGCCCCCCCCCCTGAACTTTTCCAGGAGGTGCTGAGCCTCCACTGGAGACAATGGACTGTGATGTCTCTGGCCCAGCCCCAGCCCCCCCCCCCCGGAAATTGGAAAGTCTATGCCTTGGCTTCCCCAGCTCGGCTCCCCCAGGCGTCCTGCGGCTTGCGAGGTGCCTGGGAAACCCGAGGGGGTGGAGGCTGTAGGCGTGGCCAACTCGAAAGCCAACCAGAACTCCGTTCCTGTGAGTTCCTGCCCAAAAATAGCCCTGGTTTCGTGAAACTTTTCCAAACGCCAGTCAGTTTCCCCCAATTGATGTTGGGCCTGTGCCCCAATCGATGTTGGGCCCCAATCGATGTTGGGTCTGTGCCGCCTGGGGTGGCTTCTGGGGCTGCCAACCTCCAGACGGGGCCTGGAAATCCCCAGGAATTACAACCGGACTCCAGACTGCAGCGATCAGTTCCCCTGAAGAAAATGGCTGCTTTGGAGGATGGACTCTATGGCATTACATCCCCTGAGTTCCTTAAGAGAGCCAGTTTGGTGTAGTGGTTAAGCGCGCGGAGTCCAGTCTGGGAGAACCGGGTTTGGTTCCCCACTCCTCCACTTGCAGCTGCTGGGTGACCTTGGGCAAGCCATAGTTCTGTCAGAGCCGTTCTCTCAAGGGCAGTTCTGGAGAGAGCTCTCTCAGTCCTGCCTACCTCCCAGGGTGTCTGTTGTGGGGTGGGGAAGGGGAAGGAGATTGTAAGCTGCTCTGAGACTCCGAGTGGAGGGTGGGTTGTAAATGTAGTCTCCTCCTCCTCTTCTTCATCTTCTTCCTCCTCCTCTCCTGGCTTCACCACGCCCTGCCCTTTTTTGACTCTTGAACAGAAAGATGGGGTCCGCCCAACCCCAATCTTATCTTAGCCCAACCGGCTCCACACCGAAGCACCCGGCGCTCTGAGCAAAAGCCACAGACGGTTTAATGATGGCCAAGTCTCAACAAAGCGGAAGGTCAGTCTGTTCCTTGACTTCAGACTGTAGGTAGATCACATGCTTCTAGATTTTGAAAACAAAGTCGTCTTACTCACAGGAAATTAGATGTGAAGCAAGTGGGACCTACCATAGCCTTCTCCTTGACAGGCTGATTTTCTGCTTGCAGGCACTGTTCCCTCTAAGCTGAGTTAGTGTGAGCCAGCTCACAGTTTTTTTTAGCCTCCAGCTCATACATTTTTGTCTTCGCTCAGGAAGGATGGCTCCAGAGCAGATTGATTTACACAGTAGCCAAATCGCTCACTCACAACTTTAATGCCTGTAGCTCACAAAGCAGAATCTTTGCTCATAAGACTCCGCAGCTTAGAGGGAACATTGCTTGCGGGGGTTTATTTATCACAGGGGAACCTTCGAACAGGCCACGTGGGGCAGTGGTTAAGAGTGTTAGGCTGAAGAGGGCGGGGTTTGGGGAGGGGAGGGGATTCAGTGGGGCATAATGCCATAGACTCCACCTTCCAAAGCAGCCATTTTCTCCAGGGGAGATTTGAGGGCGGAGCCTGAAGAGGGTGGAGTTGGGGGATGGGAGGGCCTCAGTGGGAATATGGTACCATAGAATCCATCCCCTGAAGCTGCCATTTCCTCCAGGGATGCTGATCACAGTATGAACACAAGGATCAGTCCTTTACTGAATCAGACGTTTGGTCGATCAAGATCTGTACTGTCTACTCAGACTGGCAGTGGCTCTCCAGGGTCTCAGGCAGAGGTCTTTCCCCTCACCCCCTGCCTGGTCCCATTTATTTGGAGATGCCGGGGATTGAACCTGGGACCTTCTGCACACCAAGCAGAGGCTCTTCCACTGAGCCACAGCCCCTCTTTACTGCTCTCCAGGGTCTCAAGCGAAGGTCTTTCCCATCACCTCCTCCCTAGTCCTTTTGAACTGGAGATGCCGGGGATTGAACCTGGGACCTTCTGCATGCAAAGCAGAGGTGTTTCCACCAAGCCACAGCCCCTCTTTACAGCTCTCCAGGGTCTCAGGTGGAGGTCTTTTACATCGCCTCCTGCCTGGTCCTTTCAACTGGAGATGTTGCTGGGGATTGAACCTGGGACCTTCTGCATGCCAAGCAGAGGCTCTACCACTGAGCCACAGCCCCTATTTACAGTTCTCCAGGGTCTCAAGTGGAGGTCTTTCCCATCACCTCCTGCCTGGTCCTTTTAGCTGGAGATGCAGGGGATTGAACCTGGGACCCTCTGCATGCCAAGCAGAGGCACTCCCACTGAGCCACAGCCCCTATTTACAGTTCTCCAGGGTCTCAAGTGGAGGTCTTTCCCATCACCTCCTGCCTGGTCCTTTTGAACTGGAGATGGGTTATAATTCCGGGAGATCTCCAGGCTCCACCTGGAGGTTGGTAACCCCACTGACAGTGACAGAGGCCAATTCAAAACTAACAGGACTCGCACTTAAAGCCCTCCCCTTATTATTTTTTTGCAAGACTTCCTCCCCTCTGCTGGACTCTCTCGGCACACGGCAAGGGAAGCCGTGCTTTGCGTCAAGCGATGGAGGAAGGCCAGCCCACCTCAATTAGCCAAGGTACAGGAGTTTCGATCTGCGCCTGATGTAGATCATGCCTTCCTCTTAATGGCGGGGCATACCACAGGTTTTCTGCAACCATTCTGGGCTGCTCCTAATTTCCAGCCCC
The DNA here is from genome assembly GCA_029233225.1 of Lepidodactylus listeri. Taxonomy (NCBI): domain Eukaryota; kingdom Metazoa; phylum Chordata; class Lepidosauria; order Squamata; family Gekkonidae; genus Lepidodactylus; species Lepidodactylus listeri. Next base: position 21,780,611 of record JARCFY010000022.1, read on the forward strand.
AGTTGTGCTGTAAACACAAGCTACAAATTGGCGGGGTAATACAGCTTGGGTCCCCTGGGTAGTTCCAAAGCCCCAGGTGGCGTCGCTGGAGAAATTAACCAACAGAACGGTTGCTTTTCATTTGTGAAAAAGCTTCAACAGGCTCCCTTTCTCCCCTCCCTCCCTCCCTCCCTCGAATTTTGAATACCCATGCATACCAGCCAAATGCCCATCCTAGCAACGGAGACAGGAACTTGGGGGGGGGGGGGTACGGTTTCTGGGAAACATGAACACAGGAAGCTGCCTTGAACTGAATCAGACCTTTGGTACAGCAAAGTCAATTCTCTCTACTCAGACTGGCAGCGGCTCTCCAAGGTCTCAGGCAGAGGTCTTTCCTATCACCTCCTGCCTGGTCCTTCTAAACTGGAGATGCCGGGGATTGAACCTGGGACCTCCTGCATGACAAGCAGAGGCTCTCCCCCTGAGCCACAGCCCCTCTTTACAGCTCTCCAGGGTCTCAGGTGGAAGTCTTTCCCATCACCTCCTGCCTGGTCCTTTTTAACTGGAGATGCCGGGGATTGAACCTGGGACCTTCTGCAAGCCAAGCAGAGGCTCTGCCACTGATGCTCTTCTTAAATGAAGCTGCCTTACAGCATTGGTTTATGAAGGTCAGTACAGTCTACTCAAGACTGGTAGCAGCTCTCCAGGTTGTCAGGAAGAGGCCTTTCCCATCACCTGCTGCCTGGTCCTTTTTAACTGGAGATACCAGGGACTGAACCAGGGACCTTCTGCATGCCAAGCAGAGGCCCACTGAGCCACAGCTCCTCTTTACAGCCCTCCAGGGTCTCAGGCAGAGGTCTTTTACATCACCTCTTGCCTGGTCCTTTTTAACTGGAGATGCTGCCGGGGCTTGAACCTGTTAGTCTTTAAAGTGCTACTGGACTGTTGCTCTTTTCTACTGCTACAGACAGACTAACATGACTACCCGTCTTGATCTTTGTTGTTGTTCAGTCACACAGTCGAGTCCGACTCTTCGTGACCCCATGGACCACATCACGCCAGGCCCTCCTGTCTTCTGTCGAGCTGCGGAGTTTGCTCAATTTCATGTTCGCTGCATCGATGACACTGTCTAACCATCTCATCCTCTGCCGTCCCCTTCTTCTTTGACCTTCCATCTTCCCCAGCATCGGGGTCTTCTCCAGCGAGGGCTCCCTTCTCATTGGGTGGCCAAAGTATTTGAGCTTCAGCTTCAGGATCTGGCCTTCCAGGGAACGGTCAGGGTTGATTTCTTTTAGGATTGACTGAGGTGATCTCCCTGCAGTCCACGGGACTCTCAAGAGTCTTCTCCTGCACCGTAATTCAAAAGCATCTATTCTTCGGTGTTCGGCCTTCCTTATAGTACAACTTACTACACACAGTGCCATATTATTGTTGTTGTTGTTATTATGAAGAAGAGGAGGAGGAGGAAGAGGAGTTTGGATTTATACCTGGCCTTTCACTCGGAGTCTCAGAGCAGCTTACAAACTCCTTTCCCTTCCCCTCTCCACAATAGGCACCCGGTGAGGTAGGTGGGGCTGAGAGAGCTCTTTCCAGAGCTGTCCTTGAGAGAACAGCTGTGACAGAACTATGACTTGCCCAAGGTCATCCAGCAGGTGCAAGTGGAGGAATGGGAGATCAAACCCGGTTCTCCCAGATTAGAGTCCGCGCACTTAACCACTACACCAGACTGGCTCTCTGTGGCTGAATCAGGCCCGATGCAACAAAGTCGACTTCCTCGGAAACATCATTCTTTCCTCCATGCCAGAAACACTGAGGACTAGAAACCAGCCTTTCTCTGACACCATTTTTGTTAAGTGACACCATTACAGACCGACCTCTCCGATCAGCTTTGGCCCCCAGTCGGCAAAGCGCCCAGCCGAGCGGCCTGAACAAAAGGAAAGCGAAGTTACGAGGGCAGGCAGGCACGTAGCTCAGGGACTGCAAACGCTTGCCAACTCAGATGCTGCAAACAATAACGTTGGGGACCGAAGAATATTATAACCTTCCATCTTCCTCTTAGCCGATGGAGGAGAAACGATACCCAGAGCCTCAATGCAACGTTTGGGAAATGAAAATACCGCAATGGAGATAGAAGGGGGGGAGGGACGTTTGTACATTTAAATGGGTTTTGTGCTCCATCCTGCTGTTTTCTCTGCCGCCCCAGTGGGGCTCCGAAAAAGCACCAGAGAGGAGACATCTGCCCCATATATTGCTATGCAAGCGTTATCTTTTTATTGGGAAATCGCTAGCATTTTTCTCCTGTGGGCCGTTTGACTGATGTTCCTAAGATGGAGTTGGTAACTCTGCGTTCCGGGCAAGTTCCTTCTCTTTCCTCCCCGCCCCGTGCCTTGATTCTCTTTTTATGAACCTTTTTGATTAAATAAAAATGACACAAGCTGATTTTTAATATGCAGAAAATCTAGGGGGAAGAGAGAGAGAGAGAGAGAGAGAGAGAGAGAAGGAAGGACTGAGAGATACAGCCAGGGAAGAAAATCAATCAAACGTTATGTGCTCGGTTGAAACAGACCAGAGGAAAGGGATGAGGAACGGAAATCTCCAATGAGAAGGAAATCTCCAGTGGGATTGTCAAAAAGGCTTACCTTTTTCTCTTTTTGCTTCAGAACTGTTCCCTGAGCATGGTCTGAGAGCGATCCGTATTCCGAGCCAGAAAGAAGAAGAAGAAGAAGAAGGAAGAGGAGGAGGAGGAGGAGGAGGAGGAGGTTGGATTTACATCCCGCCCTTCACTTGAATTGTCAGAGCAGCTTACAAACTCCTTTCCCTTCCCCTCCCCACAACAGTTCCCCTGTGAGGTAGGTGGGGCTGAGAGAACTCTTTCAAGAACTGCTCTTTCAAGATCAGCTCTGAGAGAACTTGTAACTGACCCAAGGTCATCCAGCAGCTGCCAGTGGAGGCGCGGGGAATCATCCCTGGTCCTCCCAGGTTACCGTCCGTGCACTTAACCACGGCAGCAATCCCACGTCAACATCCTGATAAGCACATGGCGACCAGTGGCACGACAGCCCTTTAATCTTGCCTGTCCTTTCCTCATCCGAGGCGCCCACCTCGGGGAGATTCCCGGAGTCGGAAGGGCTGTCATTGATGGCCCTTTTCGTACGGTCTCGGCCGACCCTCTCAACTGAGCGGGGCTTCCGATCAGCCAAGAACGAGGAGGAATCACACCCCCTCCAGAGCACTGAGCGGAATCTCACAGTGGCTTTCTCTTTAACTTATTCTATCTCTCTATCTATCTATCTACCTATCTCTCTATCGTCCATCCGTCTATCTATCTACACATCTACCCATCCATCCACCTCTCTATCATCCATCCATCCACCCATTCATCTGTCCGTCCATCTGTCTGTCTGTCTATCCATCCATCCATCCATCCATCCATCCATCCATCCATCCACCCCTCTATTGTCCATCCATCTGTCCGTCTGTCTGTCTGTCTATCTATCTGATTTCTGATTTGCCCTCCCTTGCTATAGCAGGCCTCAGTGCCTCCTCCTTCTCCTGCTTGGGGTTCATACTGGGGACACCTGCACCCCTTGTGTGACGTTCAGGGGTCATTTTGTAGAAAAAGAGGTGCAGGAGCTCATTAGCATAACTCATTAGCATAACTTACTTGCATATGCTACACCACCTGACATCACCTGAAGTATGTCAGAAGGCAAGAAAGAAAGAAGAGAGAGAGAAGGAAGGAAGGAAGGAAGGAAGGAAGGAAGGAAAGAAGGGAGGGAGGGAGGGAGGGAGGGAGGGAGGGAGAGAGAGAGAGAGAGAGAGAGAGAGAGAGAGAGAGAGAAAGAAAGAAAGAAAGAAAGAAAGAAAGAAAGAAAGAAAGAAAGAAAGAAAGAAAGAAAGAAAGAAAGAGAGGGGAAAGCTACTGATCCAAGCCTCAGAAATACCTCTATTCTGGGAGGATAGCTTCAGTAGTGGCTGAAGCCTTCAGAAGGCTGGTCGGAGGAACAAGGACCTTTCCAGGGGACGGGGTCATTTTGCTGCAGCCATGACACAAGCAGGCATTCCCCCGCAGGGGGGAGGGGGGGTCTGGCACCAACTCCCAGAGCTGTGGTCCCCCGAGCTCCTGCTCGAAAGGACCCCTGGTGACGCTGGAGACATCTGGCTGGGCGCTGTAGAAATGAGTGCGGAACTAGACGGGTGCCGAGGTCACCGTTTGCCCACGGTGCCAAAAATCGTTGGGCCAGTCACCACAAGAAGTCCATCTGAACTCGTGGGTCACCATATGGGAAAAGGCTGTGAGCGGCCACTTCCGATTGTGCATGGGTGACACGCTCCACTGGACTCGCAAGCAGCACAGGATGAAAGCGTCATGTGATCGAATTGTGACAGTACTTGAAGGATCGTGGTGAGTTGCTTTCTTTGGCCCCAGAAGGCTGGACCAGAACCCCAGAAGAGTTTTCGGCCAAACATTAGGAAGAACTTCCTGACAGAGCAGTTCCTCAGTGGAACAGGCTTCCTCGGGAGGTGGTGGGGTCTCCTCCTTGGGAGGTTTTCAAGCAGAGGCTGGATGGCCATCTGACAGCAGTGCTGATTGTGTGAACTGGGGCAGATCAGGAGAGGGAGGGCAGGAAGGGTTGCCTCAATGCTTTGTTCTCGTGGCCCTTTCTTACACACCCAGGGAAATGCTGACTGCTACTTTGGAGTCAGGAAGCAATTTTTCACCGGACTTTTTGTCATCTTCTGGGCGTGGAACAGCGTTCACAGACGGTATGGGGGGAGGTATTTATGAATTTCCTGCATTGCGCAGGGGGTTGGACTAGATGACTCTGGAGGTCCCTTCTGACTCTATGATTCTATAATTGAACGTCATCTGTCAGATCCTAAACATGGTTGCATGCCAGCTGATAAAGACCACTGGGTATTACGCACAAATCAGATATCTTAGAATGGCAAATGCAGGTATCAGATATTCCAAGAGGATATTTAGAGAGCCAGTTTGGTGTAGTTAGGAGCACAGACTCTCATCTGGGAGAACCGGGTTTTATTTCCCACTCCTCCAGATACAGCTGCTGGTGTGACCTTGGGTCAGTCACAAGTTCTCTCAGAGCTGTCCTCTCAAGGGCAGTTCTCGAAAGAGCTCTCTCAGCCCCACCTACCTCACAGGGTGTCTGTTTTGGGGAGGGGGAGGGGAAGGAGATTGTAAACCACTCTGAGACTCCTTCAGGTAGTGAAGGGTAGGGTATAAATCCAATCCCTTCATCTCTTCTTCTTCTAGGTTGCATATCATAGATCTGGATGATAAGTCGTCCTGGAAAATCCTTGCTCTGTATTCATTCAGTCGCCTGCAAGAGCCGTTCCCATCTGTTTTGCGGGACCCATCTGCCAACTCTGCTTTCTCTCCCTGGAGGTTACCTGCCAAACAGACCTTCACCAGGAGCCTTCATCCAAAGTCTCCCACCTCAGACACCATGACTCAAGTCCCCCCCAAGGAGGTCCCAGCGAAAGGCGCTGGTTTCCCTTAGGGCAAAATGCTACCGCCCTTTTGTTTCTCCGTGGACACACGCCTTGCCGAAACGTTCTGCACTGTGCCCTTCGGAAGACTTGACGATGCTCCTTCCCCAGCGACTCCCAGCCGAGATCTTCTGCACACCGTTCCCCAGACAGCTGCGTTTCCCAAGGGGACTCCCTTTCACCCGTCTCTCTACAGTATCTAGAAAGTACAGAAAGAGAGCCCAGTTGGATCTGAAGAGGAAGAGGAGGAGGAGATGGAGAAGAAGGAGATGGAGATGGAGAAGAAGAGGAGGAGGAGGAGAGAAGAAGAAGAAGAGAAGGAGGAGGAAGCGGAGAGAAGAAGAGGAGGAGGAGAGAAGAAGAGGAGGAGAGAAGAAGAGGAGGAGGAGGAGAGAAGGCGGAGAAAGCAGAGAGAAGAAGAAGCGGAGGAAGAAGAAGAGAAGGCGGCGGAAGCAGAGAGGAGGAGGAGGAGGAGGCGAGAAGAAGAGGAGGAGGAGAAGGAGAAGATGGAGAAGAAGAAGAAGAAGAGGTGGAGGAGGACAAGGAGAGAAGGCGGAGAAAGCAGAGAGAAGAAGAAGAGGAGGAAGAAGAAGAGAAGGCGGAGGAAGCGGAGAGAAGAAGAGGAGGAGGAGGAGGAGTTGGTTTTATATCCTGCCCTGCACTACCCGAAGGAGTCTCAAAGTGGCTTACAATCATCTTCCCTTCCTCTCCCCACAACAGACGGTCCCCAACAACTGGCATTTACAATGCATTCCTAAACAGAATTGCACTGTGCCAATGGGAGGAAAGATGGCAGGGTATGGCCTGATCTTGTCAGATCTCGGAAGCTAAGCAGGGTCAGTATTTGGATGGTGGACCACCAATGAACGCTCTGCAGAGGAAGGCAATGGCCAACCACCTCTGCTTCATCCTTGCCTAGAAAGGCCCTTGTTGAGGTTGCCATAAGCTGGCTGTGACTAGATAGCAGTTCCATACTTACTGAAGTTAATGGACTTAGAAGAGGGTAAGAACACCAGGAGAGCCCTGCTGGATCAGACCACTGAGGGTCCATCTACCCCAGCCTCCTGTCTCACACAGTGGCCAGCCAGTTCCTCTGGAGGGCCAGCAACAGGGCACAGAGGCTGAGGCCTTCCCCTGATGTTGCCTCCTCGTGCCGGGATTCAGAGAATTAGTCCCTCTGAATGTGAAGGTTCCCTTCAGCCATCATGGCTGGTAGCCATTGATAGAGTAATCCTCCATGGACCTATCTAATCCCCTCAGTTTAGGATGATACCATAAGCGCTGCTCTGATTTTTCTAGTTTGTTTCCCCCCCCCTCATGCTCGTCCTCTGAGCTCAGGGCAGCCTGTGTGGTTCTCCCCTCCCTTTGCTTAATCTCACAACAGCTCTGCGAGGTTGGCGAGTCAGAGAGGGAACGGGCCAAGGTCCCCCAGCAGACGCCATGGCAGTTTGGGGATGTGAACCTCATTCTCCCAGATCCTAAAGCGACACGTTCACCATTACGCCACCTTGGCTGAACCGAGATGCCGCGCTGGGTCTGAATTCCTCATCCACCGGAGCAACCTTCGCAGAGGTGACAGTCACAGCAAGTGCAATGGATTAAAAAAAAAGATTCTCTGTAACGGATCTGAAGCCCTAAAGGCTAGGAAGTACATCAGATGAGGTTCTTGAGATGCTTCAATCAGATTTTCGGCTCATACAGTTTGATCGCCGCCTACTGGCAGCTGTACCCGTAATCCAAAATAGGGCATTTGCACAATCTGCATTCCAGAGGGATTCTGGAGTTGTCATAGACTGGAGCCCATGGATACACATGAAGTTGCCCTGTACTGAATCAGACCATTGTTCCATCAAGGTTGGTCTTGTCTACTCAGACTGGCAGCCGCTCTTGAGGGTCTCGGGCAGAGGTCTTTCTCATCATCTCCTCCCTGGTCCTTTTAAACTAGAGATGCCGGGGACTGAACCTGGGGCCTTCTGCGTGCCAAGCAGAGGTTCTACCCCTGAGCCACAGCTCCTCTTTACAGCTCCCCAGGTAGAAGTCTTTTCCATTGCCTCCTCCCTGGTCCTTTTAACTGGATATACCGGGGATTGAACCTGGGACCTTCTGCATGCCAAACAGAGGCTCTTCCACTGAGCCACACCCCCTATCTTGTTTCCTTATGGTCAGGCAAACATCTTCAGCTTTAGACTGGACAGTTTCTAGAGCAGGAGGGACTCTGTGCCCTGCAACTCCTGGGCCAGGTCCTAGAGTCCCATCTGCTGTGGAAAGACCAGCTGTATCCAGGACAAATGGTCTGGGCTGGGTGCTAGGTTCAATGTCCAGAATCACTGGATAAATAAAACCCTGCTAAGGGTTTGCCCCAATATGGACAGCCCAGGCTAGCCCAGTCTCACCCGATTTCGAGGCTAAGCAGGTCAACCCTGGTTAGCATTTGGATGGGAGGCCATCAAGGACGTTCAGGGTTGCTATGCAGAGGTAGGGAAGGGCAAACCACCTCTGAGCATCCCTTTCCCTCACCTGGATGGTCCCGGCTAGCCTGATCTCATCAGATCTCGGAAGCTAAACCGGGCCAGCCCTGGTTGGAACTTGGATGGGAGACCACCAAAGAAACCCAGGGTTGTTATGCAGAGGCAGGCAACGGGAGATCAATTCTGTTTGTGTCTTTCCTGACCTGGATGGCCCGGACTATGCCAGTCTCATCAGATCTCAGAAGCTAAGCAGGGCTGGCCCTAGTTAGTACTTGGGTGGGAGACCACCAAGGAAGTCCAGGGTTGCTATGCAGAGGCAGGCAATGGGAAACCACTTCTGAACATCTCTAGCCCTGACCTGGATGGCCCAGGCTAACCCAATATTGTCAGATCTCGGAAGCGAAGCAGGGCTGGCCCTAGTTAGTACTTGGGTGGGAGACCAACAAGGATTCCCAGGGTTGCTATGCAGAGGCAGGCAATGGCAAGCCAACTCTGAATATCTCTTGCCTTGGAAACCCCATAAGCATCACCATAAGATGGCCATGACTCTACACCTAATACTGGTCCTTTCAGCTGGAGATGCCGGAGACTGAACCTGGGACCTTCTGCATGCCACGCAGATGCTCTGCCACTGAGCCACAGCCCCTCTTGACAGCTCTCCAGGGTCTCAGGCTGAGGTCTTTCCCATGACCTCCTGCCTGGTCCTTTTAACTGGAGATGCTGGGGATTGAACCTGGGACCTTCTGCATGCCAAGCAGAGGCTCTACCACTGAGCCACAGCCCCTCTTGACAGCTCTCCAGGGTCTCAGGCTGAGGTCTTTCCCATGACCTCCTGCCTGGTCCTTTTAACTGGAGATGCTGGGGATTGAACCTGGGACCTTCTGCATGCCAAGCAGATGCTCTGCCACTGAGCCACAGCCCCTCTTGACAGCTCTCCAGGGTCTCAGGCTGAGGTCTTTCCCATGACCTGCTGCCCGGTCCTTTTAACTGGAGATGCCGGGGATTGAACCTGGGACCTTCTGCATGCCAAGCCGATGCTCTGCCACTGAGCCACACCTCCTATCACCACTAAGAGTTGTTGAGAGTCACAGCCATTGTAAAGCAGACAGGTGGAACCTGAGAGTTTCTCACTATGGCAGAAACCTATGGACCATTTCTGAGAGTTTGGGAAGCCCTGAGGTTGTCTTTCCCACGTCGCTTGGGGGTGAATCACAAATTCAGCTGCCAGAAATCAAGAGGTGTGTGTAGAGGGGGTGTTTATTCTTGCTTCCGTTTGGCGCTGTTCCACTGAGAAGAAAAGGGGGAGGATGAAGATGTTGAGACGGGACAAAAAGATGCCTCGCGGCGTCCTCTTTCATGGGAAAACCAGAGATGACTCAGAGCGGAAGACGACTTTGTTCATGAATGAGCCTCTTAAACCCGAATGACACGTCATCCTGGAGATCTCCGATCGGATCTCCGGCTGGGGGCTTTTTATATCCTAAAATTACCTGCCAGATGTGGAGGGAAGGGGTGTTCAGATTGGCCCACAGTGGGCAAGGGAGAATTTAGCTTTCCCCTCCCCCTTGGTGGCTGTAGTCTGGAGGGAAGGTTGATTAAATGGGGAATAGATTAACCCTTCCCCTGCCTAGTACTACAGCTGAGAGTATGGGTTCCGACAGCAGACCCTCCCCGGAAAACTTCTGAGCACAGTCTAGTACATAGAACTGGAGGTGGTCTTATGAAGTGGCCAAAAAATTCTTCTGGAAGCCCAACAATGGCATAGAGGCTGA